>CM036313.1:42428550-42901731 GCA_020567845.1 Rhododendron henanense subsp. lingbaoense | reverse complement strand
ACGTATTTATTGTATGTAGCCAAACTTACAGAGCTACTGTAAATATACCTACCCTCTAACAACACGACCATACCAATCTCCTAGTGCATTTACTGACTCAGCTACTTACAGAGGAAAACGTACTTTATCATATTCTAGAACTTACAAAGTTGACCAAAGCTTCATGCTCTTCATATGGTAGATAATAGATAGACATCTCAGATGCTGGATACTAAACATAGAAGCATAAACAAAGTACATATATCCCCTAGCCTAGTGGGTTGCAGGAATCACTCAATAAAGAACGCAAAATACAAGTTCCAGTCACAACCAAACCAAGGGGGTTCACCATTCTGTTCCATGGTAAAAAATAAAAATGGTCACATATGAATGTGTACAGAAATTAGACAGTCATACAAACTTAACGGTGGATGCACAAAACATATAATCAACAAAATGGTACTTATCAATTTATGTTTTTCTCTGCAAGTCAAATATAAATGCCACTTGTCGTTCCCCTCATACCATGAGCGAGATGGAGAAAAGAGCACTTGCCAATGTTGGATTGTTTTAGCCGAATTTGGCACAAAGCTTTGGCATTGCTATAATTTGGGATGGAGAATAGAAGCCCGTTGGCGAAGAATAGTTGTCACCAAATTCGGCTTTGGCATGGACAAAATCATACCATTGGATAAGCTCTAAGCAAGCATGAAAGGTTTCACTTGTAGCATATACAAAATTTATAACGGCCACTGAAGATGATTCACAGCACAACACTCACTTCAGAAACTCACAAGTCACAAATTTCCTTTCGAACTTCCAAATTTATAATGCGCATGAAATACACAAATCGAAGGCATGAAATACAGGGCAACAAGCCAACAACTATACTTAGTTAATATTTCTTTTGCAGAAGCAGAAATCAGTGAATTAAAAAACAAAACAGTAGCATCACTTACGTCATATGCAAGACGGATGTTCTTGAAAACCTCATCAGCTCGTGAATCCTTGCTAACATCAGGATGATACTGCAATCATGAAGTGAGAATACATAGATTAAAATAACTGTCAGTAACCATCCTAGTAAGTTTTTTGTGTAACACACTAGAATCAATCTCAATTAGACAACCTAAACAGTGGAGACTGATGAGTCATTTCAAACAAAGAGAATATCTAGGTGGTGATCATATGTTCATACTGCTAACCACTCACTATGGCGAAGAGTATTCTTACAACTCACACACGGTTGCGATACGAAAACCAACAGACGGCTCGGGCCCATGACATCAGAATCCTATGAGAGTGTTTGGTAAAAGCATTGATAAATATATTCGTACCATCAGCTGTGACCTCTTAGAAAACATGGATGCATAAGCACAATGACTGATTGTTTCTATAAAACTCCTAAACAAATATTTGAATAGAAATGCCAAAGTGCCAAGAACAGTCTTTTGTGATACATATGGAAGTTCCCTCATGTTCTCAATGATAGTATCACATTCTCGTCAAGGCCAAAGGTATCGAACACATAAATCTCCAACAGTGATACATAGAGACTAGAGCACCACTACATATAAGGGTTTAGGATACTAACTATCAACCATAATCAGCCTTAGAGACAAAAGGACCACTACATAGAAAGGTTAAGGATACTAATTACTACCCATTATCAGCCATATATTTTATCACAATTTTATTCTTCAGGAGGATATCCCTTGGTGTATGATGTTTGCAAATGACATTGTCCTCGTAGATGAAACCGCTAGAGGTGTTAATACAAAACTAGAAATTTGGAGGGAAGCATTGGAGTCCAAGGGTTTTCGAATAAGTAGGAGTAAAACTGAGTATATGATGTGCAAGTTTAGTGGCACCAGCAGTGCGCTCGAAGAAAGAGTGATGATCCAAGACCAGGAGATACCTAAGAGTGATCATTTTAGGTACTTAGGCTCAATTATTAGTAGTGATGGAGAGATTGCCGATGATGTGACCCATAGGATCCAAGTGGGGTGGCTCAAGTGGAGGAGCGCTACTGGTGTACTTTGTGACAAGAGGGTACCCACAAAATTGAAGGGAAAATTCTATGGAACTGCCATCAGACCAGCGATGCTTTATGGGACAGAGTGTTGGCCTATTAAGAGACAACAGGTGAACAAGATGAGTGTAGCGGAAATGAGAATGTTGAGGCGGATGTGTGGTAAGACTAGGCGAGACAGGGTTAGAAATGAAACGGTTCGTGAGATAGTAGGTGTAGCACCTATAGAAGAGAAGTTGAGGGAGAATAGACTAAGGTGGTTTGGGCATGTCTACCGTAGACCAGGAGATGCAATAGTAAAGAGAGATAGGATAGCTTTGGGTAGCAATGCTACGGGGAGGGGTAGACCTAAATTGACATTAGATGTTATGGTGCGCAAAGATTTGAGTATAATAGGTTTGTGCGAACAAGGGGCCCTCGACAGAGCTCAATGGAGAAAACGGATTCATGTAGCCGACCCCAAGTGATTGGGACTTAAGGCTCGGATTGGTTTGGTTTGGTTTGGTTATTCTTTAGCAGTTATGTGAAGCATGTGTCAAGGTTCATTATCTTTTGGTACGTCAACATGAAAAGTTGAAGATAGCTTATATATGAATGTCCATAAAAGTAGTGTGACATAGTTCAGAGATTCTACTACTTTAAGAGATGAGTAAGACTGTCACCAAGATAGATTAAATGAAGCTAAAAACAATATTCAAATGGTAATAATATCAGTTCTTGTTACTATGCATGGAGGATCAGATCTGCAACACTTTACATTGAAGTACTTGAAGTTCATGGCACATTTAACAAAGCATTCAGGTTTGCAAAGGTAGCTTAGCCTAAAGATACCTTCATTAACTTGAAATGATGAGAGTTCCATAAAAAAAAATAATAAACTAAGAAGCATTCAGGCATTATAGCACCCCAACTCACTAGATTTTACCATTATTTCACTATTTCTCACATCATTTTTGTGATACTGTAAACTGTGCGCGCTTTAGACCTCAATCAATATTTTTGTTGGACCTAACCAAGTAGTATAAACGCAAGTACCTGCAACCACCCACAAGCCACAAGCATTGGATAACCTAACGATTTTCGGCATTTGAACGCAAGGCTTGGGTTCACAGTCGATCACAGTGACAAACTTAAACAACTAGGCTCTACCCTCACGAGCAACCTCATTAGTCATTACCTAAGTCACATAAAGCACGGGTGCGGACGGGTGAGGGAGCTCGAGCGTGAAAGCGTCTCTCAAAAACCTCCAAAACAACTAAAATTTGTGAGTGCGAAGATTGAGAGCACGAGCGTAGGCTATTTTGAAGGATTATGTGACTAAGGACAGTACTATATCATGAAGAATAAATTGAACTGGTTAATACTTTACCATACCAGCTCTAAACTGTTTTAGGTTTAACCATTATTTCCAGTCAGATAATATAATTAATATCCAGAGCATGTTCTCTTCTTCCAAAGCTTCTTATCATCAAAACCCTCACAATGGATAATTAGAGACAAATTCTGCTTCTTTTTTCAATCTTCCAAGTTTATATTTGTTTCCCTCAACTACAAAAATTCACATTAACTGGCCATACAAAGACATAGTCAGAAATCAAACAGATTACCTATATATACATGAATAAACGTAGAGTACCTTGAGAGCGAGAAGACGATAGGCCTTCTTGATATCGCCGGAGGAAGCGCTGGGCGAGATGCCGAGGACGGCGTAGTGGCTCTTACCGCCGTTAACGGCGGCGGATGCCACAACGGGGGCCCAACGACGGCGGCGAGGGCCAACCAGGAGGCTACGATTGGCGCAGGGACTGATCATGCCGCCGCCGCCGTCGACGGAGGCGGGTCCTACCCACAGGTACGACTGCATGATTGGCCTCTTCCTCTTCTTCTTCACGCATTCATATGAGATTTCCACCACTTCTCTCTCAGCCTTCACCACCACACAGAGGGACGGAGAGAGTGAGAGGTGCGTCGGAACTTGGATGATGATAAAAGTATCCAGTGCTGCGGGAGCACCCCCACTTTGTATTCCAAGGTCCTTTCCGTTTCGCTCAGCCTTCTTAAAAAATAGTACTACATCCGTCCCAAAATGTTTGTCCGGTTCACAAAATGAGAACATAAAAATAATTGAAGTTTTGCAAGAAAAATTTAAATTTTACTAGATCTCGACGAGTTCTTTTAATTTATGAAAAAGTTTAAATTTTTTTAAAAGAATTGCATTATTTTTTAGTTCTTGTTTTGCGGATCAGACAAATATTTTTGGGACGGAGGAAGTAAGTACTTATTTACAATTTTCAAACTTAAAAATAAAGGGAAATGATTTTGCCACTCCCTTTTTTTTTAACGTCACTCTCCTGTAAGTGTATTTTTGCACCAAAAATACACTTGTAGGAGAGTGGCGTTAACAAAAAAGGGAGTGGCAAAATCAGCGGCCAAAATAAATGTATTTACAAAAATAATTCTTGATTTTTTTTTTGCATCGTTCAAAAGATCTTACCGATAACTATCAAATAAGATTCATATTGCACAAAAAATTATTTTAGTAAGTTTATTATTTTTAAGCTTAAAATTTGTAAATAAGTACTTATTTTTTAAAAAGGCTTAACAGAGTGAGATCATCTTTTTTGGCTAAATAATTCATTTGGGTTAACTTAACTTAAAATGAGTTGGTTTGTCATTATTTGAATTTTTTTGCATTTGTTAGTTTTCCACCAAACTTTTGTGGATTATTGATTCGTCTCGACGAGAGGAATCAGAGATGTAAAAAATTTGTACTTTTACCCAAGTATTTTGAGAGAAAAGTGAAATAAGTTGAATTATTTTGAGAAATAAGTGGTTATTTTCCAAAATATTTGGGTAAAAGTATTAAAAAAAAATTACTTTTCTGATTCCTCTCATCGAGACGGCCACAAAAGTTTGACGCAAAATTAATAAATGCGGAAAAAAAATCAAATAATGACAAACCAACTCATTTTAAGTTTAACGCATTTTACCATATCGTTTCCACTAGCAAAAAAGTTTCAGCATTTATCATTTTGTTTTCACTAACAAAAAAAGTTGTCAACAAATTTTTCTTTTTTGCTACAGTAACTCTACCTTACAAACCCATCAACAATTTATTCACTGCCCGAAACAACTAACAACTTTTCAACCACAAATAAAAATCTACAAATTTTTCACTACCAAAAACACTGCTATGTTTAAAAGAACGCAACCTAGTTGGTAGTTGAGTTTTGTGTGGATCGGCCAAAACCGACATCTTGGAGAAGCGAATTGGTGGGTCTTACAGATACAGATAGTAGTAACATAGCAACGCAGCTAGGAAATTTACAACTGATTTGGGTGGGATGCGCCATGCCAAGGCAGTAGTGCAATGCCAAGGCGACGCTCGAGAGACCCCAATAGCAAGCTACTGTGATGGGTCCTCCCCCTAAAAAATTATTTAATATCATGTGAGCCGATGGCCCACGTATCAGATATTAAACTGATAAGAACAGATACTACACTTGATCTTAGCCAAAAGGCCGAGAAAGGTATGCTTTGATATGCTGCTTGTTTCGCCATTTATAGCACAGGTTTAGCTCACTTTTCCTGTCGGGGATCAGTGTGGGATTAAGGCACTAATCCAGCTTTGCAACAAATATTACCCACTTAATTCACAGTTCTGAATCCCTTTGGCTTATTAGGCCAAAATAGGCCTTAGTTAACGAATTTCTGAGGCAATCTGTTTATGCGAGAAAGGGAGGGAAAAATCTTTCTCCTCCATGGTTTTAAACAGTGGACGCTAGGTAACATATTGGCCGCTACGTTTCGATGTTTTGTCCCTCTTATATATACTGTTACTCAAGGATGGATCAAGGGGTGAATGAACTTGGGCGACCGCTCAACCCACTCACCGAATTTTTGTTAGAATTATGATAGTAATTTTTTTCCTTAAAAACTTTAAAATTACGCAAGTCGTCGGGCCAATATCGTTTTGAACAATTCAACACCCTTCTCACTAAGAACTTTGAGTAAAACTATATATCATTTTTTATAGTTCTGTTTTGCTTTTGAAATTTGTAGGGGCAATCTTGAAAGTGAGTTAGTAATTATGGAGTATAATCTTTTGCTAGTACTTTTACAATTTGTATTTGGTAAAATTAGTATTGCCTTTCATAAGTTATAATTTTTTTAAATGCTCGCCCATTCAATCTTAAAATCATCCGTTCGTCCCTACTGCTACCCTCCAACGTACCGATGATGTTGAAATTTTGCATGCGTAGTGATTGATTCCTAATACTTATTGACTCGATCTAATTTTTCTTTTCTTTTTTTCCCTTTTTTTGGGGTAGTGCAAGGTTGTGGGACCGCAAATTTCGTACCTTTATATATGTGCATTTCCTTTTACGTAAACGTGTTTAATTCAATTTCCATTCTTATTGCCTCTTATTTGACTTAATCCTTGTTATCATAAACATTCATAATGTCATGATTTGGGAAATGGGTAAGTTTAGTCTTCTTCACTCGGCGTCATTGGCTCATGATACTCGTTACCTCAACCTTTCATGCCAGATGCTGTCGGCAATGTAATGGAGTTCCTCCTGAGACAGCCGTCGTTAAAGTGAAAGAAGCTAGAAATGAAGAACCGATGGGGCCTTGGTTTTACAATTAGGCTCTGCCTCTTTTTTGTACTTCTTTTGTAAAACCCTAGTAATAGTATTAACCGTTTTCAATTTCAAAAATGATATTCAAAGATTAAGGGGTTGTAGTGTAATTTCTATCCGTGATATATTTATTTGATTCTTTCCGAACTTGAGTTTTTTCATTAAATGAATGTCAAGAATTATACTTTTCTTGAATTTTCTTTAAGTAAACAAACTGAATTTTGGGGGTATTACAAGGATGTCCCAAGCTAGCTTACGCACACCTCAGACAACCTTACAGCCATTTCAAATGCATAGCATGGAGTGAGGCAGGCTCAAGAGTTTCTGTAAAAAAAAAAACAATCAAATTTGAAATCTTATGAGAAAACAAATCCCTAGGTCCCAGGCCAAACCACTAGGCCAACCCCTTGATATTCGTATTTGATTTTTTGTGCTTCAAATATACTCCGTATCTCACCAAAATAACTAAAAAAAATAGTCAATTTATCTCCTTCCATTTTAATTTTTCCCTCTCAACGAATCTCTCGTTTAATTAGTAGGGGTAGTATTTGTTTGTTTACATCAAAGGATTTTTTTTTTCTTTGTCCACGTATCCAGGATACCTTGAGCTTTCTTGATTATCAATAAACTAATGCTTACCCGTGCCAACGGCACTACCCATCTCGATTGGAATTGGAATTTCCTTTTGAATCTTAATAGTGGGGCGTTTTTGTAATATATTTGTAAGAATGTGGGTGCTTTCTTAAGAGAGTTAGAGAGCACACATCAACCATTGGATCAAATGAATCCCAACCCTTCTAACTTGTGTTTGTATAGGGCCCACACACTTGTGTTTTATAATAGAGACTAGTGTTTGCCCGTGCCTACGGCACTACGCACACCGGTTGAAATTGCTCGTGCCTACGGCACTTGCTAGCTAGTAGGATTTTGCAATTGGGAGATCGGTGGCATTTGCGCAATTACTAAAAAGAATGTGGGCACTTACATTACTTTTGCAAGTTCCTTCTCAACCCTTGGATTAAATAAATCTCAACCTTTCTTTCAACTTGTGTTTGTGTGGTCCCCACACCCTAATGTTTTATTAGGTAGAAGATTAGTTCTGAATCATCTTGCAACTTTATGAGCAAATAAGCACAAGCATTTTTTAAGACACTCAATGAACAGTAGAGGGAGTATTTTTTGAACTGATTTGGGTGGGGTGCGCCAGGCCAAGGCAGTAGTGCAACGCCAAGACGACACTCGAGGAACCCCAATAGCAAGCTATTGTGATGAGCCCTCCCCCTTAAAAAATTAATTTAATATCATGTGAGCCGATGGCCCACGTATCAGATATTAAACTGATAAGAACAGATACTACACTTGATCTTAGCCAAAAGGCCGAGAAAGGTATGAATTGAGCAAGTGCCCGAGGTGGGATTTTATATTCTCACTTTGCCCACTTTGCATAAGGAGGACCAATGTGGGATAAAAGCAATCCCAGTTAAGCATCTGCTTGAAAAGCATTATTGCACTATCCGTTACTCTTCCTTTTAAGAAAAATGAAGATATCAATCAACCCCACCAAAGCAACTCATCATAGAATGAATCCTGAACATTACCGGCTTACCCTCCAAGAGCTCCAGCAACTTCAGTCAGAAGGATTAATTGAACCCACAACTTCTCAGTGGACATGTGAAGCATTTTATGTCAATAAAAGAATTGAACAAGTGAGAGGAAAAATTACAGGATGGGAGGAGGATGAGGATGTATCTTTGGGAAAAGCTTATTTCAACAGAGTCATCCGGTTTAGTATGAAAAACAGGGTTGGACGACTAGACAGGTGCGGCCTTTTGCCTCCGACCAGATTCTTTAGACCAATTCTTCCATGCATCTGCCATTAGATGGCCCGGTGATCGAATTCAACTGGTATACACACGATTGATTAAATTTGTCCAAGCGAGTGGCTCTGGGATATTTCTATTGATTGTCGAAAATGTCCAGAAGGATACAACCAATGAGTGCCCCCTTGTTTACTAAGTCGAATCGTGATGTGGTGATTACTGAATTGGTTATCAACCATTGAATTGTTCCTTCTGTGATATGTGAATCCAAAAATGAAGTAGTTTTCACTAATTACTACAGCGAAGTGAACGGAAACCGAGTTCCTACTATTCTGGGCAACAAGTCAAATATCATGTGAGTAGGGCCCTGTTTATGGGAACATAGTATGATCCTGCGTGAAATTTCAAACAACGTTAAGCGTCGCGTACAAAATGCTTTTGTGTTCAATTAGCCTCTTATGTGACTTAATACTTGTTATCATAAACATTCATAATGTCAATCCCTCATGATACTCGTTACCCCAACCTTTTCATGCAAGATGTTGGCAATGGAATGGAGTTCTTCCTGAGACGGCCGTTAAAGTGAAAGAAGCTGGAAATGAAGAACCGATGGGGTCATGGTTTTACAATTAGGCCTTAGTCGGCTCTGCCTCTTTTTTGCACTTCTTTTGTAAAACCCATGTATTAACGGTTTTTAATTTTGAAAATAATATTCAAAAAGATTAAGGGCAACTTGTAGTGTAATTTCTATCCGTGGTATATTTCTTTCCGAACTTGAGTTTTTAAGTTAAATGTATGTCAATAATTATTTTAACTTATCTTCAAAAAAAAAAAAAAATTATTTTAACTTTTATTGGAGTAAATAAATATCCATGGAAAGCTTGACATGATGAAAATATATTGTTGTTAAAACACCACATCAGAGCATAATAAATCCCGACGTACTCTGCATGAAGAGCAAAGACAGCTGAGAAACCATGACCACCCTTCGAAAACAGATAAGAACATATACTACATTTGATCTTAACCAAAAGGCCGAGAAAGGTATGAATTGAGAAGGCGCCCGGGGTGGGATTTTATATTCTCTCTTTGCCCACTTTGCATAAGGAGGACCGATGTGGGATAATAGCATGCCTAGTTAAGCATCTGCTTGAAAAGCACCACTGCACTATCCACTATCCAGTGTCTAGTTTTTTCCCCAAGACCTCCGACCAGAATTGTTCAGACCACTTCTTCCACACATCCGTCATCGGATGGCCTTGTGATCGAATTCAATTGATATGCACACGATTGATTATATTCTTGTCCGAGCGAGTGGCTCTGGGATATTTCTATTGATCGTCGAAAATGTCCAGAAGGATACAATGAACGAGTGCCCCCTTGTTTACTAAGCCGAATCGTGATGTGGTGATTATTGAATTGGTTATTAACCATTGAATTGTTGCTTCTGTGAGATGTGAATCCAAAACTGAAGTAGTTTTCGCCAATACCTCTAACAGAGTGGAAGGAAACCGAGTTCCTACAATTCTGGGCAACAAAGTCAAATTTGAGATTGAATCTAAAAATCTAAAAAAAAAAAAATGGTTGAAGCTGTACCGAGCCGAGCTTAAAAAAAGGAAAAACAGCAACTGAAAAGCAGAACAAAATCATCCATAAGCATGAGCTGGTATTATAAAAACACCATACGCCACATGACCCACTTCTTCTTTCCATTGAGTATGATTGCATTTGTATTTTTTTTTGAAAGGCGGAAAAATTTCATTAATTTTAAAATTGTTACGGAGTACAAGACTAATAGGACAAACGAAACGACATCCATGTTCAATGTAATATTTCTGTCCAATCCGAGACCCAAAACCTAAGATTGGCAAGAAAACAATCAAAGGACGCTCATATAGGACAAAGCCGATCTAAATAGGCCAAAGCCCAAACACCTTATATATGGGTCTGAAGTCTAAATCCAGATCATACAGTACCTTATAGTCAATTTATCTCCTTTCAATTTTATTTTTTTCCTCTCTATTTTAGTAGTAAGTACTGTATTTGTTTGTTTGCATCCACGGTATTTTTTTTCCCACGAATCCAGGATACCTTAAGCTTTCTTGATTATGAACAGATATATTCACTGAACAGTTGATAATAATTTTTAAACTGATTTGGGTGGGGTGCGCCGGGCCTAGGCAGTAGTGCAACACCAAAGCGACGCTCGAGAGACCCCAATAGCAAGCTATTGTGATGAGCCCTCCCCCTTAAAAAATTAATTTAATATCATGTGAGCCGATGGCCCACGTATCAGATATTAAACTGATAAGAACAGATACTACACTTGATCTTAGCCAAAAGGCCGAGAAAGGTATGAATTGAGAAGGCGCCCAGGGTGGGATTTTATATTCTCTCTTTGCCCACATTGCATACGGAAGACCCGATGTGGGATAAAAGCATTCCCAGTTAAGCATCTGCTTGAAAAGCACTATTGCACTATCCATTACCCTTCCTTGTAAGAAAAATGAAAGATATCAATCCCACCAAAGCAACTCATCATAGAATGAATCCTGAACATTATCAGCTTACCCTCCAAGAGCTCCAGCAACTTCAGAAGGATTAATTGAACCCACAAGTCAGAAGGATTAATTGAACCCACAACTTCTCGGTGGGCATGTGAAGCATTTTATGTCAATAAAAGAACTGAACAAGTGAGAGGAAAAATTACAGGATGGGAGGAGGATGAGGATGTATCTTTGGGAAAGCTTATTTCAACAGAATCATCCGGTTTAGTATGAAAAACAGGGTTGGACGACTAGACAGGCGCGGCCTTTTGCTGGGTTTTTTCATAAGCTGTGACCCAATTTTTCCCCAAGACCTCCGACCAGATTCTTTAGACCAATTCTTCCATGCATCTGTCATTGGATGGCCCGGTGATCGAATTCAATTGGTATACACACGATTGATTATAATTTGGTCCAAGCGAGTGGCTCTGGGATATTTCTATTGATCGTCGAAAATGTCCAGGAGGATACAACCAATGAGGGCCCCCTTGTTTACTAAGTCGAATCGTGATGTGGTGATTACTGAATTGGTTATCAACTATTGAATTGTTCCTTCTGTGATATGTGAATCCAAAATTGAAGTAGTTTTCACTAATTACTCTAGCAAAGTGAACGGAAACCGAGTTCCTACTATCCTGGGCAACAAGTCAAATTTGAGATGTGAGTAGGGCCCTGTTTATGGGAACATAGTATGATCCCGCGTGTATGAGGAACTTCACTAGATTTCTGACATAGTGAAATTTCGAACAACATTAAGCGTCGCATACAAAATACTTTTGTGTTCAATTAGCCTCTTATGTGACTTAATACTTGTTATCATAAACATTCATAATGTCATTTCATGAATTGGGAAATGGTAAGTTTATTGTACTTCACTCGGCGTCAATCCCTCACGGCCCGTTTGGATGGAGGATTTGATTTGGGTGGATATAGAAGAAGGGTGGATTTGAGGGTGGATATGTAATGAGGGTGGATATGGAAGAGGGGTGGACCCACCTCCTAAGAAGGGTGGATTAGTAATCCAGTGTTTGGATGATTTTTTGAGAAGAGGATTTTGAAAGGTGGATATGATGGGATAAAGTGTCAAATGACTTAATTGCCCCTAATTATTTGGTAGACAAAAAAGCTTAGTTTTATTATAATTACAATGAATACATATATATTATTAATTGTGGGATTAAATAAGTTCATTTTATCTTATAAATGTTTAAACTGTAGGAATATTTATTAGGAAAAATATAATTTTCAAAAAAAAATAAAGAAGCAAAAATCAAAACAATGCTGGCCGACCAACCAGTCAACCACCTTACCCCTTCTTTTCCACTCTCTCTTTTTTTTTTGGTCAACCGGAAGATCAAAACACCTTTTCCACTCTCTCACCTCCATAACCAAAACCCAAGAACTTAAAAATCATCCGACCACCGACACTACCGCCACCACCACCACCGCTACATCACCACCACCGACCATCACGTCAATCCCTTCTCCGTCTCTCTCTCTCAACCAAACCCAACATCAACTCCACCAGTTCAAAATCGCAGAAACAACTTCCTTCAAAATCGCGATATAAGGCAAAATCAGATCGCAAAAATGGAAGACGAGCTCGAACTGTACAACGACGTTTGCAATACTTGAGTACGAAGGAGGAAGATGAGGTAGGGAGCTGCAACCATCGGCGGTGGAATCACCAAAATTTGTCGACAACCTCCTCCCCTCTTTTCTCTCTTCTCTCTCTTCTTCTCAGTCCAGTGAACAAGAGGAAAAGCAAGGGCAAATTGGTCTTTCAACACCCCCGCATAACCAACGATGGGGGTACCCTATCGTTGCAAATCCACCTCTGGGGTGGATTAGAAATCCCAAATGAGCAAATCAGGGGCCATATCCGGGTGTCATTTTTTACACCCAAACACCGGAGAAGAGGGGAGGGGGGATTGCATCTCCGGCCGCATGGTATATCCACCTCTATATCCACCAGCCAAACAGCCCGTCATGATACTCGTTACCCCAACCTTTTCATGCAAGATGTTGTCAGCAATGGAATGGAGTTCCTCCCGAGACAGCCGTTAAAGTGAAAGAAGCTGGAAATGAAGAACCGATGGGGTCATGGTTTTACAATTAGGCTCTGTTTCATTAAGGTTCTTATTTTTAAGTACTTATTTTTTATTTTGCGAGACATATCATTTTCTCACAATACATCACCTTTAATTTTGAATAAATAATTACTTATTTCTCTTAGCAGAACGGGGCCTTAGTCGGCTCTGCCTCTTTTTTGCACTTCTTTTGTAAAACCAATAGCAAGCTATCGTGATGGGCCCTCCTCCTAAAAAATTAATTTAATATCATGTGAGCCGATGGCCCACGTATCAGATAATAAACTGATAAGATGAGATACTACACTTGATCTTAACCAAGAGGCCGAGAAAGGTATGCTTTGATATGCTGCTTGTTGAAGCTGTACCGAGCTGAGCTTAAAAAAGTAAAAAACAGCAACTGAAAAGCAGAACAAAATCATCCCATAAGCATGAGCTTGTATTGTAAAAACACCATACACCACATGACCCACTTCTTCTTTCCATTGAGTATGATTGCATTTGTATTTTTTTTTGAAAGGCGGAAAAAGTTCATTAATTTTAAAATTGTTACAAGATTAATAGGACAAACGAAACGACATCCATGTTCAATGGAATATTTCTGCCCAATCCGAGACCCAAAACCTAAGATTGGCAAGAAAACAATCAAAGGACACGGGACAAAGCCCATCTAAATAGGCCGAAGCCCAAACACCTTATATATGGGTCGTCTAAATCCAGATCATACAGTACCTTATAGTCAATTTATCTCCTTTCAATTTTATTTTTTTCCTCTCTATTTTAGTAGTAAGTACTGTATTTGTTTGTTTGCATCCACAGTATTTTTTTTCTTATTCTTTTTTCCCACAAATCCAGGATACCTTGAGCTTTCTTGATTATGAACAGATATATTCACTGTACAGTCGATAATAACTTTTAAACTGATTTGGGTGGGGTGCGCCAGGCCTAGGCAGTAGTGCAACACCAAGGCGACGCTCGAGAGACCCCAATAGCAAGCTATTGTGATGGACCCTCCCCCTAAAAAAATTAATTTAATATCATGTGAGCCGATGGCCCACGTATCAGATATTAAACTGATAAGAACAGATACTACACTTGATCTTAGCCAAAAGGCCGAGAAAGGTATGATTTGAGTTGGCGCCCGGGGTGGGATTTTATACTCTCTCTGCCCACATTGCATACGGAAGACTCGATGTGGGATTAAATCATTCCCAGTTATCTGCTTGAAAAGCACTAGTGCACTATCCAGTGTCTAGTTTTTCCCCAAGACGGGTCCGACCAGAATTCCTCAGACCAATTCTTCCACACATCCGTCATTGGATGGCCTGGCGATCAAATTCAATTGGTGTACAGTGTTCACACGATTTGTTATATTCTATGTCCAAGCGAGTGGCTCTGGGATATTTCTATTGATCGTCGGAAATGCTCAATATCCCTATTGATCATTGAAAATGCTCAGAAGGATACAATGAACGAGTGCCCCTTGTTTACTAAGCCAAATCGTTGAATTTTTGCTTCTGAGATATGTGAATACAAAATTGAAGTAGTTTTCACTAATGGCTCTAGCAAAGTGAAAGGAAACCGAGTTCCTACAATTCTGGGCAACGAGTCGAATTTGAGATAGAATCTAGAAATCTACAGAAAATCTTCGTTGAAGCTGTACCGAGCTAAGCTTAAAAAAGGGAAAAAAACAGCAACCGAAAAGCAGAACAAAATCATCCATAAGCACGAGCTTGTATTGTAAAAACACCATACGTACACCACATGACCCACTTCGTTCCATCGAGTACGATTGCATTTGTAAGTTTCACGACGTCAATTGACATTTGCAAATTGATCCAAAAATCAGATTAAACTTGTAAAAAAATGGGGAAGTCATACACAAGAAATCAGCTTTCAAAATGAGAAGGCAAGCTGTGATCACATAAAGACATGCTCAAGGCAATAACCTCCTATTCTGCTCAGATTACAGAGGCCTTCAAGTCCCCCTTGTCCAGCGGCATCTGCGTAATTCGTTGGGATGCTCTTCATGCAGGGGATATTAAACTTAATACCGACGGTTGCTGCTGGTACGACTTCAATGGAGTAAAGGGGTTTGGTGGAGTGTTCAGAGATTGTGATGGCAACTGGGTGATAGGATACTACAGTACTTTGAACTGTGGGTCAAGTTTAGAGGCGGAGATCTGGGCAATTAATAGGGATTTGCCATTATCCTGGAGAAAGGAATGCTCGACGTGATGATTGAATCCAACTCTAAAAATAGCTCTGAGATGGATCAACGAAGGCCCTCCAGGACACCCTAACCGAGCTATCGTTGAAGATTCAACAATCCTTCTCAATCTAACAGGTGTGGAACTGAAGCACATTTACCATGAAGCTAAACAGACTGCTGACCGCTTGGCGCGGAACAAGCGGAGGAACTCATCCTCACTGCAAATATCCGGGCGTTGCCCACCTTAGGTTTTAGTCGGTTTAGGCTCCTGTTAGTCTCATTTTGAACTACTATATGCTCTTGTTTTGTTTTGTTTTTTTTTCCTGTTGTTCTGAGTTGGGGGAAGCATTCCTTCAGACACTCCCAAATCCACAGTCCCTTTCTTTAATGGGTAAAACTTAGAATCCTCAGAATCTCATATTTCCGTCGTAACTTGTATCAACCGTCGTCAATTTGGTTCGGGATGTCTGTTATTGATCTTTGTCTCCATGATCTGGTTAATATCTCCCGGTTTATTTTTCTTGATGCGCGTTCTTTCACACTCATATCAATAGCGTCTAGCGTCGATGTTCAAACAGGTTTTACAGTTCCTAAAGAGAGTTGCACAGAGCAGTTTTTCCCTGTTGAAATCTATGGGCTACAAAACACAACCCCCAGAATCTGAAAGTTGACTCCAAGTACTAGCTTGCAAGTTTTTCAGTTTTTTCTTATAGAGTAAGCATTTCAACGAAATTGTTACTCCTTTCCCCCTCCAAAGCCACTCTCATGTGCAGTGGTTAAATTTTGAATTTATGCTTACTCGCATAATTTCCAAGTTTCCAACAGGAAAACTTTTCTTCCTTTTTTTGGTTAATGAAGAATGTCCTGATGAACCGGACCAATCTCTCCCTCCTGGAACCCGGGGATGCTGTAGGGCGGCAAATCCGGCCATCCATCTCGACAATGGACGGCGCTATAGCGCAGCTGTGCACTACAGAAACAACAATCCTCCCCGGACCTCTCATGCGTTTTGCGTAGGATGAGGTGGCCCAAAAGATAAAATTGGGGCCAAGGAGAATCGACCCCGCCAAGATAAGTTGATTAACCAACAACCCAGCAGGAAACTTTATTTTCTCCACTCCACAAAAACAATTTTCAGCATAAAAAAATTGGGTATTGAACAAAAAAAGCAAAACAGAGAAAAGAAAAAGAAATCGATTTCATCAAAAAAAAAAAATTGGGTGAAATGTGAGAAGCTCGGTAAGCAGATTTGTCGACGGGAATAAACGACAAGCGGCCAGTAAAACTTCTCTCAATATGGATATAGCTACAGCCGTTTTGGCAAAATCAAGATATCAAGGGTATTGAACCGACCCTTCCCTTGGTACATGTAGCCTTAATTCTCAGTTTGATGAGTCAAATATTAACCAAAAATCAAATCACTATTACAGAAAAATACTTTTCAAAAACCAAGAGGGAGATTACAAGATGAAAGAATCAAGGAGAGAGAGAGAGAGAGAGAGAGACGATATCCTGTTTGATGAACTCAGCCAAGATATATAAGGGAGGCGACCACCTATAAACCCAACGTCGAAGATTAGGGTTTGCGTATAGGGCAAAATACGCTTTATACCCCTGCACTGCTATTTGGTGTCACTTTATACACTTTAGTTTTAATTTGGACAATCCAACTCTCACGTAATCCTTCAAAAGGCCCCTTCACCTCATGCTCTCAATTCTCACTCTTCGATTGCTCTCAATTCTCGATCTTGCGAATTTTGATAGTTTTGATTGATCCTTCGCTTACCATAACTGTTAAATAAGTAACGCAATTGGTCCTCTAAGTTACATGTAAGGTAAATTAAGGACAATTCATAAGCTGCCAACACATTTTAGTGATGAGTTCCTGTGGTGCTAATTTTGTGATTTTTTTAAATTATAATAAAAACTTGGTATAATCCCTCGCAGTTATTGATGAACTTGGAACATATAAAAAAACACCCCATTGGTTTTGAAGGATAAAAATCTCAATACATGCGTGTTTGTTGCAGGTTTTAAAGGTTGCTTAACACTTTTTTACAAGTTAAGAGTTTATGACAGTGAATTTACGACAAGTTTATTGTTTGAGGAATGCCATGTACCTATTATTCATACCCGTAAACAACTTATAATTTTAACACTTTGGTCCCTCACCTCACCCTTTCTTAGATCCCACCTTTCCCCCCCTCCTTTTGGTGTAGTACCAAAGTGTTATAATTATTGGTTGTTTATGGGTTTGAAATGGGTACCTAGCATTTTTGTTATTATTTATAGTAGCTTATATGAGGTAAAATAGCTTAAATAAAGCCAAAATAACTTTATCAACCTCCGGAGTAATAGAGCGAAGAATTCGATTTCCTGGCGGCTTCCTGGCGGCCTGTTACACCACATCTAGCTCTATCAGCATGGGTGAATCATGGTATATAAATGCCATCAGTATACTTTTCCTCCTAGGCCCAAAACAGTTTTCCCCATTAGATTGTTGCCATACATTCATTTTGAGGAAATTGAAACATATATTCATAAACAAAACACCAAACAAGGACCCAAAAAGTCTTAACAAAAACAAGAAAAACAAACAACAATAACAAATTAAAATACATTTTATTTTTAACAAAGAGGACATCATATAGTAACCATGTTTTGAAATTGCCAAAAATATGTAACAGTTAACAGGTAGTTCTGGTACAACAGGTAAATCAATTTAAGATTCATGAATGGCAACAGGTAGTCAATTAGTTCATACTCATAGGACATTACATATACTGGTAGAAGGGTACATATGAGACATAAATTTTGTTACGATAACAGAAAAAAAAATGGACCCAGCGATGCTTCCAAGCGGCATCCGGCCGTTCATTTTGGCACGGACGGCTTGGATTGAATTTGAGTGCTCACAGATCTGAACCATCCATTGCTCGGTCAAGATCCAAACCGTCGATCGCCGAGATGAACGGCTGGATCGAACACTCGGCACCGTGCTTGGCAGAATCTCCCAATCCCGAAAAAAAAATGGACATAAATATCAATTGATTGTTGTTGTCCCCCGGTTTCTCACTGATACACAGATATCTTTCTAACAAAATTCATAACCCATTCACAACCACGGCAGAACACTTCCTTCAAAACTTGTAGATTCTCAACCCTGAAACTAGCAAAAACAAGTCGTCTAACCTTCAACATAAACTAATTCAAGCTTCCAAAACCTTCATCACAATAGTTTTGCAAAAATGGAAGTAAGATGAAAGCTTACTTCTAAAGTATATATGAAATCCTACTGATACAAAATTCCCAATGAAATATAACTCTTCCATGGGCACAACTACAAAGCTACCAGAGGAAAAGGAAATTGGGTGTAATGAGTGGAGATCATATGGTACAACAAGGGTTTGCTAACGACGGGAGCTTTCCAATCCCTGTTGCCTTTTGAGTTTTGAGAGAGTACATACATATCCTAGAGTAAAATTGGGATGTCAAAAATTATCCACCAGCCAATAAATTGCTGATAAATATTACTGTTACTTGTAGTAACTAGGGTTTTCTTTGTTTTGGACAAGTGGGACACCATCTTCCCTCCATACTATTCGCTCTTCGCACAGCGCTTCTGCTACCTCAACATATAATTGATGCTCCTGGCAAAGAAATAAGGGGTATTAACATTTAACAATGCATCATACCACTTAACGATAGAATATGCAAAAGAAATATTTTAACGCAATGCCATGATAACTGAATTACTCTATAAGGTATCCCCTTTTCCTTCCCCAGCTTTGGATTGGGTTGACAATGTGTAGTAGTGGGTAACATATTTGGGGGTTACTTTGTGGCTTCACTCTGATGGGGTTCATACTCCATTTCTGTTTTCTTTCTTTCTTTTTTGACAAAGATAACAGATATTAAGCAAATAGAACTAGGAGGCATGCAATCATTTGTCAGTGTGGCCAGTGGCCAGATCTTGTTAAGTTAATCTGGGTGGGAAGCATTTCTTTGTGTCCACTATTTTTCTTCAAGAGTGTTACAAACTTACAACAATTGAAACAACTTCAGATCCATTCCAAATGATGGCAGTATATAGGAAAGCTAAAGCAGCAAAATGAGGGGGGATAAACTCGAAGACCTGCTGAAGAACCCTTGCAGCCAGCTCATCCGCTGTATCATTAGCGAGTACAGGTACAACTCTTTGAGCAAGGATACGTCCTGTGTCATAGTGCTCATCAACGAAATGAATTGTCGGACCTGAATATCTGAAAGACCCCAAAGAAAATCATGTGAAAAAAGTGCACAGCGGGCTAAAAGAAAGGTAAATTCAGTAGTTGTGAATGCATCCAGCAGTCGTTGAAAAAACAGGTATTGGACGTGAAATAGAAAAGAAACAAGGTAAATGTGGTCATGATCATAATTTCAGAGCTGATCTTAAAACAGGCCGAAACATTAAATTTTCACAGTTGATTCATTGAAAACAAATACTCCTAATTGAAGAACATGGAACAAACTGAGAAAATCTGACCATTAATGCCATAGAATCACAGCACTGAATTCAATGAAATAGCAAATAATTCGGAATAAGTGTTGAATGCAGAGTTATGCCAAACATTAGTTGTTAAGATGCAACGGGAGATCCTTCATGTTATACGAGCGAGTGATTTCTCGACATCAAAGTTCAATGGAACATTGCCAATATCGTTTTATTAAAGTCTCATTCATCAGAAGTCAATTGAATGCACCCATTCAGTAGGGAACTCACAAACTCAAAGGAACCAATCACAAGATTGTTGCTTGGAAAGTCACAACAATAGGAATATCACATCCAAAATAGTCTGGAAGATAGAGCTATTCAGCTATTTAAAATATGACACATATGCATCTCTATGAGACCCACAATGGATTATCAGTTAGAAACACTCAAAGCCACATTAAGAATTACAAATTGTTTTACTCGGAAGAAAAAGATTTCGCCTATCCAACACGCGGAACTGAGAATCAAGTCATGCCGAAATAACTGAGAACCAAATAATAACATTGCAGATTATCCTGAAGTACCCAACTTAAAAGGCAAAAAAGCTGCTAAAACAAAACAAAAACAATTGAACACACCTTGCTCCGGAAGCAATTACTGCTTGATGCACCTTCATACCATAATAACCTTTGCCCCCGAAAGCTGGAAGAAGTGAGGGATGAATGTTTAAGATTGATCTTGGATAGGCGCGGACTAATTCAACTGGTATAAGTTTCAAGTATCCAGCTAATAGAATGAAGTCAATCTTGTATCTCCTGTTTATGACATCACGTGGGTTAGTACAAGAAAGCATAAAATACATGGAGTAAATTGGTATGGTGACACCAAGAGGAAGGAAGGAGGATGAAGACAAAGGTATGTTGTGCTGAATTTAAACCAAACCAAAGGTGGCTAGGATCCTTCATAAAAGGTCAAAACAGATTATGTGTGCCTCTATTAAACAAGTTTTATAGGATTACTAGGCACAAGGACATTACAACAACAGGCATGGGCTAACTAGGGCTATTAAAAGAGAAGACAGGTGATGTCCAGAAAGCTTATTTAATACTTAAGATGGGCATTCACCACACTGTTTTTCAGTTAGATATTACACATTTACCACAGACGCAGAAGAAGAATCTAATCAACCTTTCCAAGAAATTAATTGCCATGTGAACACGATAATTCAGGAGAAATGCAAAACAGAAAAATTGTACCTCTAGTGGGTTAGCTATTTACATATTGCAACAGAGAGCATATTTGTGCATAGCAAATCTGAACCCCTAAGGAAGAACGTTGAATATGTAAGTTCATATTGGTGCCACAAAGTTTGAATGATTCCTAGGTGAAGAATTGAGAAACTCAAGGTGTTGACTTGTGGCACTCGCCTAAGGGATTGGTCATGGGTCTGAATGTCTGATAGTTACCCAATCTCAATAATGATATGATCATATGTTGCTTTTCATCAGTTACGAGCCTTTCTTTCACATGCTGCATATTTTCACGTGGTTGAGTAATCAAGAGCTGCAGGGCGTTCCATATGACAATCTATTTAGTAATGCATCAGAAAGTATGATACAAGGAAAGCAACGAGCTAAGTACAGAAGATGGTTATTGGTCAACTTGGGCAAATCATGCAAACAGGTTATCCCTATTAGACTAGTACACATGGCTCCCACTAGACAGCAGGGTTTCTGTCATATAGTTAACTAATCTATGCTTTTTCTGCAGAGCAGTTGTGTGAAGCACAATTTAAATCATAGTCATCTGAAAGGGGTAACCTCACCTAAGAGTAGTGACAAGGTCGTTGGCAGAGAGACCGTCAGGTTGTTCCTTCATTCCAGGGAATAAAATAACAGGAATGTTGTTATCCCTCGCATATTCTGCACCTCCACAACCTGAGTACATAAGTTCAAAGATTGAACGGAAACATAAGATTCAGAGAACAATTATATGCAAGACAGAGTAACCAGATTAAAATCATTGGAAGCATGATACTTAAAGCACATAAGGAAAACTGGAAAAGATAAGGGAGAGATTGGAAGCAAAAAATTTGGAGAATGGTGCAACTATGCAAGGCGAGGTAAGGCTTTCTGTACAACAATATAATGTAAGTTGAGTATTTAAAGTAAATAAGAGGAAGCTTGGCTCAACTCTCCTTTTCTCCCCTATTGTGTCGCATATCAGAGTATTCACAAAAAACATAAGCATAATAGTAAAGTTTCAGGGCTTATAATTTTTACCTTAAAAAATTTTCCAATTATAAACAGGATTTCCAATACACAAAAGAAATAAGTGTGCATTTCAAATAGTTCAAAATCTCTTCAGACATCGAGTTGGGAGATACTACTGATCTGTAAGACCTCCCAGCATGATTCTTTTGTAAATGACACCCCTATGTTTTGGTTAGTTCAGTTGAGTTAAATAATACGCGACCACAAATAGCACAAAAAGGATAGGTGAGTTCTTATTTCAAATAAACATATATGTGAAAAAAACTGCAATAGACATTAAGGTACCCAAGTCCCCAGTTATAAAATATTAACCTCTGGGGCTTCAAATCGAGTCATTTCCCAAAAGGCCTTAGCAAATACAACCATTGCGCTCTAGGCCTCCCAAAACCATGATGTGACGAGAAGGGTAAGATATAGTGTGGTCATATATGCAGTCGCCACTCACCAATAACTGGCAGACTTCACTGAAGACAAATAAGACCAATACAAACCACTGAACCAGGACTACTTGATCCCATAGAGAATCTTGCTTGTATCAAATAGTTGCATCGAAGCAAGAAACCATTACATAATCAAAAATTAAACATGACTTGGACAGAGATACGCCTTCACATTTCCTCATATTACAACATTAGTCTAGTGACAAGCAAGCATGGTCCTCTACCTTCGTGGTACTTTAGAGTTCATACCCCAAACTTTGAAATAGGATAATTATTTGGTGACCAAAGCAGAAGGATAATAACTGCATATCGTTAAATCCACAAGACTAACAGAGTAAGAGTTTGTTCCAATTAGTAAACTGGTACTAATTTATCTAGATAAATTACTCTTTAGATGTACTTCCATTCCATCCTATGCTCTCTAAAGCCAAACTTCCATGCAATATACGTTTCTACCCAGAAAGAGCACTAAATGTATGTGACATGGATTTCTGTATGGTGGACCATAAGACAATAATTGATTCCTGTAGGCCAGTTTACTATTTTTCCCTTTTGGAGAGGTGCAAGACTAGATCTCAGTCTTCAGGGAAAAATATCCCACCCAACATGCAACCATATAGACAAATACTGCAGACAGCACTATGCAATATAATGAATCCCTTGCCTTAAGATTAGTTGATAGAGTTGTTCTTTGATGTCTAGGAGATGCCTGACCATATGACAATTACGATGCTTGACCATATGACAATTACTTACCAGATATTGGATATCGGAATATGACAAATAAAAACTAGATATCATTCCCCCTTCTTTAATCAGCTATATGCCAAATTGCCAATCCTTTACTATAACAACGAAAAATACACCGAGCATGCAACTATAATGACTTGAACCAAGCAATATACTTATACACAGATACTCGAGTGCAGAGAGTTGGTAGAACATGTTCTATGATGTATAGGTGATAAGACATGCATACTGGAGTACTTGAAGAGCTGCGTCCACTGAGGGCTAAAAACAAGAGAGGGCGGCACCTCAAGCTTACAAGGCCAAGGGATGATCCAAGAGTGGCACCTCAAGCTTAAGGAAGTTACACTCATTAGAGTGCTCCTTGTCCAAATATAGTTAGTATCAATGGATTGAGAACCAACTGCATTGTGGGATCCATGGAGTCAAGGACAACTAGGACATAGCTGAGGCCACAATTCCGAAAGTTGGTTAATAGCCTCCAAGCTTAGGCCAGGAATGTCATCAAAGACAACCCATAGTCAGGTGAGAAGAGTGAATTGAATCTTGACACATATCACGGGACTTAAAATTCCGAATTCCAAAAGTTACATGCATGCCATGCAAAGAAACTCCAG
This sequence comes from Rhododendron henanense subsp. lingbaoense, assembly GCA_020567845.1. Classification (NCBI taxonomy): domain Eukaryota; kingdom Viridiplantae; phylum Streptophyta; class Magnoliopsida; order Ericales; family Ericaceae; genus Rhododendron; species Rhododendron henanense. The sequence goes on along the minus strand of CM036313.1, from coordinate 42,877,858 downwards.
CACACAGTATCTTTACAAGCAGGCTTGACTGATTCCCCTTAAACTTGAGGTATAAGTACCAAATAGATAATCAACCAATCTATGGTACCAGAGCTTATTAAGACATCATCCTACACCACTCCATTTAGAACTTTTGACTCATTGACATTTGCAGGTTTATATGCAGAAGGCTTTACTTTCGTTGATGAAGAACCATCTTTTTGCACTAATCCAACTACCTCAATGCCGATAATTGCCTTCGCCCATATATCTGACACAAAATCCGTGCCCATTTCATATTTTGGTGCATTCACCCCCTTCAGACAATACCTGACAACGTTACGTGATCATGTGCAGTTTGAATTTTTTTCCAAAACATTGTAGTTAAATAAGTTCAGATTCAGTATACTAACTATGCTTCAGTAACCGAATATCTCCTGTCAACCACAATGTTCCACCAACACTTGGGGCAAAGGTGTCTGTGTTCACGTGAACATTACAACTATATCTCCAAACCCATAAACTTCACCACAATATCCCAAAATCCTTATACTAAATAGCATTGCTACTTCATATGTGTAGAAGAGTATGCAGAGTAAACCCAAAAAAAAGAACTAACAGAGAATTAGAACATTTGTAAAGCGAGTCAAACAGCATTAGACTAGTAGTCAGCTGCGTCTGAAGCTCCAAATAAAAGTTTTGGTACCATTAGAGCAGGATAACTGTCATTAACTTTGAAACATAGGAGATAAGAGACTGTGATTTACATAGGGAAACAATCCCAACATAATAGCATGGAGGGAGAAGATCAAAAAAAAAATATATATATTGCATGGAGGGAACAAAACGTGCATCAACTTAGATTTTCTGTAACAGTATCGCCGGTTTTCATACACATGCCAGTAATATAAATGTACGCATACACAGATATAACTGCATTTACTAGTCCACCAGTTTGTGATGCCCAACGATCCGAAAATATGATTCCATAAATTGTGGAAAGATAGAATTAGATGCTAAGTGGGAGATAAGATCAATACTCAGTTATGTGCTTACTACTGGAAGTACAAAGGTTGAACTATTTTCAACAGAATCAAGTTGGGTAATGGATAATAACAATCAATTCATAGAACAAACACTCAATAAAAGAAAAAAGAGAACACTAACAACAAAAGGATCATATAACAGTTCCAAACACTGCAATTAACTGGATCAGGTCTGTAAACATACCAGGTTTGTTTGTGACCAAAACAACAATCTCTCCTTCTACTGATCCTTCAACAATGGCCTCGTGAATGGACCGGAAATTCGAACCACCACCGGAGACGAAAACCGCCAAAATTTTCTTCCTATCCCCAGATTTCAGACCCTTCGTATCACCAGAAACAGCCTCTACCTTTTGTAAACTACTTCTACACTGAAGCTTGTATTCACGCGAATCAAGTTTCCAAGAGAGAGAGTAAAGGGTTTTGAAGGACACCCGATTTGAATAAGAGGGTATTGCGGGAAAAGATGCTTTGCTAGGGTTTTGAATTGGGTTGTTGATGATGGGGTTTGAGCAAAACCCAGAAATAAAGCTTCGAGCTTCCATTGAGTTGTTGGACGGCAGAGGACAAACAGTATCGTTTTAGTGCAGATTACGCATTGCACTTGTGGACCTCAGTTGCAAATACCGGTGCAGTAACTGGAAACGTTGAATGGCAACGGAGATATTGGGGGGTTTTGCGCTGCTCTCTTGTTGGCAGAGTCAAGACTGGGTGCTGGAACACTTTCCGTAACTTAATGGTGAAATACACCAACTTCCTCCCGAGGTTTTAGGTCGATGATATTAATACCCCTGACGTTCTGAAAAATTATGTCCTCGCCTGAAGTTAGTTCATAATACGCATAGCAAATATACCCTTCGGAATAGAGCATCTCCATTCTCCATTACTTACTTCAGAAAATGATTGTTAAGGGTGTGTTTGTAACTTGGAGAAACAAATGGAAAGGAAGAGAAACTTTTTTAAAAACTTCCTTCCCATTGTTTGGTCTGCAGAGAAAGAGAAGAGAGAGTTTAAAAAACAAGTTCAATTTTCTCTCCAATAAATTTTTCACTTTCCCTCTAATATTCTTCTACATTATTTTTCCCTCCCTTTCTCCTTCCATCCCCAAGTTCCAAACAGAGCCTACGGTTGTGTTGTGCCATAAAAAAAAAATTGTTTAACTTATAACCTATTTTTATGTGATAATAATGATTTTGTGTTACTAGTTAGTACGGAGTATTAGTTAGAGAATGGATGAGTGCTCACTTAGAGCATGTCCAATGGGGTTGGAAAAACTGGTGCTATACTTATTTGTACAACTTTGTGCTCCAATAGTGATGCAAAATTGGTTGGAAAATGGAAAAGTTCTAAACTTGGTGGATGACTATAGCCATCCTTAACACCTCACCTATCCCTACTGCCATCTACCAGAAAATGAACCGGAGTTTACCTGAAGCTCGCCGGGAAATGGCCGGAATTTGCAAAGGACGCAGGAATCTGCAAAAATGCCGCCGGATTGTGTAACCACGGCGGAATCAGCAACAAACGCCGGAAGAAGGCTGACGGTGAGATCGAGAGAGAGATGGAGAGAGAGAGAGAGAGAGAGGTCGCCGTGAGGGTTTCGTGGAGTGAGGGGTTTCACGACAGAGGATTCGGCCAGAGAGAGGGGGTTCGACCGACGAGTTGATCCAGGCTGTGTGTGTGTGAGAGAGAGAGAGAGAGAGAGGCCAGAGGGGTTTCAATAACTATGGAATAAGTCTGAATATAAATTTTAAACTCAATGACCTAAATAATGAAAGAGAAATTATAAATCAGCCTATTGACCATGTTCGTTTTGGGATTATGGTTTCGGGATTTTGGATAATGAATGAAGAGCGATAGATAGAGAAATGAGAATAATAATTAAGATAAAATTTATTAAAGACCGTACACAGAGAGAGAATCCCAAATACGAAATTCCAGAACGGAAAAAAAAATTATGTAGTAGGTTATATAAAAATATGCATGTCTTGTCTTATCAGAACTAATCGTGTCATGTTGTTCATTTTGGGTTAATATGTCGGCACGAAAAATTAAACAGTTACGTATTTGTGTTCTTATCAAGTTACGCGAGTCAAATCCGTATTTGACCCATTTAATTATTGTGTTGGCGGGTCATGTCATACTTGTGTTCGTGTCAGAAATTAGTCTACCCAAACCCTCTAAATTTGAGTCATGTTAATGGATCATGTCCAGAACTCCCCCTATGTGGCTGTGTATTTGAGTGTGGAACTAGCAAATTTGTAAGGGTCCTGCTAGGGACTGCCCACTGGGCATCTCCGACGAGACATAAAGTATCTCTTTCTCACCATTTTGAACGGGTCACATACAAAAAAGTTGTACTACTTTACCGTTCTACCAGCACAATTTTCCAAACGGTCAGGGTGTACCTTTTTAAACTTTTTTAAATGACAATATTATCCTTCATCTATTGTACTCTCTCTCCAGTTTACTCTCAAATTTCACCTATATTATGATTAAAATTTACACGGGTTTAGCTCGCTTATGAAAGAGAGTTTAGCTATACGTGAAGAGACGTGTTGAGAATATAAATAACAGTAATGATTCCCACACAGATTTTTGTGCACATATCATGCAAATACATTTTTGTGGGGCCCATATCGGGTTCCCACAAAATGATCCAAACCGCTCATCTTTTTAAAAATATTTTTTGGAGGGTTACCGTAAAAAATCAGCTCCAACGGATATCGGTAATTTAAATAAGAGTATTGCTATGTGTACATATTATATACATATGAGTTTTGTTGGATTCACCTCGGATCCCACAAGATGATTCGAACTCTCCATTATTTTTAAAATATTTTTTTATGGAGCCCTGTAAAAAATTAGCTCAACCCGATATCGGTAATGATTTTTTCTGAATTTACAAGGGCGAAATTGAGCAGTTAAGTATTTTCGCCCTCTCAAATTCAAAAAAAAATCCTTACCGATATCAGGTTGAGCTGATTTTTTACAATGCTCTTTAAAAAAATATTTTAAAAGCAATGAATGATTTGAATCATCTTTGAGGGATCCGATGCGGACATGGTATATATGTTCAATTTTATATGTACCTGTATTGGGAGGAGAAAGAGGAAGACAATGGAGCGTAGCAGATGTGTGTTCTTGCTCATATATGGATTTGACACATGGCGGCCTATTTTCTGTGCTCACAAGGTAAAACGGTGGGGAGGAAAAGTCAAAGAGGGACAACTTTGTCATTCTCTTTAAGAGCTTAATCAGCCTCACTGCAATCTGACCGAGGATTTGACACCTGCTGTGCCGTGTTGCTTTTTGGGTGTGTGAAGCATACTCTGTGATGCCCACTGGGCAGTTTGTAGAATTTGCCAATTTGTAATTAGATATGTTATACTCATTGGTTGAACTCAATCAATAAAGTCTTGATCGATTTAGCTATATATTTTCAAAGAAATGCACGTTTTGAAATTTGATCGCTTATTTTTCATGGGACAAATATACTTCGTTTCGTGAGGAAAACTTATACGTATCTAATTTCCTTTATTATTATTATTTTTTATCATACCGTATATGATAAGCACATCAACACATACAGAATAAATAATGTGTTTGGTTTGGTGTTCGGAAATGTTTTTGAAAAATAGTAGGGATAATAAGTGGAGAGAGATAAAGAGAAATGTTGAAAGTAAGGGGAATTTTTTGAAAAATTCTTTTTAAAAAGGGAAAAGAATAAGGCATAAATAACCCAAAATTTGTTTGTTAAATAAAAGAACGAGTTTATCCTCCATGAGATTCAACGTTCGAATTTCGAATTTCATGGAGACTACAAACCTCAGAGTTATTGAAGGAGTTGTCTGGTCGTTAACTTTAAAACCACGTAATTAATTGAAATGTGCACAAGTTAGCCTAGACATTTGGTTATAAAAAAAAAAAAGGGAAAATTTCAAAATGGCACCTGAACTTTCACTCCAATGTCACCGAAACACCTGAACTTCACTTTATTTCAATTAAACACCTGAACTTTCAAAATCCCCAAATTGAGGCACCTACCGTTAGCTTCTATCCATTTTCTTTCCAAATCGGCTGATGTGGCTCATTTTTGGCGTTAAAGGGCCCCACTAGATATGTTAGGAAGTGAACTCAATGCACAAATTTAGGAAGTGAACTCATTTCTGGTTGTGATTGTGTGCATTGAGTTCACTTTCTAACATGTCTAGTGGGGCCCTATAACGCCAGAAATGAGCCACATCAGCCGATTTGTGAAGGAAATGGATGGAGGCTAACGGCAGGTGCCTCAATTTGGGGATTTTGAAAGTTCAGGTGTTTAATTGAAATAAAATGAAGTTCAGGTGTTTCGGTGACATTTAAGTGAAAGTTCATGTGCCATTTTGAAATTTTCCAAAAAAAAAACGGGCATTGTTTCTTCTCAATGAGGTCACACATTTAAATTTTACAAGACATTCCAAACTTTGAGATCACTATTTGAAAGAATTGCCCAATTATAACTTGGCGCCGTTATAAATTGAGATGCGCACAATGACCCGGCACCAGATCAGATAAGGAAATACTCGTATATCGCTGTTCAAAGTGCTACATACACAACGATTGTGTAAAACACAATACACAACCAATCTTTAGCAGTCTATTGCTGTAATAAATAGTCAGGATTCGCTCAAACTCTTCCTCAGAAAAGTTAAAATTTTCTTTGAAAGAATTTTTTTAAAATCTAGACCGTCCAAATGCATCTAAACGGTCAGAATTATGCACACAACCAACACAACAGTTGTTCACGTAGCATTTGTATCGCATAATGAATCAGGGGGTGTTCCACTTTTTTAAAAAGTATTTTTTTTTCAAACGAAGGTAATTTCAAACTTAAATATAATGAAAATGAAAAATATTTTTTCAATTTTTTTTTTGCACCGTTTAAAAGATCTTAATATCAAACAAGATCCATATTGGTAGGAAAATTATTTACGTAAACACATAGGCCTTGTTCGTTTAGCACATTTGGGTATTTTAGTTATGGTAGTGGGTGAAGAGAGAAATAAAGTAATGATTGGAGAAATGGGTAATGAGTGGAGAGAGATAGAGAGATAAATGAAATTAATAATTGAAGAAATATGATAATAATTAGAAAAAGATATAAAATAATGATTAAAAAATAAAATTAAAACAAAATAAATATGCTAAATGAACAAGGCCATAATTTTTGAGCTGAAAATCTTCTTTTTTTTCCAAAAGTTCTTTTTACTGTTGAATTGGAATGGCTCCTCACTTGTTACATGAGAGACCTTTGGCGTTTCGATTTGGACAATACGATCTACACGTAGAAAGAGTTTGGTAGGAGAGAGAGAGAGAGAGAGAGAGAGAGAGATGGTGTTCAACAGCCCGCTGGTGGTGGAGGTAGCAAATATATCGGCGAATGTGTGCCAATACATAGCGTGTAACCCAGAGAGGCTGAGCAGCGATCACGTGCTCCGCCTCCTCTTCTGCTTCCCTTTCCAACAGTTCCGCCGCCTCCTCCTCCGTCTCTCCGCCTTCTTCTGCTTCCCTCCTCCCGACCCACACCTCTCCTCCTCCTCCTCTTCTTCCTCCTCCTCCGATCCATCCGATTCCGATAACGATCCCCACTCCGATTGATTGATTCATCACGACAAATGCATAGGCACGCGCTCTGTATATTCGGTAACCTTCTCTTCGTTTCTCATTCATGGGATTTGGGTTTTTTGCGAATTTGTCCACCCTAGATGATTGTGAACAATACCCTCATTCTGATCGGTGAAAAAAGTGTGGGGGCTACGGGATCCATACAGATTTTGATAATATTGAGATATTGAAGTTAGTTTGTGGTGGGACCTACACTTCTCCACCAATCAAAGCGAGGGTATTGTTCACCCTTTTTTTAGCGAGGGTGAACAAATTCGCCCCCGGTTTTCATACCAATGAGCTAGTTGTGTTTGATTGTTGTCTGCTTAAACTATTTCTACTTTAATATTGTTCGGCCAATGGACTTGGTTTTTAATTACTGCCGGGCTCACAAGAGTATTTGTATGATTTTATCTGTTTGGTTAGTGATTTGTGTAGGTTGTGGTGAAGAAAATTTCCCATATGGGTTCATTAAATGTAGAGAAAAAATAATTGCCAAGATCACCAATTGGTACCGGAAGACGTGTGTACTTGTTACTTTGATTGCCCATATTAGGGTGCATTTCCGCTAAACTAAATAGACTATAGGCAATAGTCTAAGGTGTTTCCACTAAATGCTTTTTTAATTGATGTATGTGAGGAGAATGACCTGTCTAGAAATCTGTAAAAAACATGTGCTTTAGTCATTTTAGTTTATCAGAAACGCACCCCTAGTCATGGGATTGGATTACATGTTCAATATGACCGTATTTTGGGCTTTTGAATGCAATCATTTGTTGTGCACAAAACAAGGATTTGCATTGTGTTAGTGGACGTTGTATTAGTAATCCCTTTACTATTCAGAGGGGTGCTATTATGGGAACCTATCAAACAGGTTGAACATACATATATGAGGTATGGAAATTAGAGCTTTCACTTGTATGAAATTTCTTATCCTATGACCTATCAAGTGATTAAATTTTTAACCATCTTAGATCCTTTTCAGTCTTCACTAAGGCTTACACTGTCATTTATAGCTGCCCCAATCTTCAAGATTGGTTAGAATTTGTGCCACGAATCTTTCCTTTCTGTCCCTTTGACAACTCTAAGATCCAAAGATGGCATTATTTGTAAACTTATTTGTGCTATCACTAGACAACAACTTATAGGTAATGAATAAAAACAAAAACCTTTGATGAACTTGATTTCTTTTTTTTTTTATCACCTTAATTGATGTTATTTTAAAACAATCAACTTGGTTCCTGAATATGCCTTTAGTTACTGCCTAACAGTATGAATTGAGTTTTTCATGCTGTGAGAGGACACACCTTATTTCTAGGAAGACTCAAGAGTATTAGAGTTCTGGTGATGGAAGTTTTTTGCTTTCATGGTCTTTATAATTCAAAGAAGGCAAAAGAGTGCCACTTTTGACTGGATATACCAATATAATCTCAATGCTGGTACACTATGTTGTTGTATGAATAACCTTCTTTGCAATAGTAAACGAACTTTGATTGGACAAATGCAATATTTCTTCTAAAGTGCTTGTATTTTTACTCTTTGATATCGTTGCAATGGCTTAATGGCGGAGATAAGCTCAGCTTCTAAGCAGCTGTTTTTGTCCATGAAAGACTCACAAAGCAGATGCTTAAGGCCAAGTACAACTCAATTGAAGGAATTACAGCTTTTTGAATACATGATACGACTCAAATAACTAGTATTGGACAAACAAGATTGTGAATGTACACTGGGGACAATATGACCTAACGGAGAAGACTTGGCCCAAAGTACACTTTGATTATTTGGTTGTTTTGTTGTTTCATAATTGACCTATTGTAGCTAATGGTGAAGACAACTTCACATTCGTGATCTTTCAAGATTGTTTAGATCCCCAATTTGTGTGATGAGATAAGGACAAGTTGGATCTGAACACATATGGGAGAGTTCGCCAGTCTGATAACTTCTCATGATGTGTGAAGTGATTAAAAAGTTTAACCATCTTAGATCCTTTTATGTTCTGCCAAAGCTTGCACTGTCATTCACAGCTGCCCAGTTTTTCAACTGTGGGTAGAATTGGAGCCAAAGAAGATAGATGTGTATGGTGGGATTATATGCTATCCTAGGTTACGAACTCTTCTTACTGACTTGACACATGAATCATATTGGAAATCTATGAAGCACGGATATAGATACGGGATACGGATACGACACGATACGGATACGGCGATACGGCAAAACCTAAAAAATTAGGATACGGATACGTCGGGGATACGGCTGTGCAAATTATATATTTTTATAATTATTAGTCTCATACTAGGCACAAGAAGTCAAAAAGTGGTTAAATTACCAATACCAAGTATTAAGCACATGTCCAAACAAAAGAGAACCTAACAAAAACTAATCCAACATCTAATACATGCCAAAAGTCACTAGTTTGCCGTATTTTCTCTTTTGCTAGAGGAGGTTACAACTAGTAACTAGTTTGACCAGTTGTATTTTCTGTATAAAAAGCAAAGTTAACCTGGCAATAAAAGAAAAACTAACCTTAACAACAACAAAAAATTATATGACCACCGGGTAAGTATGATACGATCAGGAGAGAGAGAGTACGATCAGGACTCAGGAGGGAGAGAGAGAGAGTGTGTGTGTACCTACCTGCCTTCAATCGATCTAGGGAGAGAAGGAATCGATCGAGTTCTAGGGCTTGGATGTCAATTGTCGAGTATGTCTGCCAACAAACGTAAGTATTTTATACTCCTTATAGTTCTATTACATTTCCCCCCTTCTAATTCATAATTTTATTACACTTTTCTCCTTATAGATCTATTTTTTCTACTTAATTCTTAAAAAAATTTCATTTTTGACCCCGCCGTATCCCTCGCGTATCTGGCCGTATCCCTCGCGTATCGCTCGCGTATCCGAAAATAAAAACATTTAATTTAATTACAGGATACTTATTTGCCGTATCCGATACGTATCGGGGCGTATCGGGCGCGTATCCGTATCCGGGAAGTATCCGATACATGTACGTGACTAGTTTCGGAGTATCCGTGCTTCATAGTTGGAAATCTTGTTTTATTTATGCTTGTTTTGTTTGCGTAATTCCTTATGGCTATGGCTTCAGATTAGGTTTGGATCATGATTTTGCAGAGGGAAAAAAGAAAAGGGAATAAGTATGAGACGAAAATGAAGGGCAATGAACTATATTTATTTTCTTCCCTCTTTTGGTTTGGCTAATAAATTGATAACAAAATGAACATACAACGCTTTTTTTTCTTGGAGAAAATGCGCATAAGTAGCTCTAAATTTCTTTTATTTTCCTCCTCATTGACAAAACCAACATCGTAATACGGCCTTGTTTTAAACTTATTGCTGCTATCAGCAAGTACTGTATTTTCAATGATCAAAACCATAAACTACCATTGACCTAGATTTCATTCTTTATCACCATGCTGTCATTTCAAAATCAACATTTTGTAGAATATACCTTGATAAAGATGCTACTGTATTAGTTTCATTGTTTTCCACTGAGAGAGGAATACACATATCAGTTCTAGGATATAGTGTCCGCCACTTTGTCCGGTTTGAAAGGATAAGTGTACCGCTAATTATCGGATATAGCTTAAATGCTGCTATGGTGCACTTATATGTCACTTGAATGTTACGTCAATATCCTACTTTGAGTCAGTCAGAAAACTTTGATCTTTCACAGTTTCACTGATGTTGTATGGATAACCTTTGCTCGTTGGCAATGTTACACGGATCCCCTGGATGTATAAAATACCCGTGCAATACATTCGACGCTCGGATAAGGTGTGGGATCTGTATCTTACGTATTTAGTTGGACATACTGACATATACCTAGCATGCATAATGTGTCATTTGAATTTACCATGAACTATGTGTGGAACTCCTGTACTATGCATGCAATGCCTCAAGGCACTTTGTAAGCAATAGAAAACTGAATATTTTGGCGTATTCTCCAGCCTTGAGATGGAAATTGGATGAAGTGGGCACTTAGACTCATACACACACCTATATTTGTACCCGAGTCCATGTAACAGAGCTTATAACTTGTTAGCAGTTCTCATTAGTGTGAATTCTATTGATGAAAGTAATGAAGAATTAGCTACTTAAAGGATGAAGCCATGGTCCATGGGTCTCAAAGTCAGTTGATTCTACTTTGCTATGTAGGCACTATGGCCCAGAAGATAGTGCCTGAACCAAGAGGAAACTAGGAGTAGTATATGTTTACAATTGGGAAACTAGTTAAATGAAGTTCCTGGCAATTCAAGAGGGTCAGGTGTCATATGTCTATACTCTATGTTCAGATCATAGTTTTTTAGGTTGTGGTATGTCGAACTAGTTGAGGTTCAGTTGAAGCAAATTAAACAGAAAAGGCTCTAGACTTGGATTTGGGGCGTGTAAGCTGATCATTCTGAACTTATTGTTCTTAGTTAATGCTCTATCCCGAGTCATCGATTTGGAATTTAACCATTACGTGTTTCGTGGGATGATATAGGTGTTTGACATCTAATGAGTTGTTTATGAGGTGTTCTACATCGAACTGCTCTCATATAACTTTTCTTACAATCTCTTTCTCCCCTCTTGTTCGTGGTCAACAATCATATGTTTCTACGAGCACTCGAGAACAGATAATTTGTTTAGTAGCGTTTAGAAAATACAATTTTATTTTTGTGAATCAGGTTATGACCATTGCAATGTTGAACATTCTTCAGCAATGTCTTCCTAGTGATAAAGAAGCTCATGGTACATACAGTCAGCATCAGCTCGCAAATTGAAGTCACATTGCCCACAAGCGGGAACGTTTCATGCCCAAGTGCTTGAGCATGGCTGTGGACTGTAGGGAGGTAGTGTTACATTCATAGAAGACAAATTTTGTTGTTGCAACTTTTCTATGTAATTGTAAATGTGTTTGTGGAAGAAAAATTCCAGGCCATTGACCCCAAAATTCGTGGTCAACAATCTATCTGTTTGTGAAGTTCAAAAAGAATACCATTACCTTTGTTGCAGCTTTGGACAAAATGACACCCTTCATCATTCTATAAAAGTGGACTATCTTATCCTTGTTTCGCATGAAGTCCAGGCAACTACGTAACATCTTATCCTTGTCTCATAGGGGTATAACAGACTGCACTGAAAGCATATAGATGGTACAAATGGATTAGGTACATGGTGTTTAAAGATATGTTTGTAATAGGCAATAATGGGCTTGAAAACAAAGGGTGCGAGGTTATAGAAGAATCATAATTTAGTACTTCCTCCGTTTCAAAAAAATTAGTCCATTCTAAAAAGACGTGTAATTTTTGAATAAAACGATAAACTACTTGTGTGCATAATTTTTTAGCCAAAATGCAATTATACTAAAGCTTAAAAGTGGAAGTCTAGTACCATGGTTATATTGGCACATCAATTGCTTTAAGTTAAACGTGGGAATCTGAACATAATAAGCTGCAAATAACCATGTGATTCAAATAACAGGCAACTCACTAGCACATTAGAAGTTGCATTGTCATAGCCAGTTCGACAAGTAATAAGAGACTCTATTTCCTTAACATCCTTCCTCACGTGCAGCCGCATTTGAAGTTTCGGTCGACTCTATTTCCTTAACATCATTCCTCACGTGCAGCCGCATTTGAAGTTTGTCACATGTGGCCACTTTTTGGGTCCTAGGGGTGTGGATTGTGAATTTTTAAAATGTGGGGAGGAATGTGCCCCGCTTTGATACTATGTGGAAACTTTATATCCATCTCAAAACTAATTGGCAATGAGTGGAGAGGTTCCAAATGTTATTAAGTGATAACCCGTTCCACTCCCAAGCAATGTGGGACTCTATTTCCTTAAAATCCCCCCTCATGTGTGGTTGCATTTGAGGTCTGTCACGTGTCGCCACTTTTTGGGTACTATCATCATGCAGCCTTTTTGCTGGTCTATTATCGTGGGGTGTGAATTGTGATTTTTTTAAAATGTGGGACTCTATTTCCTTAACAAAAATAACCAACAATGTTGCACTAGGGTTCACCATCTCTGTTTTTCTCTCCCCACAACCTTCTGATATGTACATATATATACTGTTGAAAGTTTGTAGTTTGGAGGAGTGGGGTTCTTCAGTGTGGGGATTGGAGTCAAGAAATTTGTTGGGAGTTTCAGTTAATACGCACGAGTATGTTCCATTGTGTGGGCACTAATTTGTTAAGAAAAGGAGACATGTAACGTTTAAGGGAAATTTTTTCTTGCTTTTAGTTTGCGAAAATCATTTTATGGTTTGTTACAATGTTACAAAAGTCAAGAAAAAAGTAATGTTACACCAGTTTGGTGCCATTTTGGCCCAATCTCACATCAAAATCATTGAATTAAACGCATCTCATTTTTGGATACACATCTATTGGCCAAAGTGTGGCTGCTAAATTTAGTCTACAACATACACCAAATAAACAAGCCTAAGAAGTTTATATTTCCAAGCAACCAAGAGCTTTTGATTAGTTAATAGTATGTAAAACTCTGGAGCTAGGTAAGGTTTGTGTTACTCTGTAATATGACCGATTATTTGCAATACATCATGTGTGTATCAAAGGGTTAGTCCGGGTGGTTGGTGAGTGTTTCTCCCCAATCAATTGTACAAGGTTTGGCTCTTAATGTCAGGCCATAAGAAGGTAATTTTTTGTGATTGACCGAGAACGAATTCAATCACAGTGCGCATTAGCTAGCCTGGATACTCTAGATAGTCATTCCAACCACAGTAAGCAGGGCTAATATGACTCTTCATAGAGCCAATTAAAAGGAATGAATTTGTACTTCGAGACAGACATGGGAGATAATTTTGAATACGTCAACTATTAAAGCCAACCAAAGGGTTTAATTACAAGTATCATAGTATCATATCAAGTACTCAAGATTTGGGGATCAAATCATTGTCAATCAATCACTTTCTATCTCCACCTACCCACCGAAAAGAACACCCAAAATAAATTGGGATGAGGTTACTCTGACTTAGCAAAATGGTAGTAGTAACAGTTTGGACAATGCATTGAAGGCTCTCCAGCAGGAATGGAGGCGTGGGGTTGTGGTCTATTTATGCCTTCAGAATCATATATTTCTTCTCTGAATCCAATGTAAGTTTCTAAATTATTGAGCTATATATCATGCAGTTTGAAGCAATAGAATCATGTCATTTGGTCCTCCATTACCCATTGCCTTCCCCGGCTCTAAATGGCATGCTCTAGTGAACGCAATATTGGTCTTCTAGAGATTAATCGAGGTGTGTATAAGTTGACCCAACACATGTTATCAAAGAAATGTTGCCGCCTACCTGACTCATAATGTACGGATACTTGCACTCAGAGACGGAACTGTATATGGGCATATGGGGGCCGTGTTGTTTCGGGATTTTTTTTTTTCAAATTTCGATGTTAATTTTAGTTGTTTTTTTTTGGTTAAGATTCTTAAGAACACCTAAATAATGTATTTTGTATTTGTGGGTATTATTTAGACATTTAAATGCTTTAAGAATGTGTTCATTTTGGGTCCCAAAATCCAATCTCTCTCTCTCTCCGCATGGTCTCTTATAAGTCAAAATTTTGTTAGTCATAATTTGGCTCCCGTATTCACAAAATCCTAGTTCCGTCTCTGCTTGCACTGACGCCATATAATCCAAATCTGAAAAATGTATGAATTTCTAAGTTCGATCTCATGGCTGAAAATGTGTTGAGGTATGTGACAGAGTATTGGAGGCGGGAGATATCTAGCTAAGACAGATAAGATGATGATATCTTTTCTTTTTTCTCAATCAGTTTGTGAATTATTGTTAATATATATTTAAGTACATCAAAATTACTCAGGTATGTTTCTTTTTAGGCAATCAGTAGTGGGCTTGAGTCATACTTTTCCGACACCGATATCAAGAGGAGAATAGGAAATAGTGGGTAACTCCGTTGAGTTCGCCGCCATAGTACTCGAGTGATACGACAGTGCCAAGTGGAAGGGCCGTCGCTACAAGGCAGGGGAATCCACTCTTGCTAAGGTTGATTCTATTATTTCCCATGTCTCTAGGACGTGGCCAAGGAGTCGAAATGCAATAACCCAGGAGAAAATAAGCCTAGCTAATCCCTGCTAGTTTCATGTTTAACTCTTTTGTGAAAGATAGAGCGGCGTGGACTTTGCGTTCTTCTGGGGAATTCAGAGTAAGAACTGCTTGGGAAACTATTAGGAAGGTGTCGGCTCCAGTGACTCGGTGCAGCCTAGTCTGGTTCTCCCGCAATGTGCCTAGGTCGTCTTTCATTGTCTTAATGTTTTGCGAGGGAAGGTTGGTAACTGGGGTGATTCTACAAATATGGCAGCGAATTGAAGAACCCAAATGAAGCTGATCGGTTGGAGTGAGATGCTCTAATAAAGTTGCATGGTGGATTTTGGCAGTCCTAAAAATGAAGGTGGTCTTGGTCTCACCAGGTGGTTTTTCTTTCTTTCTTTCCTTTTTTTGAGATATTTTCTTCTTTTGTTTATCTTTTTGACATTTTTTTGTGAATGTCAATACTTTTCAGGTTCATCTCAATTAGAGGATTCAAAAAAGAATAAAAAGAAAGATAACTGAACAAATTCGAATAAACAGTATACTATACTTGCCTTTTTGGTCCAAATTGAAAAGCTGGTATAGTAAATGCGCAGATATGATTAAAAAAAGTAAACAAATACAAACAAGGCAAACCCAATAGGTTAAGAGAAGTCGAAGACATATACTAAGAAACTTAAGAAATATTGGCTATGTGGTCCTAAAATATAATTCGTCAAGTTTAAGATGAAAGCATTATTGGTCACACCAGAAATCAAATTGATTCTTGTTTAAAATACCCACACTGTGGGGTCATGGTGGACATCGCCAATGTGATTGGATTCTTGCTTGCTTCCAACATTGCCTAGTGGAGGTGGGATTGGTCCCCTCATATTAATCAAGGTGTGCGTCTCTTGCTCAGACACCTTGAGTTATCAACATTGTCTAGATATGAGATATCCAAGTCGGCCTGGCAAGGTAAAACCATGAAGGATTAAAGACAATGTCAAAAAAAAAAGTGAAGGTTTAAAAGCATGGAAGGATGAATTTACAAAAGTACTGAGTAAGATCTTCAATTGCTTACCTTCAAAATATTGTTCTTGGCTAGATGAAGCTCACGGAGTACAGTATATCTATGCTCATTCGGTTTTTTGGGGACTCTGTGGAGCATGCCAGTCCTATCTCTAAAACGGAGATTAGATATTCCATCATTTTGCTGCCATTTTTCTCCTCGGTTAAGAGTATAGGGTCTACAATCTCCATCACACGTTGAGGCAAGGCAATCCTTGTAAAGTTACGAAGGTTAAGGTCTGCCTCAAACATTTTGTCCGTAGGTCTCTTCCTTGTTATCATCTCCAACAACAAGATCCCGTAACTATAAATATCTCCACTAGTTGACATCTGGCTTCCCAGTCCATACTCTGTAACTCATAAAATTCCAACATCAACACAAAAGGATCACTGCTCGATAACAAAAGTGATACGAAAAGAAAGGGAAAACTTGCTTTCAGTACACAATGCGGGTTTTCTAATATAGAACTAGTACATTTACACTTTTATTTGCAATCGGTGGTCCCCTCCTTTTTCATGTCTCGTGATACTAGCTCTTTTCTATGTCAAAGTTATACTTCAACTACTTATTTTACCATCAACATTCGAATATAGAACAATCGAATGTGATTTGTTTCAAGATAACAATAACAAGTTTCAGATCTCGAATGGCTTGGACAGATCAAAACCCAATGTTAATTCAATCCTTTCGCAGTGTCTAACCAACTTTTGTGCTGAAATTTCTATAGATATTAGAAGAGGAAGTTTTAAAGTACCTGGAGCTGCATATCCAATGCACTACTACAAAATGATATAATTAAAGATCACGGTACAAAAATTAAAAAGATCTCACTTTTTGTAAAAACGTAATAAAATGTTATAGACTATAGTTTTCATCTCAGTTATACGAAAAAACTAAGATGGAAAGATTTTTTAATCTCAATAATCTAAAAAGTGAGATCGTAACTTGAAGAATAGATCTCATTTTCAAAAAACTGAGATGAAAAGATTTTTTAATCTCAATAATCTAAAAGTGAGATTGTAACTTAAAGAATAGATCTCGTTTTTGAAAAACTGAGATTGTATATGAAAGAACATATCTCATTTCAGAAAAACTGAGATAAAAAGAATCTTTAATCTCAGTCATCTAAAAACTGAGGTCGTAAGTTAAACGCATATGTTGTATATTAAATATTTCAATTATATATTGAAAAGTGTGTGTGGTGTAGTTGGTTAAAGCTTCTATGTAAAACTCAAGAGACTTGGGTTCAAAACCCAACAGAAGAAATATAGTAGGATTTTTTCCCTCAGGAAAACACCACTTTTAATCTCGGTTTTTTCAAAAACTGAGATTATTTCTCTATAAACAACCACGGTTTTATAATAAAACTGAGATGTTAAGCTATTAAAGGTAACGGTTTTATCATTTTAATCATAGTTTTTATGTTTTTAGTCATGGTTTTAATGAATTTTAATCACTGTTTTTATCCTGTGGTTGAAAGATAGAGACTTTTAGTTACACCTTGATAGACCACGGTTTTGAATGCGAGATTAAAAGTGAAAGATCACACCAAATGACCGAGGTCTTTATCTATTTTTGTAGTAGTGATGGTTCCCCTAATTGTAGTTGAACTACTTGTACTTGGAGTGGTGAACTCTGCACGAAATCTAGCTAGACCGAAATCTCCAACATGAGCAACATGTCACCATCAAGAAGGATATTACTCGGCTTTAGATCGCAGTGAATAATTGGCCTTTCACATTGATGGTGAAGATAATCGAGAGCACATGCCACATCAATGGCAATGTCTATTCTTTGTAGAAGATTGAGTCCCACGAACTCACGTTCCCCATTACTTGCTTCTGGAATAGGATGCAACCAATTATCCAAACTTCCATTCGGCATGAACTCGTAAACTAGAGCTTTAAACTCATTCCCTTGAAAATCCATGCTAGAACAAGAAGTTATGATCGAAACCAGGTTCCTATGTCGAATATTCTTTAAGGCTTAGCACTCTGCCATGAAACTCTTGGTAGCGCCACGAGTTTGAAGGTCAAGTACTTTGACCGCAACAACCAACTCTCCGTTTTGTTCAATAACACCTTTATACACACGACCAAAACTACCACAACCAAGCAAATTCATCGAAGAGAAACCTTCAGTTGCTTTGAGAAGTTCTCCATATGAGACTTTAAAGAATGGATCTTTCAACAATGAAACTGTAGGTTTGGTCTTTCGTTTCTTCTTGAACAAACATATGATGAAAGACGACACTATGGTTACACCAACGAGTATCGAAGCTACTGTGATTCCTAACGTCCGTGAAAGAAACTTCCTATTTCTTGATTTTTTCGTGGTGCACCGAGGTAGTCGTAGTTCAAAAATTCCACCACAAAGCCTATAGTTTCCGGCAAATGATATTGCACTTGCATTTGTAAAAACACCCTTCATTGGTAACTCTCCTTCGAAATTATTGAAAGACAAATTGAGATTCTCCAGGGCCAATGTACCTAAAAAGCTCGGAATTTGACCGGATAAGTTGTTATTCGAAAGGTCCAAATTCTAAATACCTCTCAAGGATTTCATTGAGGAAGGAATAGATCCTTGAAAGAAATTTTGATCCAAATATAGGTATACAAGGCTACTGCAGCTACCAAGAGTCCCAGGAATTTCACCAGACAAACCATTCTCGGAGATATCGATTTCTGCTAAATTTTTTAGGTTTCCAGCCTCAAGTGGCAAGGATCCAGACAAACGGTTGCGAGCTAGATCAAAGCGAATTGACAGAGAAGAGACCATCAAAAGTTGTCTTGGTATGCTCCCATTAAGGTTATTATCAGAAAGTGTCAGCAGTAACAAATTCTGACAGTTGCCAAGATTAAAGGGTATGGCCCCCTCTAGTCTATTTTGCTGCAAGTACAGATTAATCAGCAATGACAAATTACCAATAGAGTCCGGAATTTTACCTATAATATTGTTGTTTGAAAAGTCCAACACTAGCAACTTACGCAGATAACCTATGCTATTGGGAATTGGGCCTGTGAATAGGTTATTTTTCAGAGCTAAGGTTTCAAGATTCACAAGGTTTCCTATCGTTGAAGGAATAGATCCGTACAACTGATTTAGACCCAATGACAAGTAAGAGACAGATAGATTGCCCACAGAGTCCGGTAATACCCCTCCGAATTGGCCATTCTCCATTTCTACCTCTCTCAAATCGCTACAATTGGTCAAAGAACTAAGAAAGGCCAGTCCATCAGATCCCTTAGCTTCAAAATTGTTATAAGCTAGAGATATCCAGTAGAGATTCTGTAAGTTTCCGAAATCATTTCTTACTTTTCCATTGAAATTGTTTTGCATCAATTCGAGCTTTCCCAACTGCGAACAGTTGGATATTGAAAGCGGAATTGGGCCATTAAATTGGTTTTTGTATAGCTGAAGGACCTCAAGGTGAGGGAACATGAAACCGAATGACGGCCGAAGACTACCCCAAAGTTGAATATGAGGTAGTGATAATGTAACTAGCAACGATAGGTTGTAAAAGGAATGAGGGATGGTACCTGAAATTTGATTGAAACCTAACCAAAGTTCTCTTAAATTTTTCAATTGACCCAAAGTATTGGGGATACTTCCTCCCAACTGATTGTAAGTGGCACAAAAGACTACCAGAGAAGTAAGATTCCCAATCGATGGAGGAAGCCCTCCAGTCAAATTGTTTTTACTTAAGATGAGTGATATGAGTCTCGGCATTGAGTAACCGAGTTCTTTCGGGAACTCTCCGACTAGGTTGTTTTTTGCTGCACTTAGGTGCCTGAGATTGGAGCAACGAGATAGGCTTGTTGGAAATTTCCCTTCGAAATTGTTGATAGACAGAGATAGTATCTGTAACCTGAAAAGATTACCGAGTTCCGTTGGAATTTCACCTATAAAAGTGTTGTTGAAGAGGCTGAGCTCCCGGAGAAAACTGAGGTTTCCGATATAAGGAGACAAAGAACCCCTTAAACCTCTGGACGTGAGGTCTATAACGGTGACTCGTTCGTGTCGACGACCACATTTGACACCTTCCCAGTGACAGAAATGGAGAGATTCATTCCATGAGCTCAAGGCCTGCTGATGTTCTGGGAAAATATTTGACTTGAAGGCCAATAATGCATGGAAATCAGTCTCGTTGCCAGCAACGTTAATATTGTTCGAAAGACTAAGGGATGATATTGTTGTGTCGAGGGCAAGGACTTTGATATGAAGCAATGGGAAGAGGGAGAGAAATAAGGCTATGAGATCAATATTTGAGAGAGATCTGGTTACTAGACTCATCTTCATGTCTGCTTTGAGCTCTCAAGATTTAGAGATTGTTTCGCTGATCATTTACAAACTTGATTCCAATACTCTTTCTAGTTGGTGCAACTTTTGCAAGTCTCTTTTTGGGTGTTTTCAATGTGAGAGAAATATCTAGTGGTAGGTTTGTACTATGTTGGACTTATCAACCTACGGATGTGGGGTTGAAGAAGAGGACATTTCCAAAAACCAGACGGAATAGTCCAGTGAAAAGTTTAATTTTTTCGGGAAAAAGTTTGAACGAATCCTAACAATTCATTATAACAATGGACGGATAGAGATTGGTTGTGTTTTGTGTTTCGCACAACGGAGTGTTTTTAAAATCTAGACCGTCCAAACACATCTGGACGGCCAGAATTATACGCACAATCAACACAACAATTGTGCGCGTAGCATTTTTGACAAAAACAAATTGACCAATTCTTTTGAATCCCGACCCGGTTTTCCCACTAACCAAGGCATTATTTAGAAGGGAGTAGCTGATGATCACCTCTGTATCCCATCTCTCTAAGACTCTTCTAAACTTAATTTTGTAGATCCCAACAGAACAGATTTTCAATGTTACTAATCCGAAAAGCTCATTTTATAGACGAGACAAAAACAATGCCAGTGCTAAAGATTAGCTTGATTGGACTTGGATAGATGTGCAAATGAATCGTGTTTTCTTTTTTTAATCAAATATACAGGTTATGTCTAAAATCACATGCATTTGCCATACTAAAAAGCCTGAGAAGTTTGGTTTCTATCGATGTCCTCTGAAACTGCTTTGCTAGTGAGATATTTTTTTCTAGGTGTTATAAACTAAGCGGTTCAGATCAATATTTTGGGACTTCTATGAGACCCACAAAATCGAGTTTTGAAAGGGCAGGATGGAGGTGATCCAGAAATGCGCCAAAGAGAGGATGGCATTATTAGGAGTTTCCAGATTTCATAACAAAGCTGCTACCCACACAGACAAAAGTGCACGTGCACAGATTTTTGTGTGAGACTCACCAAAAGTTCCACACAAATGATCCGAGCAGTTCATTAAATGTAAAATACTTTTTCAAGGTTCCTCGTGAAAAATCAGCTCAATCCGATACCTATAAGTTCTCGATCCAATCATCTAACTTTTCATTGAGATTTCAGGATAATGAAAAGTTAAATGATTGGATCGAGTACTTATAAGTATCGGATTGAGCTTATTTTTTACGGAGACCCTTGAAAAAGTGTCTTGCATTTAATGAACGGCTCGAATCGTTTGTGTGGAACCCGTGGTGGGCCCCACAAAAAAATCTATGCACAATCTATGCATGAAATGTCTGTATTGACAGACTTTCTGATTTCATAATTTCCTTTTCCACAAGTCTTGTCCCTGGTGGAGCCAATAGATTTTTTTTTTGGGAGGCTTAATTATTCATCCTAGAAGCATGAGAGAGTTAAGATTTCGTCCCCCCAGTTTAAACTAATTATGATTTCGTCCCTACACTAGGTTTTATCCCATTCTTGTCCTTTTGTTGTTGTTAGATATGTTTATATATATATATATATAAACACTTCAATTTATTTGTTCATATTCTTGATTTTAGGATTTTTAACTGGTCGTCCAGTTCGTAATAGTACACGTTTGGGCACCCGGTAAAGCCACCCATCGTCTAGACACCGTTTTCACTTAAGCCGCCTCGTGTAGGTTCCCAGTAATTCCCGTTGGTAAGTCCCAGGGTAGGGCAGTTGAGGGTTTGGATTAGACCGAAATGGCATGTGTGTATGTGGCGGTATGTGCTAGGCCGGAATTGGGTATGTGTGTATAGGGGTATGTTCCAAAAAGTACCAATTACGAATTAGAATACTAGTTTGAAGTTTCTAAAATTAAAGAATAATGAATAGATTATTTAGGTGTAATTCTTCAGCCAGTTCTTCCTCTATGGCTTCGTTGTCAGAAAACCAGGATACAGAACACAGAATAGAAAACTCTGTTGTAAAATCTATTAGCAGTGTAACTTTGATAGGAGAGAATCTTTATAATAATTTAAAGAAAGAATACAAGTCAAGAGAAAACAAAGAAAAGCGTGAAAAGTTTAGGAAGAAGTACAACAAAGAAAAAAGACAAAAGATAAAAGCCTGTTGGAAAAAGTATATTGCCAAAACTAATAGTCAAGTCCCATTTTTTGAATACCTAGGAATCCATTACAAAAGAGTGAATACTATTACAAAAGTAAGATGGAAAAAGTCAGATAATTCCATAGTCCACACAAGTCATCCCCCTTTAGACACCATAATTATAGATCACAAAGGCTCCACTGTTACTGCCTCACCATTTAAAATACCTAGTAAACCAGAAAACAGTCAAATTATTGAACAAAATAATTATACTAATCAGTGTCTCAGTACCATTAGTAAACAATTAGATAAACTAGAAATTAAAATGGATGAATTATCAGTGAAATCCACCCCTTCAACCAGTAAATCTATTATAGAAAAACCCTTAATAAGACTCACTGAAAATAGAACAAAAATCCCTACAATAAAACAGGATATTAATAAAATAGAAGAATTATTAACCAAACTAACTATTAAAGCAGAACCATCGCAAATTAGCACCATTACTAAAAAGCTTATTCTTAGTCAACAATCACAGTCTTCATCTGACAGTGACATATCCCAACTACAACAACAATTCTCTGCCCAGAAAATAAATAAATTAGTTACACCAACATTTAATCCAATAAGTTTAACCAAAAATTGGTATTCTCACCCCACTCCACCTGATCTACAGTATGAAGAAATAACTCATCAATTTTCTGTATCTTCTAGTAAACTCTATGAATGGAATATTGATGGACTCAGTGAAAATCAAATTTTAGAAAAATTAAATCACATGTCAATGGTAGCAAATAATTACTTAAGTAACCTTGACCATGGTCAACCTCAAATAGTAGAACTATTAACCTCCGGTTTTACGGGAATGCTAAAGGCATGGTGGGATAAGTACCTCTCCCACGAATCAAGACAAGAAATAATATACGCCACCCAAATAGGTGAAGTTGGTCTCCCAATTTTCGATAATGAAATAGGATTAGGAGTACATGACGGAATTAACACATTAATCTATATTATAATTAAACATTTTGTTGGACAACCTAGTAACATTACCTTCAGAATTCATGACCAATTGAGTAATTTATACTGTCCAACATTAAGTGACTTTAGATGGTACAAAGATGTTTTCATGTCTAGAGTAATGCTCCGAGACGACTGCACAAAGTCATTTTGGAAAGAAAAATTTATTAATGGCCTTCCTAACCTATTTGCTCATAAGATTAGGGATGTCTTAAGTCAACCTACTGGAATAATTGAATATGATAAACTTACTTATGGTGACATAGTCAGCATTATTCAAAAAGAAGGACTACGAATGTGTATTGATATGAAAATTAATAAACAAGCACAGAAAGATAAGAATAAAGCTAAATATGAATTAGGAAATTTCTGTCAACAATATGGTTTACCCCCTATAGCCCTTTCTAGAAGTAAAAAGAAATCAAGTGTTGAAAAACAAAAAATTCAAAAATATTCCAGAAATAAACCTCATTTCTCCAAAGATAAATATTATGAAAAATCAAGAAGTCACCAATCAAAGAACAAAAAGAAAATTACTACGAATGACAAAAGTCAAGTTACATGTTATAATTGCGGGAAAAAGGGACATTATAAAACAGAATGCAAAGTAAAAGAAAAAATCAATCAGCTAAATATCTCAGAAACCGAAAAGAAACATATTTTAGAAATTCTTATAGTAGCAAATACAACTGATTTGGAAGACAGTTTAGAAGAATCATCCGAATCATCTGAATATCACTCTCTAAATGACAGTTCTAATGATGATCCAATACAAATAGGATGCACTAATAATTGCTGTAATAAAAGTATAAGTACACTCAACAGAGAATTGCCTGAAGAAGAATTACTAATTGATTTAATTAGTAAAATAGATGATCTTGAGTTAAAAAGACAATATATTGACAAACTCAAAAAAATAATGATTCAGCAGAATAAAACACATCCACAATACACTAAACCAGTAATAAATCTCAATGCAACCATAGAAAGATTTAATAAAACCCACAAAGAAATCACTGTCCGAGATCTGGCACAAGAAATAAACCTCATTAAAACTGAAATAGCCAAATTAAAAGTAACAACCCAAAAATTAGAATTAGAATTCCAACCAAGAAAATTAAAATCTCCTAAAAGCAACTCATCCACTCCTGATGACCAAAGTTTATCTGAATCATCCAGTTCTAGTAATTATAGATCCAATCGTAGTAAAAATACGGAATATTTTATGGAAGGATTAGAAAGCGAAAATGAAAATACCAGATTAAAAATAATAAATAACATAAACATCTAGAAATGGCATGCAAAAGTCAAACTTATAATAAATGATTTTGTTATAGAAATAACAGCTCTAATTGACACTGGCGCATATCTCAATTGTATTCAAGAGAATTTAATACCTGTTAAATATTATCAGTCAACAACAGAAATGCTAAGCTCAGCAAATGGTAGTAACATGAAAATAGCATATAAGCTACCCAAAGTAATTGTTCAACAAAACAAAACAAATTTTATCACCTCTTTTTTTTTAGTAAAAAATTTATTTGATAAAGTAATATTAGGAGTACCCTTTATTTCTCTACTTTATCCATTTACAGTTTCTAGTAACAAGATTACTACTACTTTGAATAAACAAAATATACAGTTTAAATTCCTTACTAAACCAAGACAAAATGAATTACAACAACTCAAGACTTATTCAATTTATCCCACTAATGATTTCTTGGATTGTTCTACAGATGATGACTCAGAAAGGAATAGCTTTCGGAGCAATCACACTACCAGTCATTCCTGAGGGAGCTAGTATTAAATTTAGAAAACTCAGTTATTTAGAAAATATTGACGAAACCCAATAATGTCTTCTAGATGCTCTCTGGAACCTATGTGGGGATTATCGATATAATAGTCATTACATCAATGCTTTAAATAGTTTAAATTATTACTTTTGTGAGCAAAATAAAATTCGAGATAATAATGATAAATCTTTTGTCTCAGTAGTTACTGAATTACAACATTCAACTACTAAACTTTCAAAAGTCTCACGAGAAAATATTCAATTTAAAGCAAAAAATTATATTTTACAACATGAAATCAAAACTATTCAGCAACAATTTTCTCAACATTTGCATAGAGGGAGCAGTGAGATTGTAGAAAGAAACATCAGTAAACATTTGCATAGAGGGAGAAGTGAGATTGTAAAAAGCAATGAGCATAGAGGGAGCAGTGAGATTGTAGAAAGAAACATCAGTAACATGGTATTCCAGCTACCAGAGGCACTTAGCCATTTGCTTGTTCTTTTGCAAAATATTTCAAACAACCACCTGTCTCCCAAAAACCGATTATATTTTCCAAACAATTTCCCTATTGATCTAATTAGCCATATTAAACATCTGGGCAGACAAAGTGGTTACCATTTCCAAGAATTTCTATTTCAAACTCTTACTAAATTATCTACAAAACTAATTCCTGGCTTACAAATCACTTGGGAAACTCTTTATAGAGACGACCAAGATCGAGTCAATTGTCCCAAAACCAACCCTCTTTGTAAAAATATACCTTTAGAAAGAATTGATTGCCCTTGTCAACTAATTTTTAGCATTCCTAAAGCCTTCATTGATATGCAGTACTTTAAAAATATTTATGCTACTTACAAAAGTAAAATTATTGAAATTACTCCCATGACTCTTTTAGATCATGGATTTCTTAGACAAATCATTTTTACTGATCCGGAGCAAACAGACCAGGTCACCAGAAAAATGGCAGTCTGTGTTAACAACCTTTTCGCCAAATATGGAGATTTACGTTGCCACTTTCTGATCAAGAGTAAAATGCCTGAATGGACACATACTGGGAGCATAATACCAGCCCAGCATATTATGTATCTCTCAGCCAACTGGCCATTCAGCAGAATTCATCTCCCGATTCAACTTATTGAAGATGAGGTCCCATGGCCTTGTTCACAATCAACCAGAAGTCAAATCCGACATTATAGAGCTTGGTCAATCGCTTGCAAACTTGGAGATATTGATCATTATGCTGAATACTTAAAAGATAATTATAAATTAACTTGTGAAGATTCAATCCAGAAGATCAGATCTACTGAACCTATTGAAGAAGTCCCATTTATTTTCCATACTCATTTTGGAGAATTAGTGGCCAAATACCAAAGTCAACAAACCAGCAACACCTCGTCAACAGCATCCGATTTTTCTGCCAATGAAGACAATGGTCAAGATTATTGGGATAATTTGACATCAGAAGAACTTAGATAATTTGATGGAATTCTGAAAAGAATTATGAATTCACCAAAAGCAAAAGTCATTATCAATTCCAATTCCAAAACCAACGGCATCTCTCAATAGTAAAATGAGTCCTTTTCCTTTACTATTCACCCAAGACAAAGGCAAGGACCATCATCATTCATTTTGAAGACCAAGGGTATCTCCCAACAGTTATTTGGTCAATTTCCCTCCAAGAGAAGTCAGATAAAGAGAATCCTCCAACAGTAATCCAGTCATTTCTGCCAGAAAGAAGTCACATGGCCACAGTAAAAGCACTTTCCCACCGAAAGTTGTCACATGGCCACAGTAAAACCACTCATGCTTTGTAAACAGTTTCTGGTTCCTTATTCTATAAAAGGAACCACAGACTCCAGTAGTAGGGACCGCAAAATATTCAGACAGTTTTTATTACTCTCTTCTCCCCCTTCTCTCTAAGTTTCAGGATACGAAGACACTGATCTTCATCCTCCTTCTGTAAGTTTTCTTTCTTTTCTTTTATGTTGTACGCTTGTACATGATCCAGCATTATCTGGAATTATCCATGTATATACATGTTTTTACTCTATAGTTCTTCTACTGTACCTGTGCTTCCGCCCCCCTCCCTTGGTATCAGAGCCACGTTGAGGTTCTTGGTAGTTTAATTACACTTTAATATATCTATTTAAATTCTTGATTTTAGGATTTTAAATTGGTCGTCCGGTTCATAATAGTACACATTTGGGCACCCGGTAAAGCCACCCATCGTCTAGACACCGTTTTCACTTAAGCCGCCTCGTGTAGGTTCCCAGTAATTCCCGTTGGTAAGTCCCAGGGTAGGGCAGTTGAGGGTTTGGATTAGACCGAAATGGCATGTGTGTATGTGGCGGTATGTGCTAGGCCGAAATTGGGTATGTGTGAATAGGGGTATGTTCCAAGAGGTACCAATTACGAATTAGAATACTAGTTTGGAGTTTCTAAAATTAAAGAATAATGAATAGATTATTTAGGTGTAATTCTTCAGTCAGTTCTTCCTCTATGGCTTCGTTGTCAGAAATTCCGGATACAGTACACGAAGAAGAATATGAATACAAAAATCTAGATAGTGAATTAGGATACTGGAATATACCTAAGGTTTCTATTAAAGAAATATACAAAACTAGTTTCTTAAATGATACTTTTAAAACTGATCAAGTTGTTAAAACTTCAGAGCAGGTCTATGCTCTGACTAAAAAACAAGAAAAATGCATTCTTCTTAGTAAAGAGTCAATCAGAAGACACTTAGAACGAGGATATAATTATATCCATGTAGGATTGGTACAAGTAGCTGTCAAACCCCTCACCAGGACAGGATTAAATTCTGCAGTATTACTTTCATTAAGAGATAGTAGATTCACCAATTTTAGTGATAGTCTGTTAGGATTAATGGAGTCAAGCCTACACAATGGGCCGGTTTACTTTAATTGTTACCCAGACTTACCTTTGAGTTTAAAAGATAAAAACCTATTAAAATCATTAACTTTAAATATTCAAACTTTTGGAGCAATTACCAATATGCTAGAAGGAAGTCATTCAATTGCATTAATTTACAGATTATATTATAAATGTATGAAAACTAATTTAAATATCCATGCCCTAGTCAAAAGCCCAAAAGATAAGACTGTCTTAATTCAGAGTAGTTCAGAAGCTAACATACAAGTTCCCAAAACAATTTCTTGGAATGATATCCAGTTACCCACAAGTTGGATTACAGAAAATGAAAGTTTTCCACAAGTAATTCAAAATGACACAGTCAACCTTGATTATATTCAACAATATTTAGATGGAACTGTTAGAATCAGTTTTGATCAACAGAGACTCAACCCTCTTCGCATTAGAGAATTAAGTAGAACAAACAGTACTACTAGTATACCCAGGCATAGTACATCTAGTATTCCTAGGCAAGATTCAGAGTTATTAAATCCCTATGTTACTCTTAAAGGAATAGATTCCAGTTCCCAAATCAGTAAACCATGTTATTCAACACAGTCAAAACTAGATGATGAGGATACTCATCAAGGATCACCCACACAGTCTGATTTTGAGTCAGTCATTCCACAATCAACCACACATCACCATTCTCTTAGTGTCCTGCATAAACCTTTCTCTATTGATTTTAAAAAATTATATAAAGATTATAAGTCACCCAAAAATGAACAAAGAAGACAAGAATTTCGTAATAAATATAATAGGGAACAACGAGCAGAAATTCGTAGTCAATGGAAAGAATTCATGAATGATACAAGAAGTCAGATCAAAATCTTTAAATATATAAAAAATCATTATGAAAAAAATAATAAAGTAAAAAGGAAAAAAGAAAAGCATAATAGTACTACTAGTACTAGTACTAGCAATGTTTCATTGTCCGTTCTCACCAAAGATGAGATTCCCATCCAAACTTTCCAAAAGAAAGTACAAGAAGTTAAAAAAGAAATTATTTCATTAAAGAAAACCCCACCTGGAGATTTTAACTCAGTAAACCACTCAATCAACACCCATAAGTGGTACATCCAACCCAAGTTAGTAATCCGGGAATATACCATAGAAATTCCTACACTTATTGATTCAGGAGCAGATTTAAACTGTATTAAAGAAGAATTAGTACCAGTTAAATATTACCAAAAAACCACTGAACAATTAAGCTCTGCTAATGGTAGTCAAATGTAGATTAGCTATAAGCTACCCAAAGTACACGTTTGCCAGGATAATGTTTGCTTTAAGACATCCTTTTTGTTAGTCAAAAATCTTACTGAAAACATAATCCTAGGAACCCCTTTTCTTACATTGCTATACCCATTTACAATTAGTAACTCTGGTATAACCACTCAACCTTATGGTAAACAAGTATTCTTTCCCTTTTTAGAAAAACAGCAACAAAGACAACTAAATCAACTAGAAATTAAAAATAATCAACTAGTACAACTCTAAAAAGAAGTTAGACATAAAAGAATTGAGCAACAATTGCAAGATCCAATAGTTACCCAACATATTGATATTTTCAAAGAAAAATTAGAAACAGAAGTTTGTTCTAATCTCCCAAGTACTTTTTGGTATAGAAAAAAACACATAGTCACTCTTCCATACATTAAAACCTTTAGTGAAAAACAGATACCCACTAATGCTAGGCCAATTCAAATGAATTTTGAGTTAATGGAAATCTGCAAACAAGAAATTAACAACCTGTTAGCAATTAACATTATTAAGAAAAGTAAATCTCCTCGGTCATGCTCAGCTTTTTATGTGAATAAAAATGCCGAAATAGAAAGAGGAGTCCCAGGATTAGTAATTAATTACAAACCATTAAATGATGTATTAGAATGGATTAGATACCCAATCCCCAATGAAAAAGATTTAATTAACAGAATTCATACAGCAGTCATATTTTCTAAATTTGATCTAAAAAGCGGATTTTGGCAAATTCAACTACACCCCAATGATACTTATAAGACAGCTTTTGTAACACCATTTGGTCATTATGAATGGAATGTAATGCCTTTTGGATTAAAAAATGCCCCAAGTGAATTTCAGAATATAATGAATGAAATTTTCAACCCATTTAGTCACTTCATTATTGTCTATATTGATGATGTACTTGTATTTTCCAATTCTTTAGAAGAACACTGGAAACATTTAAAGTCATTCCTAGAAATAATTAAGAAAAATGGATTAGTCATTTCTGCCCCAAAAATTAAATTATTTTAGACTAAAATAAGATTTTTAGGATATGACATTTACCACTCAACCATCACACCAATTAGTAGAGCCATTCAATTTGCTGATAAATTTCCAGATATAATTACTGACAAAAATCAATTACAAAGATTTTTAGGATCATTAAATTATGTAGCAGAATTCTACAAAGATCTTAGAACAATTTGTCAACCATTATTAGAAAGATTAAAAGATAATCCTCCTCCTTGGACGAACAATCATACTTCAATTATCCAAAAAGTCAAAAAATATGTTAAAATCTTACCTTGTCTTGGTATTCCTACTAACCACAGTTTCAAAATTATCCAGACTGATGCTTCTGATGCAGGTTATGGAGGAATTCTTCTACAACAGATAGATTCCTCTTCCCCAGAACAGCTTGTTCGATTTCATTTTGGAGTTTGGAATAAAACCCAGAAAAATTACAGTACAATTAAAAAAGAAATTTTAGCAATAGTTTTATGTGTTTCAAAATTCCAAAATGATATATTAAATCAAAAATTTTTAATCAGAGTAGACTGTAAAAGTGCAAAATATGTTTTAGAACAAGATGTTCAAAATATTGCTAGTAAACAGATCTTTGCTAGATGGCAAGCTATTTTAAGTATTTTTTATTTTGATATTACATATATTAAAGGTAGTCAAAATTCAATCCCAGATTTTCTAACTCGAGAATTTCTCCTCAATAGTAGATAGTTATCATTTGCATGAGGGAGCAGTGAGAATTTAGCAAGTTAATCATTTTGAGGGAGCAGTGAGATTTGAGGGAGATATATCCTAATCTATTTTTTTTACAGGAATGGCGGATCAGAAAAAGCAGCTTGCCCTTCCACCAGCAAAATTAGCTAATCGATACCAACCACTCAATCAAGTTGCCAGCTACAAGTTAGCATTAGCCATAGCCTCCTCCTCCTCAGAACAGAAACAGATCTCTGACCCATTTGATTCACAAATTCAACTCAGTCAACCTAAAATTCCCTATCCAGCTAGAAAAACTGAATATATATTAAAACCCCAATCCTCCAACCTATTTCATATTGAACCTAGTCATGCTTCAATCACAGACCCTATCCAACTTGCCAAAGCTTATTTCCCACCTGATTGGCACTTTATCCCAGCTCACCCACAAAAAACCCTAGCTTATTATAAGGATATTCTATTCCACCACCAGTCAATAGTTATCAAACCAATCACTGATAGGAATAACCCAAGCATCACCATTTACCACTCATTCTATATTCATAATATCATCAGTCTAAAAGAATGGGGACACCCATCCCAACTCAAAGAACTGACAAATCACCCAGTACCATATAGTTACTACGACTATATTGATGCATTCTCCAAAGTACTCTATTATGAAAATAGTAATTTCAGTCATTCCTGGTTTTTGTGTTTTGACCATAAATTCAAATCACAAATCCCATCTTGGTTCATCAGATGGTGGTCACAGCATGGAGCAACTCCAGAATTACTACCGTCTGAATTAATTGACCAACTCAACTACTTCAAATCAGTATATCCCCTTGACCAACATACCAGTAAATTACCACCATTACTACTTTTTATGGCTAAATACAAGATCCCTTGGATTTTCAAATGGAGATACCACATCCAGTCAGACATACTTTCTCGCCAAATGCTAGTCAAAATGGTGGGATGCGTATAAACATCAAAGAATAATTGATCAAGTTCAGCAAGAATTCCCAGTCAAAACCATGGCAACCAGGAGCAATCAATTACAGTCAAGCCCTCCTGAACTCTCTGCTGTCAGATTAGGAAGCCCTACACCCAGTATGCAGGGGACATCCAAATCCAGTAAATCCAGGAGCACCAAGTTACTTGAGCTAGCACAGAAGCTGATTGCACAAGCCAGTCAGGATTCTGACTCATCATCTGATGAATCAGTCACCAGCAAAACCCAGTACGATTCAGTATTCCAGGATGCTCAAGATCCTTTTGCATAAAGAACAAAATGGTCATCATAACCAGTCAGCAAATGCAGAGTCAGCATCAACTTTCAGTCATTCCCACCAATAGTAAAATGAGTCATTGGCTTTTACTATTCATGGAAGACAAAAGCATCATCAGTTACCCACGCAATGAAGAAACATTTTCCTATTCAGTCAGCTTTACTAAAAGAAAAGGCATCACTAGTCATTCAGGAAGACCAAGGGCATCTCCCAACAGTAATCCAGTCACTTTCCCACCGAAAGAAGTCACATGGCCACAGTAAAAGCAAGTCACATGGCCACAGTAAATCCACTCATTATTTGTAAACAGTTTCTGTTTCCTTATTCTTTAAAAGGAACCACAGACTCCAGTAATAGGCAGGCTCAATTTTTTCAGTTTTCTAGTTTCATTACTCTCTTCTCTCCCCTCTCTCTAAGTTTCAGGATACGAAGACCCTGATCTTCATCCTCTTTCAGTAAGTTTTCTTTTATGTTGTACTTATGTACTTGAGCCTCCTTTCTGTGAATAAATTTCATGTTTGATTATCTTTTATAGTTCTCTTATTAGTTCAATTCAGTTCTTCTACTGTATCTGTGCTTCCGCCCCCCTCCCTTGGTATATATATATATATATATATATATATATATATATAGAACGTGGAAATTGGGGACGAAACATTCGTCCCTGTCGTCCTCGCGAGAATCCCATTCGATCCTGCTACCAGATACGCCAAAATTCTCGCGTCCACATCCCGTGATTATCATTCATGATATTCTCGCGTCTATATCCCGTGATTATCGTTCATTAACGGAATCCATCCGTTCGAATTTGGAGCTCAAACTTTCAAAAAACCCTAGTTCGTATTATACCCAAATCAATCGGAACCCCAAGCTCGTCGGAACCCATTCTCGGCGACGCACTACTTTGAATGCATTCCCCCGTCCTTTCGGACTGGGGTTTTTTGCGGAAAACATCTCGACGTCAAAAAACAATCAAGCCTTTCGTGGTTGAAGCCAGCGGCGGAGAAGAAGAAGGTGACGAAACCGACATGGGCAGAATTCGTAAGTCTATCCCTTAAACCCCATTTCGTTCTTTGGTATTGTTGTTTGGATATGTCGGCTGGAGTTAGGATATGCTTGTATATCTTATTTGTTTACGCCCATTTTGCAAACTTTGTTACTGTGATGTCACGAATTAGTGAGATTTAACCCAATATTCATGAATTCAGGATTTGGGGTAATCGGCACAAATTAAGATTGATGCCGATATTCATGAAATCATGATTTCGCCATGAAGTAGATAAGTCATGTTTTAATAAATTTTGTTCGAAGGTAGATTAGGAACGGTAATGTTACGTCGTAATCGTCATGGTAATGTAACCATAAAATGTCATGATAATTTAGCCATAATACGATTACAGGAAATAAGGTTGGTGGGTATTTTGTTCGCTTTGCGCAGGTCCATTGGCTTTTCTAATGTTTAAAACGTAGTTGTTCCTACTTTCATATCTGCTTACAGAGAAATAAGAGTTCAGTGAGCCATTATTGTGCACATGTAGATTGTCATTGCCCCTGAAACTGTTTTCCATCTCTTCATCTTGATGATTCTGTCTTGATTAAAGCCCTAGCTAATTGTAATTGTTATGGTAATTTAACCATGTAATACCATGGTAATTTAACCATGTAACTGTTTGAGTATGTAATGTTATATCTTGTTTTGATGGTAATTCAACCATGTTTCTTGAAACAAGATCAGTGGGTAATATGAATGTTTGTCGTTCAGCCATGGTTCTTGGAACAAGTCATGCAAATATGGTCTTAAGTTGTCATGGTATAATGGTCAACTGAGAAGTAAATTTGACAACCTGAATTCAGTGTCAAGTGAAGCAAGTAGGTGATAAATTGACCATTTTGTAATAGTATGATAATATAAGTTTTGAGTTTAAGAATTCCATGTTTCATACGTTATCCAGCCTTGTGTGATCATGAAAGCTTCATGAACAGTCTCAAAATTTACCTATCTTTTTATGAACTAATGGAATGTCCAACATTCTTTCAGGAGTTAAGCCTACGAATGTGGAAGGGGGAGCTAGGATGAAGCAAAAAGAAGTGGATTTAGATGATGCAGTAGTTGAAGATACACCACCTTCAAAGATAAAAGCTAATAGACTACAAGAAACTCATGATGAGGAAGGGTACTCGAAGGTTCGCACACGTTCTGGGAGTGTAGCAAGAGGGAATAAGGCCAAACATCCTCGACTTGATGTGAAAGAGTCCGCGCCGAAACGCACAAGATCTGGGAGTGAAGCGCAAGGAATTAAAGCCAAACAGCCTCGACTTGATGTGGAAGAGTCGAGACCGAAACGCACAAGATCTGGGAGTGTAAGCGCGAGGAATGAAGGCCAAACATCCTCATTCGAGGAAACATCGAGCTGTAAATGTGGGAGATATACGTGAGACAGCGTATCGTGCAAGCCTAAATGGCATAAAGACATTGATTGAGGAACTAGAATTGAGTGATGATCACAAGAAAATCATGAAGA
This sequence comes from Rhododendron henanense subsp. lingbaoense, assembly GCA_020567845.1. Taxonomy (NCBI): domain Eukaryota; kingdom Viridiplantae; phylum Streptophyta; class Magnoliopsida; order Ericales; family Ericaceae; genus Rhododendron; species Rhododendron henanense. Next base: position 42,843,159 of record CM036313.1, on the reverse strand, counting down.
AAACACCATTCTGGAAGATTTTCAAGGCCATTATTGATAACAAGTTGACATCCGCGCATTGTCGAAAAAGCGGCAAAATGATTATCAGGATCATCAACGCATATGATCCTGACACTGGAGGATTTAAATTGGGAGGCAAGACCATTAGGATAACAAGGGACGACATATTTAGTATATTTGGCATAACAGGGGGTTCTGAAAAGGTCAGTTTCAAGTATGGATCCAGAGATGGCGTTGAAATGGTGAGAAGAGGTTCTATCGTAGCAGAACGTCTGTCAAGTTCTTCGCTAAAGGAACTTGTGAAAGAGTATGCGCTTAGAAACAACAAGGCCGGTAGGGAAGATTTCGTAAGGCTACTGTGTGCGTACCTATTACATAGTCTTTTTTTTGCCGCCGGGACAACTGTGAATTGGGTATATTTGGAACGTGTTGAGGACTTGGTACGATTACGAAACTATGATTGGTGTGGGGCGATTGTGGATCAACTTATGATGTCAATAAGACAGCATCATGACGACCCAAGGAGGGTGTCAAGGTGTGTCGTGGTTCTTCTGGTAAGTAGCCTGTGTTTTAAACTACTTTTTGAAGTTGTGAATAAACATGATGTGTTTACCATGTTTCTGTTTGAAATTTGCAGTACTGGCTATGCGAGCACACCAATCTGGTGAAGCCCCTCCATCCCGAAGAATCCCTTGGTATAATTAAGTGGACGATGGATTTGGGAAAAGCATTTAGGGAAATAGCACTCAATGATCTTGAATCTAATCAGGTATATGGTTTGTTAAATGTACTTGGCACAATTTTTTTTGAGATTCGACACTTGTTAAATCCTAGTTTATTAAAAATGATCATGTTTGCAATTCTGTAGTCATTGAATCTTGTTACTCTAATCATGATGGTAATCTGCAGTGACATGTTTGATTTCCAATTCATCAGGCGGTTACACGGCAACCAAATGTTCATGATACCAATTTGGTTTCTGGGAACATAGACAATGGCGATCCCAGAAAGTCAAGGGGAAATATTGGAAATGAGGGGGGAAATGGTTCAGAAGAATATGATAAAGGGACTGAATGTAGTAAGCGTACATATGCATTGGTGACTGGTAAAAAGAGGGATTCAGCAAGGATGAGAAGAACTCAAGACAGTGTGCACACGGTGGAGGATTTCTTGCAAAATAGCAGTGTGCACACGGAATACGGTGCCGAAATTGCATCACGGATAAGTTTTCTTCGGGACAGTGGTCCTAGTATTGAATACTTCGGTAATCCTACAGAACATGATCAGAAATCAAGGCTAATTGGCGAGCTCCGTGACCAAATAGCGAAGATGAATGACCGTATGAAACAGACTGAGGAGATACATGCGAGAGAAATTTCAATCAAGGACAAGAAGATTGAAAGCTTGGATGAAACTGTTTTGGTCCTTCTGAGTGAAAACAGTAAGTTATGGGATCAACTTACGGAGACAGCGGTACACGAAGTGACGCAGAAATATAGACCAATGACATCGGAGGAGCAAGAGCGTTCTATGATAACCCGTCTGAGAGTGAGGATGAGGAAGGACACCAAAAAAAGAAGAGTATGAATATCGACGTAAACGTAAGAGACCCACATCAGAATCGTCAAGAGTAAATGCAGAAGTCGACCCCAAAGGAGTGATCGATGTTGAAAACTTTATCGCAGGGCCAGAAAAGGAACCTTTGAAGCCTAAACCGATTAGAAACCTTAGGACAAACGCAGTGCATCGTCTACTCTCAAGCGAGGAGAAAGCTAAGATTAAAAAAATGTGGGATGAAGCCTATACTAGGTAAAATTCAGCACCTGATGTCTTATCAATTGGTATTTCATTGTACATGTTCTACATATTCTGATGTACAAATTGACAATGCGACCCCCTCGTTTGTATGCCGCACGATTATATGGTCAGGGACCGTTATGGGGTGTACCGTGTTTGTTGAAGATATCCGGCAACTCATTGTTGATTCTGCGATATCTGGGAATGTAAGTGATTAATGGAATGTCTAGGTTGTTTTGAATTTCATTTGGTTTACAATCCATTTATCAGTATCATAAAATTCACCATTGAAATTCGTCAAAAAATGATTCTGTAGTTTTTGTCTTGTCATTACATATCATGATAAGATTCAAATGCCATATGGTTACATAGGTTATTGATGCGTATGTTGAGAACCTATCAACTGAGCAAGGTAGTGTGGCAGACCAGATGCAGGGTGATTGCACACAAGTGACGAACCAGACGGTTTTCGTATTCACATGCAGTTTCTTGGTAAGATGCGATATGGCTGAGTTTTCATTTAAACATTATGAACTTTTAGATCACATTCATCATGTGTTTATTTGACGTTATTGTCGGGTACAGACAATGCTAGGATGTAAGTGTCCTATAGAACGCAAAAAAATACTTGAAAGAATGATGCCACAAACGGCTTCCTATCGATACTTGATGTTTCCAATCCACTTTGGTTATCATTGGACATTACTTGTTCTCGACAATGAAGAAGGCAGTTGGAAGTTTTACAATTCTATGATGGAGAGAATCGGGGTGGATGCGCACTATAAGGCAGCGAAACAACTGGTAATATCTTTCTCCATAATTTGTATGTCATACTATGGTGTTGGTTAATACGTGAGTAATTTAAGAAAATCAAAACATGCAAAGATATGGTCAACTTATCGTGTTATATTTGTGTCAGAAAAATCAAGTGGAGAGTTATTGGAAAAGCACTAGAGATGGATTGCTAACTACACAGGATTGCGAACCCATAGTGACAGTACAAGACTGTCCCCAACAGGAAGATAGTAGGTGAGCTGTTCACTACATTAATCTGCATGACACACGATGTTTATGAACGCTCAAAATAATATGGTCAACTAATCATGTTACATTTACTTTTGGTTTCAGCCTCGATTGTGGTGTTATTGTGTGTTATATCATTCGGCAGTACTATCGAAACGAAGAAATTGCGCAGATCCTAAGGAAAGCAGCATGCCAGAAAATCCGGTCTGAAATAGTTAAAGCATTCCTAAGTGGTGCGGCCCATTTGTGGAGTTAGGATGGTAGTACATCGTCTTTGCTAACTTTTTGAACATAGGATGGTGTTAGTTGTTTATGGAACCTTGTGATGGGATAATAGAATGTCTAGTATTTGTTTTCTGGATGATGTTTTCATGTTTTGCATGCACCAAGCATGATTGTGAATTAAGTTTTGGGTGGATGCTTTGCAATTGGTATAACATGTCCAGGTGGTTTTGGGAATTTGGTTGACTACTATATTGGTTTCCATTCAGAATGTATTGTTTTGATTGAGCACAAATTCGGGCAACTGATCATAGATTCTGTTTGCCTCTGGATAATTTTTGAATCATGGAAAAGTTGGCCAATTTGTCATGGTTTGTTGACTCTATTCTGCAAGGTTAGATAATGTTGAACTGTTCATGATATACAGGACTTTGGGCCATTTCCTTTACGGAATAAACTGGTCTCATTCAGTGAAATTAGATTCAACACCTATTTTCATGAGTAATGACATGATAAGTTGACCATAATTGCAAATCGAATTCAAATCGATAAGTTGTAACCAAATATCTTATTCTTTTCGTTTTCATGAAACATGATTTTATTACCATGAAAAAAGTGTCAGATGACTGAATTGAGGTTCGCAACATTTTCTAATGGGACATGACATGATCAGTTGACCATAAATTTAATGATCAGTTGACCGTAAAATAAGTAGATCAAAAATCTCTTACTTAATTTTTCCGTAGTCCTATTGTTCGTTGATCTTATTTCAAGAATACATGGTTTTATTACCATGAAAACAGTGTTAGTTCAAAATGAATCTTGAATGTGTTATCTTGATTGTCAAACCAGATTGCCCGAATCTGAGCAAAACATAATACAATGGTCAGTTCCAACGTAATCCAGAATCATAAACAACCATAGCAAGCCAAAATAAATCTGCACCTTTGACATTAACAAGGAAACTCCTAAAACAAAGTCTTGCTGCATAAGGCGAGACATGAAACCACAACACAACATAAATAACACTTACTTCCTACGAATAAACGAGAACCTAATTATGCGAGGTAACCGCACGTATTATTTAATAACTGAAAAAAAACTTGTATGAGTTTCGTGCTAAAGGCACTTATTTAGAGTTCCCGAGTTCCTTCGCAACACTTTGACCCAACAGCTACATAGCATCTTTGCATGTTTGGCGATTGTGTCTCCCCATCTTGCCACACCTCCCCCATCTAATAAAAGTTACGTTCTCCCCCCTTGAGGGAATTCGCTTATTCTTGGGTCGCCCGGGTGGCTTCTTGCAAAGTGGAGGAAGGAGAAAATCTTCATCAACCGGACGCTCGGGCATCCACACAGTTGGTATCGAGTGGATCGAGGTGGAGTAAGAGGCACAGAATGTTTGTGTAAAGTAGTAGGGGTCAACATATTCAGTCATATCCTTCCCAATCGAAGAAAGCACGATAACAACATGGGCACATGGAAACCCAGTAAGTTGCCATTTCTGGCATGAGCAAATGCGCCTCATAATGTCAACTGTTACGTTAGGAAAAGAGTGCACCTCATAGACACCATCACCGGCTGCGCTGACTACCCATGTCCTCGACTCATTGAACGATGCCCTCATCCTCTTGTCCATTTTTAGGCAAATTTGGCACCCCCATTTGCTTGCTTCTTCTCTCCTCTCTGACATTAAATTCATTATCTTCTTTCTTAACTCATCAACAAGAATTGTGATCGGAAGGTGCCTCTCTGCATCGATCCACGCATTGAATGATTCGGCAACATTGGATGTCATTTCGCCGTACCGTTGTCCCCGGAAAAATGCGTTGCTCCAATTTTCATATCGTAAATTTGTTAGGAATTCATCCACCTTACCATCATCACGACTCAAAAGCTTAGTCATGTTTTGGTGGAAAATCTCCCGTGTAGGAGCATATGCACATCGGACAAACTCACTCACCACCCTCTCTCTATAAGCTCTAGTTGTTCCTTTCAAATGATCTCTCAAATTCCTCTTCAAGTGTAGAAGACAATACCCATGACCGGACTCTGGAAATATGTCCCACCTAGCCATAAGCAACCCGGTATGACGGTCCGAAATGAAGGTGATATCCCTCCCAGGCGCAAGTATTGATCGTAAATGCTCCAAAAACCAACGCCAATTTTCGTAAGTTTCACCATCAACAATTGCAAAACAGATTGGAAAAATTCCTGCAATATATCACCAAAATAGAACATGATAACTACATTAACCACAACATTCCAGTAGTAAAATCAACCATGTTACATATGAATACGACATGTTACACTAAAATAATTGCGTATTTTAACTTTATATACCTTGGTTGCCGTTCTTCCCAGTGGCTGCCATTATTGTCCCCCTGTACCTCCCTTTAAGATGGGCTGCGTCAAGGAAAATTAGGGGGCGACACTGATTGAATCCTTGCACACATGCACCGAAAGCAACAAACAACCTTTTGAACCAATTAGTTTTCTCGTCACTTTCCAATTCGATGTGGCTGCCCGGGTTCGTGCTTTTGACTGCGCCAACATACCATTTCAAACACGAGAAAGACTTCACATAGTCACCGAACACGAGACCCCTGGCCTTCTCAATTCCCCACCATGCCTGGTGGTACGAGATATTTAGTCCATAATCCCTTTTAATTCCTTTGACAACATCAACAGGTCTTGTTTGATGTTTGCCCCGAACATCATCGCCAACTAAGTCAGCAACCAACTCCGCGGTGGCATGCGAGTTAGTAAGCGTCCGTACGGCAAAACCACATGTGTGAGCTAGGTCCATGCTTGAGATATGGAAATACTCATTCCCCGGCATTATTCTGGCATGCACATGCCACAAGCATTTTTTGACCGTTCGATATTTGCACTGGGTAGTAACACGAACCTTGTCATTTTTTGACAAAGTATATTCGAACCCCCACTCGATAGCAAACTTCCGCAACACGTTCTTGAAATCCGAAGTGCCACCCTCAAACCTTTGACCAACCGCTGTAATACCATCCGACCAATCGGAAGATAGCAACTTAACTTTTTTGTGGGAACAGAACGACGGAATGACGTCATCATCGTCAACAATCATGGTATGCTTGCCCTTACCAGTATCAGATTTTGCAGTTGGGGTAACTTGAACAGCCTCATCCATGAACAACTTTGCACCATCTTTGACCGTGATCATAATATCATCGATACCAGCAAGCTCAGCATTTTGGAACATGGTGGTCAAATCGTCATCGTTGTCCAATATTATATGTTCTGTATCGTTGAGAGAGTAGTTCAATATGACAGAATCCGGGTCAAGATTGGACCACCGGGCACATATTTTATGGATGACAGTGCTGAAATCATGTCCTCGATTCATCCCAATGGCTGCAAACTTGCCATCATGCTGACACATCATGATTAATTTGCTTGCCATGTCAGTCCTGTATGGAATATATATTGTCGGTTATACCACATTTGTACATAGTGTTGGAATGGAAAAAACAGACAAACTCATTTCATGGTGAATGATGTTAGTAATTAACCATGGAAAATAAACCAAAGTGAGTCTGCTAAACCTACACCAAAGATACAGTAATCTAATCTTTTACACGATTGGAACAATATGGCAGTAATTTTGTTCACGGTTCATGGTGAATTTGAAGCAAAGGATGGATTGAACAACCAAACCCATTTCATGGTAAATGATGCAAACAAGTAACCATGAAAAGGCAAAAAACCAGGAGGTCTGTTTAGACTACAAAACCAGGAGGTCTGCAAATAATTTATTTCAGGACTCAAACAATATGGCATGAGTTGAACTAGATTGTGATGGTGCATATGACATACCAACAGATGGAAATAACAGTAAAACTTGTTTCATGGTAAATGATACAAACAAATTAACATGAAACTAACACCAGAAAGACTACAAGTATATGGACTATGTTGAGGAGTGTACCTTGTTGCAGAAAATATGATGAAGAATGAGGAGGATGAAGAAGGACGAGGATGAAGAAGAAAAAGGCCGTGGGAGTTAAATATGGAGAAATACCGTCCTCCATCATCCGAAAATAAAGGAACTGAGCAATTAAAGGGATTTGTGGGAAGTTTGAAATTAGGGATCAGATCATTCCCCTTGTTCAATCTTACTTCTTTCGGAAACAGAAACGAGCCGCAATTGTAGGGATTGGAATTCATCCGGATTCCGTCCCCCCCCCCCCCCCCCCCCCCCCCCCTCTCTCTCTCTCTCTCTCTGTCTTCATACGTCCCCCACTCTCTCCCCCTCTCTCTCTCTCTCATATGTTTAATGTTTAATATCTATATCTATATATAACAGGGAATAGAATCTATCTAATAAATAAAATAGAATAAAGGGTATTAAAGGTAATTTACATATCACAAGGATGAAATCATAAGCATAAAAAAAAGGGGGGGATGAATTCTTACATTCCATGATAAAAGGGGATGGATATTTAAATATTCCTTTTTTTTTTCCCCAAAAGTTGAGAAATTTCATTTATAACCAAAAAATTGATTAATGGCGTAAGAATTTTCAATCCAAGAATTCTTTGATCCAACACCACCTAATTGATCCAACACGTGTGCGGTGTGGAGGCCTCTGGAAAGTTGCTCCAAGAGGAGTACCAAATAATTTTTCTTCAAATCAAATTGTTGTAAGCTAGAGATATCCAGTAGAGATTCTGTAAGTTTCCGAAATCATTTCTTACTTTTCCGCTAAAATTGTTTTGCATATATCAATTCGAGCAGTCCCAACTGCGAACAGTTGGATATTGAAAGTGGAATTGGGCCATTAAATTGGTTTTTGTATAGCTGAAAGAATTTAAGATGAGGGAACATGAAACCGAATGATGGTGGAAGACTACCCCAAAGTCGATTATTAGGCACTGATAATATAACTAGCAAGGATAGGTTGTAGATGGAAGGAGGGATGGTACCTGAAATTTGATTGAAACCCAACCAAACTTCTCCTAAATTTTTCAATTGACCCAAAGCATTGGGGATACTTCCTCCGATCTGATTGTAAGCGACACCAAAGCTTACCAGAGAAGTAAGATTCCCAATCGACGGAGGAAGCCCTCCAGTCAAATTGTTACTACAAACGTGGAGTGATATGAGTCTCCAACTAGCTTGTTTTTGCCTGCACTTAGGTGCCTGAGATTGGAGCAACGAGACAAGCTTGTTGGAATTTTTTTTCAAACCCGTTAATGCCCAGATTCAGTTTCTGTAATCTGAAAAGATTACCGAGTTCAATTGGAATTTTACGAATAAAAGTGTTGTTAAAGAGGCTGAGCTCCCAAAGAAAGCTGAGGTTTCTGATATAAGGAGACAGAGAACCCGTTAAACCTCTAGAGGTGAGGTCTATAATGGTGACTCTTTTGTGTCGGCGTCCGCATTGGACACCATCGCACTGACTGGAATGAAGAGATTCATTCCATGAGCTCAAGGCCTGTTGATATTCTGGAAAAATATTCGACTTGAAGGCCAATATTGCATGGAAATCAGTCTCGTTGCCAGCAACATTAATAGTGTTCGAAAGACTAAAGGATGATATTGTTGTGTCAAGGGCAAGGGCTTTGATTTTAAGGAATTGGATGAGGGAGAGAAATAAGGCTATGAGATCAATCAAGAGAGATCTGGTTGCTAGACTCATCTTCATGTCTGCTTTGAGCTCTCAAGAACTACAGATTGTTTCACTGATCATTTCCAAACTCGATTCCAGTCTTCTCATTGGTGCAACTCTCTTTTTGGGTGTTACCAGTTTGAGTGAAATATCTAGCGGTCCTGTATGTGTGGACTTATCAATGTGAAATTACATTATGTGGGGTTGAAGAAGAGGACATTGATTGGCATCATTTAGAAGGGAGCAGGTGATGACCACCTCTGTATCCCACTATCCCATCTGTCAAGACTCTTCTAAACTTAATTTTCTAGGTCCCAACAGAATAGTCTGAACAGAGTTTCAATGTTACTAATCCGAAATGCTCATGTTATAGACGAGACAAAAACAATGCCAGTGAGAAAAGATTAGCTTGACTAGACTTCGATAGACATGCAAACGAATCTTATTATGTCTAGAATCACATTTGTCATCTTAAAAAACACATGAGAAGTTTGGTTTCTATCGATGTCCTATATATGAAACTGCTTTGTTATTGAGATTTTTTTTCCAGGGCATTATAAACCAAGCGGTTCAGATCAATATTTTGGGACTCCTATGAGACCCCCACAAAATCGAGTTTTGAAAGGGCAGGATGGAGGTGATCTAGAAATTTGCCAAAGAGAGGATGGCATTATTAGGAGTTTCCAGTCAAGATGGGTTCTGTTCTGCGTAGATAGACATACGAGAAATGCAGTTTGAATGCCTACAGGGTCCCTCCGTACCCTCCTGCTCCAAGCACAGATTCGAAATGTCATTTCAAAATACAGATTCGAAATGTCATTTAAAAAAAAATAAGTCTGATCTCCTTCAATTCATTAAATTAAGTCTCAATGTATACACAGTCAATCTTATATGATTTTTGATATTTGAAAACACGTCGATTTTCAGTTTTGATAGATTGTTAAACTACTTTTGTTCTATTTTGATCGATGATCAATCAAGAAAAATGTGTTTTCTGCTTTCTCTTTAACAACGATGCTATATCGCTGCTTTGTCGTTTATATGACTGCTAAATGGGCTTTCGGAAACTATGCCCCTCAAAATAAAGTGTTATATTGCTCCTAGATAGTTTCCTGTTCAATAGTTTCGTTCAGAAATACAACGGTTGTTTTTTTTTTTTGTCGTTGTTTTTGTGATGTTTCAATTTCTCTCTCAAGATGTGCTTGTGGTCTAGCACCTTTTTCAACTCTTTTGTTGGTTTGTGCATATTCTGCTCTAGCACCTTATTGGCCAGCTTGGCTTATTTGCTTCCTCTCCCTCCCCCTTTCCTTTTTTCAGATATTTTCTTCGTGTGTACTGTGTACCTTTTGACATTATCTGCACATGCAGAAAAAATCTAGTGACACCGCATTATATAAATACAAGTGTAGTGGTCCTTGGCCACACAAGTGATTTTATGGAACTCACTGTTGTGCCAAAAACAAAATTGAGAATATAACAAATCAACAAGCGATAAACAAGAACACAAAAATATACGTGTTTCTGCTCAAGCACAAAGCAAGAACGTACTTCATGGAAAAAAGAGCAAGAGGATTCATTATAAACAAGGAGAAAAACAAAGAGCTGGCTATATCCGTAACTCTACTTGAAGCACCCAACAAATATCTAGGGACAAATTTCTGGTGGAATCCAAAAGAGAGACACAGTACAAACTCTTGTTGGAACCCTTAGAGATGAACAAAATCCTAATATCTAAGCCCTTTAACAAAAGACCATCACTCTAGGAACTCCCAAGGTCCCTATTTATAGGAAAACACTAAATAAAACTAAACCGAATAGGAATAGGAATCCTAGTCAATTTAGAAATTCTAGTCAATTTCCAACAAATCTCCACCTTGACTTGAATTCTCGCGAACTCAACACTATAGCCAATCCTCTCCTTCAATCGCTCATCTCCCCCAAAAGCCCCCCACGGGGCAATCACAACAGCACAGACTAGCAAGGCTCAAGCACGCTTGCTTCACCTTGTACACACAACTCAGGAAACCCAATCGCACATGCCTCCAAATTGAGCTTCCATCTTCCAATGGTCACCTCCCACCCAACGCATCCCTCCCTGATACACGCGAAGATCTGCTCAAACTCCCCACGGAGTGAATTACCGACTCCACGACGGAGTTAAAAACCCAACACCGAGTCAACCTCGAATTCACTAATGAAGAACCCAAAGATGTAGCACCCACAATCGTACTACCATCAAGCACATAGAGGTTATTCAATTTCCTACCCTTCATCAAAACACCAGCACCCTTCGAAACCCTCAAGACTCCACCTTCAGCGGTATGCTTTCAACCCAAAGAGTCAAGAGTACCCAAAGAGACAAGGTTCCTTCTCAAATATCGTACATGTCCAACACCAAACAATGTCCTCACAAAACCATCATGCATTCTGACTTTAACTGTTCCAATCCCAACAATTCTACAGGGCATATTATTCGCCATAAGAACTGTACCACAACTGATCGATTCATAAGTATTGAATCAATCTTTATTCGAACATATGTGGTAAAAACATCCGGAGTCCAGAATCTAATCGGTATCCGAACAGACATTATCAACACTCACAGAAAGAGCCAAAAGTAAATCGTCGGAATCATCTTCAACAATACCAACAACACCCTTCTCTTCAAACTTGTCCTTATTTTTTAACCTGGGACAATTTCTCACATTGTGCCCGTATTTCCTACAGTAAAAACACTTTACTTCTTGATCTGTGGAACGAGAGTTAGAAACCCCTCTACTGCCATTATCCCTCTCCGAAGTTCTTCCTTGCACCATCAAGCCCTGAGCATCGAAATCACCACCCACACCGGATACCTTTTTCCTTAATTCTTTCAAATAAAAACTAGACTTAACATCCTCCATGGAAATCGTATCCCTCCCATACAATAAGGTAGTAACAAAGTGCTCATAAGATGCAGGCAAAGAACACAAAACAATAAGGGCCTGATCTTCATCATCAATCAAAACATCAATATTTTTTAAATCCATAATAATTCGATTTAACTCATCTAGATGGTCTTTTACGGGTGTACCTTCCCTCATACGAAACGTATAAAGGTGCTGCTTCAAATACAACCGGTTGGTAAGAGACTTCGTCATGTAGATGCTTTCCAACTTCAACCAAATACCGCAGCCGTATCCTCCTCCCCAACCTCAGGAAGCACATCCTCGGCTAAACACAACTGAATCGAACTGAGCGCCTTCGCATCGAGATCCTCAAACACACTATTTTGCATATCAGCAGGTTTCTTCGATTTCCCCAACAGAGTCTTGTGTAATCCTTATTGAACAAGCAAAGCCTTCATCTTAATACGCCATAAACTAAAGCTAGTGCTCTGCCCATCGAACTTCACAATTTTGAAACGAGTCGCCATTGAACGATCACCAATTGCACAATACGGAGCGGAAAACAAAAGTCTTGAATTGAAACCCGGAGCTCTGATACCAATTTGTTGTGCCGCAAACAAAACTGAGAATATAACAAATCAACAAGCGATAAACAAGAACACAAAGATATACTTGTTTCCGCTCAAGCACAAAGCAAGAACGTACTCCACGGGAAAAAGAGCAAGAGGATTCACTATAAATTGGGAGAGAAACAAAGAGTCGGCTATACCCGTAACTCTACTTGAAGCACCCAATAGATATTTAGGGACAAATCTCTGGTGGAACCCAAAAGGGAGACACAAACCTTGGTGGAACCCTAAGAGATGAACAAAACCCTAATATCTAAGCCCTAAAACAAAAGACCATCACCGTAGGAACCCCCAAGGTCCCTATTTATAGGAAAGCACTAAATAAAACTAAACCGAATAGGCTAGGAATCCTAGTCAATTTAGGAATTCTAGTCAATTTCCAACACTCACCACACTTGTGTCTACAAAGTAAAAAATGTGGTGTACAGTTAGAGCATCTCCAACAAACTCGGGTAATCCTCATGTCAGACAAAATGGCGTGAAATGGCCGGAAAAGGAAGACCCATCAGCCTCGCTTGGAACTCGCCTTTTTGTCCAATGCCAAAACTCCTCGCCGGTTGTGGTGAGGTTTCTAGCCCCCCTCTCTCTCTCTGGATGTAGTCGTCGTTGGCGTTGGCCGGATCCAGCCCCTCGAACGGTTGGCGGCGGCGGCCTGTTTCTTGTTTGGTGGCTAGCTAAGAGGGATTTCCTAACCAAATGGCTAAAATTTTGGTTAGGCTCCTGGAGATGCTCTTAGTAGCATTGCTCTTGTGCGAATCTTTTAAGATTATCCCAGTTGATCATCTCAATGAGAGTATTTGGAAGAGCAAAAAGACAAATCAAAATTACCAATAAAAATCATATATACAATGAAAGCATTATTGGTCCAAATTGAAAACGTACAGTAAATGCACATAAAGGATCCATAAAAGTAAGCAAATATAAACGAGTGAAACCCAACAGTTTAAGAGAAGTCGAAGACATGGCTTAGAAAACTGTGAAAGATCGGTAATGTGGTCCTAACATATAATTCATCCAGTTTACAATGAAAGCCTTATTGGTCACACCATTAATCAAATTGATTCCTGTTTAATATCCATGTTGAAGGTCCATGGTGGGCATTGCCAAGGTGATTCGATTCTTGCTTTCTTTCAACATTGTTGAATGGAAGGTGGGTTTGGTCTCTCGACTTAATCGAAGTGTGCGTGTCACGACCCAACCCAAAAACACATGGGTCATTACTGGCCAATGAGGTTTACTCACTAAGGTCTGTGAATGAAATAGTTTAGAAATTTTCTTCTCATTAATCTATAAATAAATAAAAATACTCGAGTGTAACAGAAAAAAGCGAAAGCGTGATAAATTAACCAGAGCTAAGTGTAAGATAGGTCAAAGTTATTACAAACATCCTGAATTAAACATAAGCATAACCATGGTCTTGACCACAAGTCTAGCACAACCGTCAACAAATTAAAAGATACAAATCTGAGTTACAAGTACACATGATCTTAATACATTATTGAAACTAAACAACAAACATTCAGGCTTCTTCGGTATTGAAGAGGTTCCTGAGAGTACACAGCATGGAAGAGTAACAATATTAAGAAGCGAGGTCTGGAGAGGTAGATAGATAGACTACGTCTTGCTCGATCAGGACCCTAGCTTTATTGAGAGCGCATCAAGCGTGTTCCACAAAATCATAAATTACCTGCAACATTAGTACAATGATGTTTTAAACATTAGGCTAGTGTGACACAAGATATGACAAACTTACTAGTTTCCAATGAACTTATAAGTCAACGAATTCATTTCTCAAAATGTAAATCTTTTTATCCAACATTTTAAGCCCATGTTGCAAACACTTTCAGCAAATAACGGCTCAACTAGGCCATTCATGACAATCACTTGTCAAGTGTTCCATCTCATTAACGACTTTTAAGCAACATGTTCAATGCCCACCAGTAGTTATGGAGCGACCCTAAATATAAATATTTGACCTGACGTCACCGACGATCATCTGGCTATGATCCCCCCTTATTAATTCGCCTCACTATTCACTTGCCCTAGTGGCCGGACGCCGTTCGAACTACATGTCATTAATAGTTATGAATCCCAACAAATTATCGATCCATTTTCATATAAATCATGGCAATTTTAAATGATAGCACGCGGGTTTTTTTTTTCACGTGGTTCGAAATCCTTGCAAACATTTACCATATTTTCAACACAATGTGCATGTGAAAACAATAAGTTCTACCATTAAGCCAAAACATGCAAAGCACGCATGCTTCTCATCCGAATATTCAAGTAAGTACGTAAAGCATATACAAGCCTCACCGAGAGTGTGCCGAGCAAACTTGTCAAACGTGCGAGCTACGGGTCCCCAATGTTTGGACCTAAACACATAAACCAAATTTATTAAGGTTTATCAATACCGTGTAAGGCTCGAGCTATCTGGTATGGTTTCTGAAACAGAGCAGTCCTGGGAAACCGATGAAAACCAATATCAATTTAACTCAGAAATTTATGTAATCTTACAAGGACATAGACAAAGATGTTAGGAAGACAAGTTGTGAAGAACTCGAAGGCTAGAAATGCCCAGAGGTAGGGTGAAAATTTGTAGTGGGCCGAAATATCCGAGGGGACCAAAGGGGTCAACAGGTTAACCTTGTGGGCCCACGGTCCAGTTGTCTCAGTTCGTCTGTGTGAGAAAAGTCAAACGACACGTCATCCCCGTTACTCACCGAACGTTAATCGGCCCCGCGGGTGTTCGCCGAGCGTTAGCTGATTCTCCGAACGTAAACACAACACCCCAGCTCGGCATAGGTCCTGTTTACTCGGATGGGCAGCCTTCCTGTTCGAAGGAATTGTCTGGCGAACAAGTCCTGTTCTCGGCAGATCCTCCGCTCGGGTTACTCCTTCGGCCGAATCCGGCGGCGGTAGAACATCTAGGGAACTTCAGCTGACAGTGGCAGAGACATGCGTGCACGCCTTTCTGATAACCGATGGGACATCTCTGACTCTGGCCCACGTGGGTCAGCATGGGTCTGCAGATCTTGAAGTCAAATATCCATCGAGTGCCTCTGACATGTGACGTCATCCGAGCGTAGGAACGCGCGTGCAGCACACCTCCTCCCTATTGAGCACCCCAAACCTTTTGCCTATAAATAGCAAGCTACCCCTTTTTGGGAAGGGGTTAGAGATTCTTCTCCCTTAACATATTCTTCTGACTATGACTTCTTCTTCTCCCTCCCTCCGATTCTGACTAGATCGTCGGAGCATCTACCCGGAGGAACACCCCCCCTCCGGTTTGCAGGTACACGACGTCGTCTCACAAGGTCAGCACGGTCCAAGCATCAGGAAAGGGTTCAGGAGGTTCAAGGATAAACCACACCCCCACAATTGGCGACTCTGCTGGGGAAGAACAGAGCTTTCCTAGCAAAATACCGTGGGCCGTGGTCCATCTCAGGCCTCCTCCTCCTTTCTTCGCCGTACACTACCACCCCATCGAGTAATGGCACAACGTCTTCCCCCTCCGGGTCCGGAGAACTTCACCATCGATTTATCTGGGTTTGGTTCTATAAATGCTGACCCCAGCCAAGCCGCGAGAACCACCTTGCCAGTCGCACGACAACTCTCTTACCCCCCAACCGAGCTTGAGGCAGCTTTGGCGGAGCAAAAGCGTCAGGCTGCGGTGATTGCGCTTCTCCAACAACGGCTTGAAGAGCGGGACGGAGGCGTGGCCACGACTCCTGTGTGCATGGCCACCCTGCCGAACCTAGTCGACGGAAGAAAACTCGCAGGCGAAGTAGGAAACCCCGACGGGCGCACACGTCCGAAGGTGCCCCGTCCGAGCGTCGAACTGTTTTTGATCGACTCGAGCCTGCTTCCAGGATCCAACCCATGGCCTTTCGCCCGCGGTTGGAGAGTATCGTTCGCGACGAGAGCACTCGCTCTTCGGCGACTAGCTCTACAGCAGGGACGCGCAGGATGGAAGCTTCCGGGAGAACGAACGATGTTTCCCGACGATACCAAGAGAACGCGGATGGGAAAAGGCCCTTGGATCTCAATGAGCCGCCTCGACGCGTTCGGACCAATGAACGCCCCGAGCGTACAGAGCAATCGAGATCGCACACGGATCGCTACCCGAGTGGGCGACGCCCGGCTGGCTCGTCTAGCCACCGCCGAGCGGAAAGTGGGGAACAACGAAGGCAAGACGACACCATTGTTCTATACGACCAATTTACGGGAATGCCAACGATATACCGACTGGTCAATGAGGATTTCGATCCTCGGCGAGCTCGTCTTGAGGATCCAAGAATCGAGCAACTGGAACGTTCGGAAGGAGCTAGGCATCAGCGGCGAGAGGAGAATAAACAGCCACTCCACCACTATAGGGAACCTCGGGAAGAACGAACCAACCGCCTCGAAGCTCCTTTGACTGTTGTTCCGAGCGTTCCGGAGGTGGTTGATAACTCCAAGCTCGGTAAGGCTAAGGCCTCTCCCTTCACCGACGCCATACAGTAAGAGCGACCTCCGGATCGTTTTGTCTTGCCGAAGCTCAAGCGTTATGAGGCTAAGGAGGACGCAGTCGCGTTCGTTTGTCGATTCCGACAAACGATGAGCCTCCACAACTTCTCCGACGCGCTTATGTGTAAGATTTTCCCTCTTACACTAAGTGAGCCTATAATGTTATGGTATAACCAGCTCAAGCCGAAGTCCATTAAGTGCTTCAACGAGCTGGAGTTGGAATTCACCAAGCGGTTCGTGACGAGCAACATCCAGCCGAAGACACTCTCAATGCTGGTGAATATGAAGAGGGCGCCAGGCGAAACCCTTCGGTTATACACCGAGCGATATTGGGAAGTGTACAACCTCATTCCCGATTGTGATCAAAGCGTGGCGGCCGAGTTATTTATGAACGGGTTGGATCCAACCTCGGCAATGTTCAGAGATTTGTCCCGAAACCCACCTAAGACAATGGGGGAGCTTATGTTGATTATCGAGAAAGATTGTGTGCATGAGGAGGCTGTGGCCGAACGTAACACGCCAAAGGGAACAGAAACATCGAAGACAATAGCTGCAAAGAAGCAAGTGGCTAACGTTCGGCAGGGGCAATCGGGTCAAAATGGCGCTGGGTCAAGCAAACCGAGCAATCGGAACAAACCTCCCCATCACCCGCAGCAACAGCCTCAATGGCAGCAGACGAGGAAGGAGCCAAGGCCAGACGAGTATGTGGCCGAGCGAACTGCGTTTACCGAACCGATCTACAAGTTGCTGAGTATCATTGGGCAGATGCCATTCTTCGTTTGGCCGACGGGACTCTTGGGAACGGCGGGCAGTGGCGCTGGGATGTGTACGTACCACAAGGAGCGTGGCCACTACACCACCCAATGCCAACCGTTCAAGCGCTATCTGGAGGAACTTGCGGCAGCAGGGCATCTCAATCAGTGGATCGACCTTCGGTGTAACCCCCTGCCCCCTCCTCCGCCTCCTCCAGCTGGGAACCTCGTCGGAGTAATTCAAGGTATTGTGTCCGAAGGACGAGTGGCCGAGCTATATTCCAAAATTGACAGAGCGGTGGCTGCTTTGGCCGTTTGCAGCGTTGGAATCTCACCGAAGAGGAAGTGGGTTGATCCTAGCCTTGATGGCCAACTAACCTTCACATCCGAAGATTTGCAAGGGGTTCAAATGCCGCACACCGACGCTCTTGTTGTCTCGGTAACGGTTGGCTCCTCCAGAGTTCAACGAGTATTGGTGGACCAAGGGAGCTCGGCAGAGGTTATGTTCTATTCTACTTTCAAGAGCCTCGGTCTCAGCCCGAACCAGCTTCGGACAGCAAGCACGCCCCTTGTTAGCTTCACTGGAGCACCTGTGTGGCCTCAGGGGCTGATCACTCTTCCTGTGCGAGCCAGCTCCTTAGTGATTGATGTCGAATTTGTGGTGGTGAGCTCTCCTAGCCCCTACAACATCATCCTCGGTCGAACCTGGCTACACGGAATGAAGGCGGTCGCCTCTACCCTCCACCAGGTTATGAAATTTATCGGTTGGAATGGAAGGCAGGAGAGCCTTCGGGGAGACCAAATCCAATCCAAGAAGTGTTATGTCAGTACAGTGACTAACGAACGGAGCTTCCTGGAGGTACAATGTGTTGAGAGGGCTGACGTTCCCGAGCCCGAGGAAGTGGGGTTACCTGCCGAGGAAAGATCAGCCGAAGAACTCGTGCGGATGCCGATAACCGAGGATGGGGGTAGATATTTCCTCGTCGGCAGTTCCTTGAGTGAGTCCGAGCGTATGGACATGTTCAATTTCTTAAAAGCAAACATGGAAGTATTCGCTTGGACTCCTCAGGAAATGCCCGGGGTGGACCCGTCCTTCGCTTCTCACTCACTTAACGTGGATCCAAACAAACGCCCCGTAGTACAGAAGGTTCGTCGCTCGGCGGCCTCGCATGTGGAGGCGGTCATGGCCGAAGTGGATCAACTGCTGGCAGCTGGAGCCATTCGGGAGATATTATACCCGACTTGGCTCGCTAACCCCGTCGTTGTTCCAAAGAAAAATGGGAAGCTCAGGGTCTGCGTTGATTACACCAACCTCAACGATGCCTGTCCAATGGATCGATTCCCTCTTCCTCGGATAGAGCAAATGGTGGATGCAACGGCCGGGTACGAGCGTTTGAGCTTCATGGATGCATACCGGGGCTATCATCAGATTGCCCTTGCCAAAGGTGATCAAGAGAAGACGGCGTTCATCTCTCCCCGAGGAACGTTTTGCTACAACGTCGTTCCCTTCAGATTGAAGAATGCCGGGGCAACCTTCCAACGAACAATCACTAATATGTTCCTCCCCAAGCTCGGCAAGACTCTGGAAGCGTACATTGATGACATGGTATGCAAAAGCAAGCTCGGCGTAGATCATCTTCGGGATCTAGGAGAGATCTTTGACATCCTCAAGGAATACCGCCTTCGCCTCAACGCTGAGAAATGTGCGTTCGGCGTAGGTTCGGGCAAGTTCCTTGGGTACATGGTTAGCCGCCGAGGGATAGAGGCCGATCCGACCCAGCTTACCGCCGTGCAAAACCTCCGAGCTCCAACTACAATCAAAGAGGTCCAACGACTGACAGGGATGGTTGCGGCATTGAACCGATTCATTCGACGTTCAAGTGACCTTTGCAGGCCCTTCTTCCAAGCCATCAAGACTAGTCGGCGTAGGTTTGAGTGGACTGAGGAGTGCGAGCGGGCTTTACAGTCCTTAAAGGATTATCTTTCCCACGCTCCGCTCCTCGTTACTCCCGAGCCCGACGAAGATCTATATATATACCTCGCTGTTTCGGATCATGCGACGAGTGCTGTGCTCGTTCGGAAAGAAGGAATGGACCACTTGCCGATTTTCTTTACGAGCAAGACGATGACGGACTCTCAGACGAGGTATCTGCCTATGGAGAAGTTGGCTCTAGCGCTCGTTTCGGCCAAAACGAGCCTTATGCCCTACTTCCAATGCCATAGGATCGTGGTTCTCACTGAGTTTCCTCTCAAGGCCGTTCTTCGGAAGACCGCCTCCTCCAGCAGAATCTTGAAGTTCTCTCAAGACCTTGCTAATTTTGACATTCAGTTCGAACCAAGGACAACAATCAAGGGCCAAGCTTTAGCTGACTTCTTCGCCGAGCTGACGCCTGGGCTGAAGGACGAAGAGAACGCTCTAGCAGCTGCTGCTGAGGAGGCTCGGATTGCTACGGAAGAGGAATTTGTTGAATGGAGCAACCCACCCCCCGAATCGCTTCGGGCTCGGTTCACCTTGGGAACGAAAAGACTGAGGAAGGAATGGAAGCTGTTCTCTGGGGACGCCTGGAGGATGATGGTTGACGGAGCCTCGAACATCAACGGGGCTGGGGCTGGTATTGTCCTCGTTTCTCCGGCAGGGACAGTCCACGAGAGCTCGGTCACCATCGGTTATCCTGCCACGAATAACGAAGCCGAGTACGAGGCTCTCATCGCTGGGTTAAAGCTCGCCCTTCGGATGGAAGCCGACTCGGTCCACGTCTTCTGTGACTCCAGACTAATTATGGGCCACCTTAACGACGATTATCAGGCCAAGGATGAATGGATGAACGCTTACGTCAGTTATGTCCTCTCGCTGCTGAAACAGTTTGGACGCGTCGAGATAGAATGGATTGCTCGGGAACATAACGCACATGCAGACGCTCTAGCTGGTCTCGCCTCGGTGTACCGAACTTCAGGTGGCCGCACAATTATTTTTGATGAGATCGACTCGCCAAGCTTCGAACTTGTCGGTTGCTCGGTTAACGCTATCACCTTCGGTCCAAGTCTGTTGGATCCCATCGTCGCCTATCTGAAGCATCAAACCCTCCCCGAAAACAAGAAAGAGGCTCACAAGATTCGCTGCCGAGCAGCTAACTACTTCCTTGATCCGAATGGAAATCTGTACCGCCGAACATTCACTGGTCCAGATTTGCGTGTCGTGCATGAAGACCAAGTTCAGAGCATTTTTGATGAGCTTCACTCGGGGAGCTGTGGAGGTCATTCGGGCGGCCGAACGATGGCCCAGCGGGCGTTAACACAGGGTTATTGGTGGCCTAAGATGGTTAAACAATCCGAGGAATACGTGAAACGCTGCGTTCGGTGTCAAAAACATGCTTCCATCCCTCACCAGCCAGCCTTTCCCCTCAAGATGATCACTAGTCCTTGGCCGTTCGCTGTCTGGGGCTTCGATATAGTGGGAAAGCTGCCGAAGGTGCTCGGGGGATTTGAGTATCTGCTCACTGTCACCGACCTCTTCACAAAGTGGGTCAAAGCCTCTCCGTTAGTAAAAACTATAGCCGGGGATGTCGAACGCTTTATTTGGAAGAACATCATCTCCAGGTTCGGCGTCCCATACGCTATTCTTTCGGACAACGGTTCTCAGTTCGTAGCTTCGGCGATCCAAAGTTTCTACCAAGAGCATCACATTACCATTCATACTTCATCCGTTGTTTATCCCCAGGGAAACGGCCAGGCCGAAGCATCTAACAAGGCTATCACTCGGGGGCTGAAACGTCGTTTGGATCGCAAGCTCGGTAAGTGGGTTGACGAGCTTCCACAAGTTTTATGAAGCTACCGCACTACACCTCGGCGTTCCACTGGCCGAACACCATTCTCCATGGTGTATGGTATGGAGGCGGTCTTACCCCTCTCCACACTTATCCCTACCGTTCGGTCTGAGAATTTCAATCCGGTGGATAACAACGCTTTGGTTGGTGCGGAGCTGGATTTTGCCGAGGAGCTTCGTGATAACGCCAATCTTCGGCACGCTGCTTACCAGCAAGAGGTTGCTCGGGGATACAACAAAAATGTTCGGGCTCGGCCATTTAACGTCGGAGACCTGGTCCTTCGGATGGTGGTCGAAGCAAAGAAGTTGACAAAATTCAAGGATCCCTACGAGGGGCCCTACCGAGTGGTTCAGAAGATTGGCCACGGCGTCTACAAGCTGGCCGAAATGGATGGAACACCGATTGCAAACCCCTGGAACGCCCAAAAACTTCGGAAGTTCTATGGATAGCTTCAACGGGTCTCCGCCCTCTTATTTCTGTTAAATTTATTTTTCTTCGGAATGTAAGCCCTCGGGCGCCTTTATTAATAGAAATTCCCTGTTCTTGTATAGTTGTTTCTTCGGATTACACACTCGGTTAACTGGGTATACTATCTCGACCATAACCTTCGGAACGTGGCACTTCTACCCTACAATCGTTCAGATACATGATTTGGGCGAAATCCTCTTAGCCTCGGTTCTCCATCGTAGGGGCTTGGCACCTGTGTTCCTTTGTTTACCCACTTTCCTGCCTTAGTGTTTTCCCTCACTTTGGCAATACACTAAGACAGGGGGGCTCCTATGGGTAAACATGAGATGAAAGCTAATTCGCATGGGTGGCTTCCATCGTTCGGACCCCCAAGAAAAGTACTTCGTTTGGTCGGGTGGCATCCATCGTTCGGAGCCCGAGGATACTTATTTATACGTTAAAGAGGCATCCATCGTTCGGAACCCTTAAACACATTCGGTTGAACGAGCAACTGTACTTGTACTTGTTTGCGGGCATTTGAAGAAAAACATTATAAAAATGCTAAAAGCACATACACCGAACAAAAATACTAACATGAAATTGTCGCGTTGCAAAAAATGGTTTCACCGAGCATGAACACTTGGAAAAATTTCTAAACAAATGTCACCAGGGGATGGCGGGTGGTGTATCGTTCGGTGCCATCCCTGGACAACCTTACCGAGGAGTGGCCATGGTAAATCGTTCTTGGCCACCCTCTACCTGCGTTAATTACATACGGTTCGGCTAAAACCAATTGTTCGGTGCCGACCGTTCCAAATGAAATCTACTAAAACAAAAAATGGAAAAAATAACAAGTCTTATGTTTCGGGAGTAGTAGTGACTGGGGGAAGGTTGGTGGAATCAGGGGCTGGAGTTGCAGCGCTCTCGTGCTCGGTCAAGCTGGCCACGGCCTCTTCAACAATGGGCTCTTCGGCCATAGCTTCTTCGGCTGGGAGAGGAGGAATCTCGATGAGGCTTCGGCGCTCGTCGTCAGCTTCTACGCCAGCTTCGTCGAAACCCGTGTTAAATACGAGCTTGAAGCTTACTCGGTGCTGCGCCTCCCTCATTTCAGTCCGAAGGACCATGATCTGGTCCGCGGCGTCTTCCTCAGCCTGGTAGTACCCCTTGTCGAACTGCTCCTGGAGCAGCTTCTGCATCTCCTCTTCCGCCTCCTTCCTACCCAGGGCTCGTCCCTCCTCAAGGCCTTCGGCTTTTCCTTCGGCCCTAGTGTGCTCGGCGGCGTCTTGGTGGCCTTTGACCAGTTCGTTGAGAGTTTTTATCTGGACCTCCTGGGCTCGACAGACACCTTCCGAGTGGTCCATGGTCTTCTTGTACTCCTCCAGCGTCAGCTGGCCGAACTCCACCTTTTGCTTCAGCAACCTTGTCTGCTTGTCATGCTCGGAGAGGTGCAGCTGGGCACTCATGATCAATTGTGTTGCCTGAAAATGAGGGGAATGAGAGTTATTCATGGTGCAGAAACAAATGTACAAAGGAAAGAAATATCGGAAATTTGGACTTACTCTCCCAACGTGGAAATAGTAATCATTCAATGCTGTCTTCAGCGATGGGGGAGCAACGATGTCCTTCGGGAGCATAAGCCCCGAGTGCAGCGTGAAAGCGAGAGAAAGATCCTCTTGGAGGCTGTCAGATTTGAGGATCTGCTTCTTGCCCGGAATGACAAAGCTCGGGGCCCATGGGACATCAGCATCCGAGGAAGCCCTCGTTTCACCCTCGTCGGCCTTATTCTTCTCCTTCTCCTCTACCCTCGGAAGGCCGACCCCAGATGACTTGGTAGCATGAGACTTTGTCCTCTTCGCCGGAGGAGCAACCTCGGATGAGGGAGTGATGGAAGGGGGCCGCTTCTGTGGCTGAGGAACGGTGCTACTCTTGCTCGGTGCCGAGCCTGAAGCCCCAGGGGCACCTCCCTTCTTCTGCTCGGCCAACTCCCTCGCCTCGTCATCCAGCCTCTTCTGTAACACGGCCTTCATGCTTCGGGGAGGCATCGTCTCGTCCTCGGTGAAGGGTTCGTTCTCGGTTGGCACTCTAATCTTTCCTCGGTGCGGCTTTTCCTTGCTCGGTAGAAGTTCTTCGGGGAGCACAGCCGCTTCCTCTTTCTCTACCACCTTTCTTCGGATTCTTCCCCCGTAAGATGGGTCGTACTGAAGGATGGTTGGAGCGTCTCTTTCTGCGCTCGGAATTGTCAAAAGACTTGAGGCAAGCCCGCACCCCCTCGCTAACCTTAACAAGTCTTTGTTGAGCTTTGAAGTATCTGCCGAGGTTGAAAAGTTGAACAAATTGAGGATGTCAGTTGGAAAAAACAATGGAAAACACTACAAGAAGGAATAGAAAGCAAACTAAAAAGCACAAGACGCTTACAAGGATCTCCCCTGTGGGTTGCAATGTCGAATTGCCCATACTCTTGGGGAGGGTATTGGAAGTTGCCTCGGACCTCGATGTAGTCCGAAGCCCACTTCTCCGAGTCATACATTCCCTCGGGAATGATCTTTTTCATGTTTCTCCGAGAGCACAAGAAGTATCGAGAACGTCTGACGTTCTTCGACATCATGTAGTTCTCGAAGAGGTGGTGGAATTTCAGGTTGAACATCTTCACCTCGGCGAGTTTAATCACCGAGTGAATAATGCGGTAGGAGTTCACGCTCAATTGGCACAGCGTGAGGCTAAATCGATGCAAGATCTGTCTCAAGATCTTATGCATTGGAAACCGAAGCCCTCCCTTGGTGATTGCCATTAGGGGAACCGTGACGTGCTCATCACTGAACAGGATCCGGGGCCCTTCGACGGGAGTAATCACAACGTCGTTCGGGATTTTGTAGGCTCGCCGAAAGAGATCTTGATCGTTGAAACAATCCCAGTAAGGGCAGGGATCCTTTCCTCTCTGGTCAGGGATCAAATCTGGGTCCAAGGGAATGATCTTCCTCTTGACCTTCTTCTTCGGAACAGCAGAAGAAGACTCGCCGAGGGCAGCAGCTTCTCCTTTCGGCCGACTAGATGAAGCGGCAGGTGTGCCTCTCTCGGATTGGTCTCCCTCGTCCCCATCTGCTGCCTCCTCTTCTAATTCCTCTTCGTCATCTTGGTCTTCTTCGGCTTTCTCTGAAGAATCGTCATCGTCAATCTCGACGATATCAGGGGCCAATGACCGAAGAGGAGCCACGTTCGAGGGGAAATCGATCCCCTCGATTCCGGCGTATGGGGATCCAGATCCCACGCGCTACTTCCGAGCCTCGGCTCTAATCGCTTCGGCTATTCGGGGGTCCATCTCGCCGAAGCCTGAAGCCTTAGAATCGGTCGAACGGTAAGATTCTCCCGAGGAAGTTGACGGCGACTCCATACCTAAAACAAAGTGCATGGGATAAGACCGTTAGCGAAGGGCAAGGTCGTTGCTCCTAAAGGTGCCTAATTTCAGTGCCCTATGTTGACCGAACAAACGTGTCAACCCCGAACGACTATATGTCGTTAGGAGGATTCCGAGCGAACTTATGCTTCGGATGCCAGTTTGAGTGACTATTTGTTCGGTACTTCGGAGTTGATTTGTGTTCGGAAGAACACGGGTCGAACATGTTCATGGGCTCGGAAGAACACATGAACATGTTCAACCTGTTCTACAGCGTGTAGAAACGACGACAGACTGAACGGAAAGAAAAACCTACGTTTGTGGTCGAAATATGCGTGAAAACGACTGAAAATGCGAGAAAGCATCGAGAGAAGTAAAATATACCTGAATATCAAGAGAAATCTGTGATTCGTGGTGTTGATCTTCAGATTTCAAGCGATGTTGAGGCGAGAACCATCGAAGAGCAGTTGGAGCGTCTGATGGAAGGAGAGAAAAAGTGATTTTCTCTCTCCTTCCACCCCTTTTATACCAAGGGGAGAATTCGAAACGACGCAGAGCCCCCAGCCGTTAGATTGAAGCGGGAGATTGATGCTCCGCGCGATGACTGACATGTGGAGAACTTTGTACAACGCCGTTTCGCTATCCAATGGATTAATGACACGTATTAAATTTGAAATTGGCGGTTTCAGAAGCATTAAATGCGGGTTCAGAGCTTGTCTGCTTCGGGTTAAGCGAACGGCTAAAGTTCGGCATACTTCTTCTTTCGGCTTGGAATGAAGTTAATGATCCTTCGGCTCGCAGGGTACATCTTCGTTCGGCATACTTATTTGTTCGGCCACTATTGTCAACTCTTCCTTATTTCGGGACATGCAAAGCAGGAGTTGAGGGGCTATTGTAGTGGGCCGAAATATCCGAGGGGACCAAAGGGGTCAACAGGTTAACCTTGTGGGCCCATGGTCCAGTTGTCTCAGTTCGTCTGTGTGAGAAAAGTCAAACGACACGTCATCCCCGTTACTCACCGAACGTTAATCGGCCCCGCGGGTGTTCGCCGAGCGTTAGCTGATTCTCCGAACGTAAACACAACACCCCAGCTCGGCATAGGTCCTGTTTACTCGGATGGGCAGCCTTCCTGTTCGAAGGAATTGTCTGGCGAACAAGTCCTGTTCTCGGCAGATCCTCCGCTCGGGTTACTCCTTCGGCCGAATCCGGCGGCGGTAGAACATCTAGGGAACTTCAGCTGACAGTGGCAGAGACATGCGTGCACGCCTTTCTGATAACCGATGGGACATCTCTAACTCTGGCCCACGTGGGTCAGCATGGGTCTGCAGATCTTGAAGTCAAATATCCATCGAGTGCCTCTGACATGTGACGTCATCTGAGCGTAGGAACGCACGTGCAGCACACCTCCTCCCTATTGAGCACCCCAAACCTTTTGCCTATAAATAGCAAGCTACCCCTTTTTGGGAAGGGGTTAGAGATTCTTCTCCCTTAACATATTCTTCTGACTATGACTTCTTCTTCTCCCTCCCTCCGATTCTGACTAGATCGTCGGAGCATCTACCCGGAGGAACACCCCCCCTCCGGTTTGCAGGTACACGACGTCGTCTCACAAGGTCAGCACGGTCCAAGCATCAGGAAAGGGTTCAGGAGGTTCAAGGATAAACCACACCCCCACAAAATTCAACACACCAAAATCTGGTCAGAACTGGACCCGGATGGAAAACAAACGAATTCGAGGTGAGGATTCTGAGTGTTATTTTCTGTTCATATATGATGATAAAAAATTTGGCGCAGGAATCATGCAAAAACGACTTCATTAATGGGAGTTGTCAAGCTTAAGTCTAAAGTTTACTCAAAGATAGATATTAAGGCGTCACAATAAAATAATATATGATGATAAACACAAGATTTAGAAAAGAAAAGAGAGATAGAGAGACAAATGAAAACGGGAAGAACTGAGATTAAAATTTGGAAGAGCAATTAAAGATACTTGTTCTCCCCTCTCTCTCTCTCTCTGCCCAAATGTAGAATGGGAAGAAAAGGGTATGAGTTCGGCTCAATACAAGGGAAATAAGTTGAGGAAAGTTTTGGTCAGGAGGAGTCCACGTAGGAGGAGAAGGGAAATGGAGGGGACAGGTTCAATAATTCTAAGTACACATAAAATCTATCTACTCCGAAATTACCCAAAAAGTGAATCTATATTGTTGATTTATTTTCTGAAGTAAATCTGTACTGTTGATTTGAGAGAAAAGGGAGGACTATACAACTAGTTTAGGATATGATTTCGTTCCTCCTAATCACACGCACACACAGTCATGATCTCTCTTACAAGAACTTAGAAATACTAAGACTTTTTATGCCAATAAAATACAAGGTGCTACATTCTATATATCCCCCCTTAACTTAATTTCATCATCGGAATTTAAACTAATTTAGTCAAAATAGATTTAAGTTACACAAATTAAACTACTTTAAAAAAATAATAATGCTTAACCTCTGTAACTAATTAAAACAACTCGATTTCTAATTTAATCAATCTAAACAAAGGGTCGGGTCCTCACAATGCATCGTATGCTGGCTCCGACACCCTGAGTTATCAACAATGTCTAGCTATCAATGTTGCCCTTGAAAATTAAAACCATGGAGGATTGAAGCCAATATGAGAGAAAAGGAGAAGGTTCAAAACCATAAAAGAACGAATTTACAAATATTGAGTAAGATCTTCAACAACTTACCTTTAAAATACTGTTCTTGACCAGATGAAGCTCATGGAGCGCAGTATTTATGTTCATTCGGTCTTTTGGGGACTCTGTAGAGCATGCCAATCCTATCTTGATGATGGAGATCAGATTTTCCATCATTTTGCTGTCATTTGTCTCCTCGGTTAAGAGCATAGGATCTACAATCTCCATCACACGTTGAGGCAAGGCAATCATTGCAAAGTTATGAAGATTATGGTCTGCCTCAAACATTTTGTCAGTAGGTCTCTTCCTTGTTATCATCTCCAACAACAAGATTCCATAACTATAAACATCTCCATTAGTTGACATCTCGCTTCCTAGACCATACTCTGCAATTCATAACATTCAAACTTCAACACCAAACGCGATACGAAAACAAAGAGAAAACTTGCTTCAATACACCCGGTGATTTTTCTAATATAAATCTAGTACATTTACACTAATATGTAAAGGGAGTTCCCCTCTTTTTGGATGTCTGTGCTTCACCTACTTATTATACCATCATCATTCAATTAGCATCCTGAATGGCATGGACAGATCCCAACCCATTTAACAATTTTGTGGTTGTTGCCCCGTTCCGCTAAGAGAAATAAGTACTTATTTTTTTGAATAAATACATATTTTTTTAATTAAATATGATGTATTGTGAGAGAATGACTTGTCTCATAAAACAAAAAATAAGTGCTTTGAAAATAAGAATATTAGCGGAACAGACAATAACTACCCTTGTGCTAAAATTTGATATTATATGAGGCAGAATTAAAGAAAAACATGGATTAAAAAGTTCATTCTTACCTGGAGCTGCATATCCAATGGTTCCCTTTATTGCAGTTGAACTACTAGTACTTGGACAGTTGAGCTCTGCATGAAATCTAGCTAGACCGAAATCTCCAACATGGGCAATCATGTCACCATCAAGAAGGATATTACTCGGCTTTAGATCGCAGTGAATAATTGGCCTTTCGCATTGGTGATGAAGATAATCGAGTGCACAAGCCACGTCTATGGCAATGTCTACTCTTCGTAGAAAATCGAGACCCACGAACTTACATTCCCCATTAGTTGCTTCTGGAATAGGATGCAACCAATTATCTAGATTTCCATTCGGCATGAACTCGTAAACTAGAGCTTTAAACTCATTCCCTTGAAAATCCATGCTAGAACATGCAGTTATGATCGAAACCAGGTTTCGGTGTCGAATATTCCTTAAGGCTTTGCATTCTGCCATGAAACTCTTGGTAGCGCCACAAGTTTGAAGGTCAAGTACTTTGACTGCAACAACCAACTCCCCGTTTTGTTCAATAACACCTTTATACACACGACCGAAACTACCAAAACCAAGCAGATTCGTCGAAGAGAAAGCTTCAGTTGCTTTGAGAAGTTCTCCATAAGAGACTTTCAAGAATGGATCTTTCAATAATGAAACTGTAGGTTTGGTCTTTTGTTTCTTCTTGAACAAACATATGATGAAAGATGACACTACAGTTACACCAACGAGTATCGAAGCTACTATGATTCCTAACATCCGTGAAAGAAACTTCGTATTTCTTGATTTTTTCGCAGTGCAACGAGGTAGTTGTAGTTCAGAAATGCCACCACAAAGCCTATAATTTCCGACAATTGATACTGCACTTGCATTTGTAAAAACACCCTTCATTGGTAGAAATCCTTCAAAATTGTTGAAAGACAAATTGAGATTCTTTAGGGCAAAAGTCCCTAAGAATGCCGGAATCGGACCGGATAAGTTATTGTGAGAAAGGTCTAAATCCTGAATACCTCTCAAGGATTCCATTGATGCAGGAATAGATCCTTGAAAGAAATTGTGCTGCAGATATAGGTTTTCAAGGCTATTGCAGCTGCCAAGAGTGCTAGGAATTTCACCTGACAAACCATTCTCAGAGACGTCAATTGTGACTAAATTCTTAAGGTTTTCGACCTCAAGTGGCAAGGATCCAGAAAAACGGTTGCGAGATAGATCCAATTCGATTGATAGAGAAGTGATTGTCAAAAGTTGCCTTGGTATGGTCCCATTAAGGTTATTACCAGAAAGTGTCAGTAATAACAATTTGCGACAGTTGCCAAGATTCAAGGGTATCTCCCCCTCTAGTCTATTGTTCCCCAAGTGAAGATTAATCATCAAAGTCAAATTTCCGATAGAGTCTGGAATTTTACCTAAGATATTGTTGTCTGAAAAGGCCAACCTTTGCAACTTATGAAGATAACCTATGCTACCAGGAATTGGGCCTGTGAGTAGGTTATTATTCAAAGCTAAGGCTTCCAGATTCACAAGGTTTCCTATTCTTGAAGGAATGGATCCATACAATTGATTTATACTTAGTGACAAGAAAGAGACAGAGCTTGATAGATTGCCCACAGAGTCCGGTAATACCCCTCCGAATTGGCCACTCTTCAAAATTACCACCTTCAAGTTGCTACAATTGGTCAAAGAACTAAGAAAGGCAAGTCCATCTGATCCCTTAGTTTCAAAATTGTTATAACCAAGATTTATCCAGTATAGATTTTGAAAGTTTCCAAAATCGTTTCTTACTTTTCCACTGAAACTGTTATTACTCAATTCCAGTACTGCCAACTGCGAAGAGTTAGATATTGAAAGTGGAACGGGACCATTAAATTGGTTGGTGTATAGTTGAAGGATCTGAAGGTGAGGGAACATGAATCCAAACGTCGACGGAAGATTACCCTGAAGTCGATTACTAGTCAATGATAATCTAACTAGCAACGATAGGTTGTATAAGGAAGGAGGGATGGTACCTGAAATTTGAATTTCACTCATTATGAGTATCTTTAGGTTTCTCAATTGACCCAAAGCATTTGGAATACTTCCTCCAAGTGGATTATCAGAGGCACAAAAGTTTACCAGAGAAGTAAGATTCCCAATCGACGGAGGAATCCCTCCTGTCAAATTATTCTCATAAATGTTGAGTGACATGAGTCTCTTCAATGAATAAGCAACTTCTTTTGGAAACTCACCGACTAGCTTATTTTGGCATACACTAAGGTACTTGAGATTGGAGCAATGAGATAGGCTTGTTGGAATTGTACCTTTGAAACCGTTCAAGGTCAGATTCAGTTTCTGTAACCTAAAAAGATTACCCAGTTCAGTTGGAATTTCACCTGTAAAACTGTTGTTAGGGAGGTTAAGCTCCCGAAGAAAACTGAGGTTTCCGATGTAAGGAGACAAAGAACCCGCTAAACCTCTGGATGCGAGGTATATAACAGTGACTCGTTCGTGTCGACGGCCGCATTTGATGCCTTCCCAGTGACAGAAATGGAGAGATTCATTCCATGAGCTCAAGGCCTGTTGATAATTTGGGAAAATATTTGACTTGAAGGCCAATAATGCCTGGAAATCAGTCTCATTGCTAGCAACATTAATTGTGTTAACAAGACTAAGGGATGAAGTTGTGGGACGGGCAAGGGCTTTGATTTGAAGCAATGGGATGAGAAGGAGAAATAAGGCTAGAAGATCAATTGAGAGAGATTTGGTAATTACTAGACTCATCTTCGTGTGTGGTTCAATTTGAGTTCTCAATTATTTTTGAACTACATACTAGCTATATATGTAACATGAAGATCCAAGTTCAACCACATGATATCTACCTAATTGACTCTAGTCGTCTCATTGGTCAAGTCTTTATAGTAG
The DNA here is from genome assembly GCA_020567845.1 of Rhododendron henanense subsp. lingbaoense. Lineage (NCBI taxonomy): Eukaryota > Viridiplantae > Streptophyta > Magnoliopsida > Ericales > Ericaceae > Rhododendron > Rhododendron henanense. The sequence goes on along the minus strand of CM036313.1, from coordinate 42,811,622 downwards.
GTAGTACATGGGTCCTGGAAATGTGGGGTTGAAGAAGAGGACACTGATTGGAATTATTTAGAATGGAGCAGCTCACCTCTGTATCCCAACACCCATCTAAACTTAATTTTGGAGGTCCCGAAAGAGTTTTTAACTTCACTAATCCGAAACGTTCATTTTATAGAAGATGCGAAAACAATGTCATTGCAAAAGATTAGCTTGATTGGAGTTGGATAGACATGCGAATGGATCGTGAATTTTTTTTTTTAATCAAATGTGCAGGTTATGTCTAAACTCACATTTGCCATCTTAAAAATAATATCAGAACTCTGGTTTCCTATCGATGTCCTATAAAACTTCTTTTCTGTTGAGATGTTTTTTTTTCCCGCGGCGTCAGAAAATAAAAACAGCTCAGATCAATATTTTGGGACTCCTATGAGACCCACGAAATCAAGTAGTGAAAGGGCAGGCCAGAGGTGATTTTTGTAACTTCCAAATATAAGAATTTCCAAAATACATTTTTTTTTTTTTTTTTGGGAAACTCAAAATACATTCTCAGAAACCGCGTCAAACACTTTCGTAAGTAATTCAGAAAGAGAGTCCAGAACCCGTACTGCCAAACACTTTCTTTATCCTTTCCAGCTAACTTTCCCTGTGGAAAAGAATCATTGACCTTCCAATAATTTCCCACTTTTGAAGTTACCTTTGCTTTCCTACCCCCCAAAAAAAGAAAGAGAGTTGGCTTTGCTTTTCCCACTGGAGTGTGAAGGCATTTTATGAGGAAGGAGAATATATCCTGGACTCTATTCCATGATAGACGGAGTATATCCTGGACTCTATTCCATGATAGACGGAATGACTCTATTCCATGATAGACGGAATATATCCTGGACTCTATTCCATGATAGACGACTTCTCTGATGATGGGCCCTTGTCATAGGATAGGGGGTTCAAATTATATATACTCACAATATATACAAAACTTGCAAAAACCTCTCCGGAGATAACCACAACCGGCTCCCCCTCTCAGACCTCACCCTCTCATGCTCACATTCTGCTACCACACCACTGCTCTCAATTAGGGGTGTAAACGAGCCGAGCCGAACCGAATATTGGCATGTTCGAGCTCGGCTCGATCAGAATTCGTGTGGCTCAAGCTCAGCTCGAGTTCGAATCGAGCCTAAAAATCTAGGCTCGAGCTCGGCTCATTAATATTCGGTCTGGAATAAACGAGCCGGCTCGGCTCTAACTCGAGCTCGAATTCGCCAACAGAGCCGAGCCGAACCGAACCCTAAAGGCTAAAAGTTAAAACTAAAAAGTGTGTGTGTGTATATATATATATATATTCCGAGCCGAGCCGAACCTATATATTTCCAGTCAAGACGAACCTATTCAAGCCAAGCTCCGCTAGGTTCGAGCTCGGCTCATTTTTTAAACGAACCGCAAAATCACGCTCGAGCTCGCTCATTTATCCTTCGAACCGAACCAAACTCGCGAGCTACTCTGCTCATTTAGAGCCCTACTCTCAATACACACACGTATACAGCAGAGAAAGGGAGATACAATCCAAGAGCATTTATTGCTCTTCCACGCCTGGGATTCCAGAGGGGCACAATTGCTGCCCAAATCTTCAACAAAGGCAGCCTGCAGCCCATGTGCATCACCCACATGGGTGAATTTCCAACATGAAGTACAGATTATGATGGGCATTTTTACCATGTAGTCATAGTCTACAAATTATCAGTAATTACCAAGGGTAGTAATTGTTTGAACTTGCTCCGGTTAACGTAGTCTTTTCCGTTGAATGTGAAAAGAGAATTCTAAATGAGAATAGAAAACTGTATCCAGATCTATTAATTCTAAATTTCTAATATCGTGCCTCCATATCTGAATGTTAAAAATGAATTCTAGAATAATATTTTGTTCCTCCAGATCTAATTCTGATATTGTGTTTCAGCCACTGAGACACATTAAGCACGAATTGGAAAAGATAAAGATATAAGTAAAGCTTATTCAAGATGGGTTCTTATTCAACATATGAGTACGAAGACCAAGGAGAAATACACCCACATTACGGGATCATGGTGGGCATTGCAAGGAGATTGGATTTAGGCTTGCTCCAACAGTTTTCGGGCTATCTCTATGCTTCCCTATCAAGGTAAAATTACTAAGGAGAAATTAAACCGAACGTCGACTTCGGTGTACCGGCGACGAAGATGGCGTCTGCCTTCAGTCTGCGGCGGGACGAGATCAAATCGGTGCGGCGGGTCATCCAAGAGGGTTTGCTTTGTGTTCATACCTGGCCTCTCAACTTCGGTCTCTCCAACCCCTCTTCCCGAGTGTGTTCGACGGGTTCGGCTCCGGCGTCAAAGTGGTTCCATGCGGGTTTTTTTGGTTTGTTGGGGTAGCGTGGTCTTTTTACTTTTGCTGTTAACGGAGTTAGGAGTTGCACTACTTTACTCCAAAACCACAGGTGGACGATGTGGTCATTAGTAAAACTCAGGGGGATTCTGTGCCAAACGGACAAACCTCATGGAAGTAATCCGTACTTTGCCCTAAAAGTTATTAGGGAATGCATTTTTGGTTGAAATTGTGTGGATCCCACCACAAAATGATGCCATGCTTAACATGCAATACACTTTTTAGTAAGCATGACATCACTTTGTGGGGGGGTCTATATCATTTCAACCATAGGAAGGAGGATAATGTTCACCATCTTAAGTGGAGGGTGAACAAAACTCAACTCAGTCAGAGTATCATTGGAGGGGTTTTGTCACGGAAATGCAAAAGGGGATACTGTTAGAGTAGATGGCAATTTTCATCTGGAAGAAAACACCGGATATATGTGCACTTCTTTCATTTGATTTAAGTTACAACATTTTCAGAGGCACGAGCCTCTACAATAAACGATGTTAGAGCATCTGCACCAGCCTCTCTACATTTTGGACCAATTTATACATTTAAAAGCCACTTTATTACTTTAGCTACTCACTTTTAAAATGGCTACTACATCAGACTCTCTATATTAAAATTATCCCATTAAAATATTATTTTTTATTCTTAAAAGAGGCACCAAACCAAACACCCCTCTCTCTCTCAACCCCACCCAAATACTCGAAATGCCCTCCTGGCTCCGGTGCCGGCTCTGAATTTTTTGGGACCGGATGCGAACTTTATATTTGAGGCCCATTATATAATACACAAAAAAAAAAAAGACTAGAAGAATTAAAAACAATGATAACACAAAACTCAATAATCATTATATACTTTAATCCAAAATATAGGAGTATTACTTAAACATCACCCTTCTCGCATTTTTTGCAGCAAAAGTAGTAATTAAGCTATTATAATCAAGTTTCGACACCATATCTTTTTCAATGGATAACATAGCTAATCCATTTAACCTTCCTATACCTAATGGTACAAAATATATAGGGGCCCACAAAATTCGTGAAAATTTGGGGGCCAGATGCGGCCGCATCACTGGCGTATGTCCAAAGCCGGCTCTGCCTGGCTCCTCCTAAATCAAGATCTGTATTCCCAAATACGTGAATCAAACCCACCCATTCAAACGTCTTCACCAAATTAACCTATTGCCTCTCCTCTCCCCTCTCTCTCTCTCAATCCAAAAGTTCAAGAGATGTGTAGTTGCCAAATGAAGAAACCCATTTGTGCTACAGGTAGCAAATAGATCCAAATCCTCCAATTTTTACAACAGAATAATGCAATTCCCTCAACTAATATCAAAATCTTACCCTACAAGAAGGAGCAATATATGTTTCTATTTGCTCCAGATCGAGAACATGGAACAGGAATTTAGACAGAGAGAGCTCCTGGTCGAGAGAGACTTGACGTGAAAAGGGGAATAAAAATAATAAAATAATAAGTAGCATGTGAACAGTTGTTCGGTACCTTAGAGCATGTTTACCAGTCAAGGTAAAGAAGCTCTTTAGCTGTTTTAGCTCATCAAAATGAGCAAAAGTGTCTTGCAACAGCCTCTGTAAACAACTAGGTAGAGTTCCTCCATCTACAGTTGTACGCTACAAATACCGCAGGACTGTTCATCAGGTATGTAGTTTACTAATATTATTTTCTCTCTCCTCTCTCCTCTCTCCGTCCCTTTCTCTTCCTCTTTCTTCTTTTTTGAAAAAACTGCACTTTTGGTGCACTGTTGAAAAAGGGGAAAAAATATATTTTAATAGAGAATAGGTTAAATAGATAGTGTTGGTGTAGTGTAGAAAGAAATATGAGTAGGTAAAATAAAAAATGTGCACTGTTCACAAGTTTTTTTACCTAATGACTGGTAAACTTGCTCTTAGAGCAAGTTTACAAGTGAAAATGTATAATACCTTGTAAACAGTTCTCAATTCTACTTTAGCTATCAACTTTTTCTTTCACAACTACACCAACACCATCTATTTTACCTAACATTTATTAAAATATTATTTTCTCTTTTTTCAAATATTACAAATATTACCTAAATAATAAGTTTACATATACATACATATATGTGTATACAATGAATTCGGTTCAGAGCCCCCAAAAGTCAAAACCCAATCTTCGATCTAGATGACTGCCGACGATTGGAACTTGTCAATCGCCGTCGAAGGAGATCACGGGTTGATTTCGCCGCTTCAAACCCAAATCGAAATCGATCGTTGCTTTAAAAATCGAAAGCCAAGATAAAATCCAACTTCAGCCCACTACTTTTCACCGGGAAAATCGATTCTCACTCATCTTCTCCGTCAAAGGCTTCTCCGACGAGCTGATGAGTAATGGAAGTGGCCGGATTCAACGAGTTCAGTCGACGAGCTGAAGGGTTTCGTTCAGCTCTCGATGATACTGGGTTTCACTGGATGAAATAAGAGAGAAGAAAGGAGGCAGGAGAGAGAGAAAGAAACAATAAAAAAAGAAAGGTGGGTGAACAGTCCGTAGGTAAAAGTGGCGAAGTACTATTCATAAATGTTTTTTGCCTCCCCTTTTACCTCATCTGCTGTAGGTTGATTTTTTGTGTTTTTCTTCTCTAAAATAGCTAAAAAGGCATTTTACATCTTCTGATGTACATGCTCTTAAACGAGCCACTGTAGCATTTGTAGAAAATTGTTGAAAATGATGAGCCACAAACGAGGCTAATGCAGTAGCAATTTTGAGGTCTTGGTATCTACTTTGATTTACAGGGATGTTTAGAGAGTGAGATGTGGATGCTCTTAAGACAAATACTCTTTTTATCTATTTTGAATAGGATGAACCCCAAAATCAAGTTCCAACAGCCTCAAGAAAAGACTCGCCTCTTGCCATATTGCTACAGTACCTCGTCTGGACCAGCGAGGTACTGTTCACTCGGGCCAGATTATTTTATTATTTCCCCTGTGTTTCTTGCAGCTTCCCTGGCCACATGGAGCATCTCGAACTTGGCTTTCGTCGAACGGCAAAATCGAACTTGGCTTCGTCAAATGGAAAAATCGAACTTGGCTTCGTAGTTTTCGCCGTTGTTGACTCCGGCGTCGGATCCCAGCGGGGTTTTCAGTTTGGGGTTTTCAATTTCAGTTTCCAGAGGGATTTTACATTTTTGATTTGTAGATTTGTGTGTGTGAGAGAGAGAGAGAGAGAGAGATGAATTTGTGGTTTGATTGGTGGGTTTGTGATTTGGGCGTTTGATTCCGGCAAGATTTCCGGTCGAATGGTGGGTGGAGATGGCGGTGAATATGTATGTATACATACATGTTGTGAATATAAGCTTAATAAAATAATGGCAATGGGGTTTGAATAGCCCAAACAGGTTAGGCTATTGGTGAGAGCAAATATTTAGGGGCTAGTTAAATTAGAAAATTGCTCATTTTCTAGTCAATTTGCTTAGAATTTTATTGAGGCCATTGGAGATGCTCTTAGTGAAAGAAAAATTATTCTACTGGTTGGGTGTGCAGGATTTTATCTATTTCATCAAAAGTACTTCTTCTCCAAAAAGTGATTTTGGTTTGAACTATGGTCTAAGAGCTCACAATGGTAGAAGTTAAATTGAATCGTACTCTGAATAGTTCTAATTTGCCACTACCATATGCAAATTAATTGAACAAGCCCGAATAAGCAGTATACTATACTTGCCTTTTTGGTCCAAATTGAAAAGCTGGTACAGTAAATGCGCAGATAGGATTCAAAAAAGTAAGCAAATACAAACAAGGCGAACCCAAAAGGTTAAGAGAAGTCGAAGACATATACTTAGAAACTTACGAAATATTGGCTATGTGGTCCTAAAATATAATTCATCAAGTTTAAGACGAAAGAATTATTGGTCACACCAGAAATCAAATTGATTCTGGTTTAATATACCCACACTGTGGGGTCCTGGTGGACATCGCCAATGTGATTGAATTCTTGCTTGCTTCCAACATTGCCTAGTGGAAGTGGGATTGTTCCCTTGATATTAATCAAGATGTGCGTATGCGGGCTTGGACACCTCGAGTTATCAACCTTGTCTAGATATCCATGTCGCCATGTCGGCTTGGCAAGGTAAAACCATGAAGGATTAAAGACAATGTTCGGCTATTTTCTCCCTCGGGAAGAATATTCCCTATATTGTAAGCTCTTCGTTGTCATTGGAAATCCTAAACTTTTGGAAAAAAGAAAAAGAAAAAGGGAGGCATAGAGGTGATCTCGTAATTTCCAGCAATGTGCCCAAAAAGGCTGTCATTGTTAAGAGTTTTCAGAAATGCAAAATTTCCACAAGTCAGTCAAAACCCTTTATGGGGTTATGAAGAATTTCCACAAATCTTGTCACTGGTGGGCCATTACATTAAATTTCGAAGAATTTGTTTGGGACAAATGTGAAATACTTACCACCTAAAAGTCCTTACAGCCAAGGGCCCAGATTTGTAAAGCTTGATTCTATTTTTTGAAATCACACCCACACCCCTTCTTGTTTAACACCGTTGCATAAATTTATGCATAGTTTAAGATAAATGTATTTTGCAATGATAGGTGATATTCTATCAATGTATTGGAGGCCATGCATGATTGATGTTCTTCGGGAGCATTAAGTAATGGAATGATTTCGACCAACGAATTGAACTAAAAAAACGGCTCAGAAAAGACCTCAATACATAGGACCGGATAACTCTCCTTCAAAATTGTTGAAGACAAATTCAGGTTCCACATCTCTCAAGATCTCTCTAGACTTCTTCCGTTGACAAAAAAAAAACAAAAAAAAACAACTCTAAACTCGAACTTGTTAAGTCTCACGGAGTTCTAGATTAAACATTGATCCGAGCAACTCCTAATTGTAGATGATGCAAAAAGGAATGTTTTCAAAAAACATTAGCTTGGTTGAAATTCGATAGACATGCGGCAAAAGGATAATGCTTTGTTTTCTCAAATGTACCAGGCAAATCCTATTTTTCATCTAATGAAATGAAATATGAAAAGTTTGATTTCCGGTTGGTGTCCGATGAAACTGGTTATTTATGAGATGTTTATTTCCCCAATGGCATCAAAACTTAAACAGTTTGGATCAATATCATTACAAGAAAAAGTATATTTGCTGACAAAAATAAAATTTTCGTAACCAAAAGTTACTATAGGGTGACGAAAAATAAGATTTTTATCACACCAAAAGTGATTTTTGGTGACGAAAATATTGTTGTTTCGTCACCTATAGCAAAAATTAAATTTCGGCACCATTTTTTTTGTCAGCAAATATACTTTTTCTTGTAGTGTATTTTGAGACTTTTTTGTTATCAACAGTCCGAGAATATATTTTGAGACTTTCGAACCACAAATTTGAGGGTCTTTTTTTGTTGTTGTTGTCTATCTATCTATACTCTAGTATATGCAAATGGAGTTGGACTCAAAATACTCCAAACTCCTAATCCTCAATTCTTACAATTTTAATTTTTTTTTAAAAGAAATTTTGAGAGAGAGAGAGAGAGATCGAGAAGTGGGGTATGGGGTGTGAATATAGGGGGGAGAGAGAGAGATTTTAGGAAAATTGAATATTGAGTTTTATTAGATAAAGAATGAAAAATAAAAAATAAAAATTATACTTTTTAGTTTTTCTTGATTTGGGTGTACGTCTATCCTACACTACAACATGTAATGGTTTTTGACCAAATATATTGGTTGTAAAAGCCAAAATTTTGGTTGCCAGAGTGAATTTGGGACAATAGTCCATGGTCGGAAGGTTTGTGCTTAAAACATGGTCCAGAAAAGTCAAAAATCAATTTTAGAGACCAAATTATGGGTTTGCTGCTAATGGGATGAGCATCAGGACAAAATGCACAACTTGTCCCTAACAACTTTGTTTTCACAGCAAAAAAATTGGTCCCTAGCTACAGGCCTAGCAGATTTGGTTCCCAAAGGTCAATTTTATTGCTAAAAACCTCTTTTATCTACTAATAAATATTGTCCCCAAATGAGTTACTCATTATCAACCAATTTCATAGAATGATTTAATATTTGTCATTTGAAGTAATTTTCTTTTTTTACAACTTGGTGGTCAATATACATATTTTTTGCCATTAAAAAGAAGTCAATGTTTTTTTTTCTTATACTATATTTTCTACTAACTAGTGGTGTCTTTGTTCGATACACAAAGGAACAGAAAAAGACACCAATGTAAATTTTTTTGTCCCGTGCATCGAACATGCACAACGCTAGTTGTATGTATACATTAGTGGAGGGTTATATATCATGTTAACAACCAAGGGGGTTCGACGTCTATCTATAACTCGGAACCCCAAACCTCTCCCTCATAAGCCAAGGGCACAACCAGATGAGCTAAGAGCCACAGCTTTACATCGGAAGGGTATATAGGTGATCTTGTAATTTCCAGAAATGTTCCAAAGAATTTTTACAAATCTGGTCACCGGTGGGGCCGCTCTATTATTAATGGCCAAAGCATTTTCAATCCCTTTGCAAATCTATCCAGCAATTTTATTCTGAGACAAGAACCACATAGTCCTTGATTCTAGTCGTCTCATTGGTGCAACTTGCAAGTCTTCGTTTTTTTTTTTTCCTTATTTTTGATCAGAACAAGTCTTCGTCTGGACGTGTTGAATTTGATTGAAATATCTATTGGCGGACATGTATTGTGTTATTTCATGGGGTCCTGGAAATGTGGAATTATCCATGTAAAATCAACTTTTGTGGGGTTGAAGAAGAGGACATTAATTGATTGGCATTATTTAGAAGCGAGAGACTAAATATCTGTATCACATCTTTTAAGACCCATCTAAACTTAATTTTGTAGGTCCCAACAGAGTTTTTTTTTTATCGGCATGCAAAAAAAAAAATCATTATCACGAAGATAAGAAAAACACAGAGATAGCTCCGAAGAGTACCCACAACTCTTCTAGTGCTGCTACTCGCAACCCCTCAACCTCTCAATTTTTAAATAAACTTCAAAAACAAAAAAATTAAATGAACACTTGAACGTTGATAAGATGCCAACAAACAACCTGAAGTCCCATGAATAGAGTTTTAGTGTCACTAACCCAAAACGTTCATTTTATTGGCGATGCAAAAAATAAGTTACTGATATCAAAAGATTAGCTTGATTGGACTTGAATAGACATGCGATCGAATTTCATGTTTTATTTTGTCAAATGTACAGGCTACTTATACAATCACATTTGCCATAAAAAAGAGATGAGAAATTTGGTTTCTATCGATGTCCTAAGAAACTGCCGTTTTATTGAGATATTTTTTTTCCTGTGTTATAAACCAAAATTCTCTCTCTAAACCTCCCTGTCACTATCCTGCAAGGTCCCTTCCCTTCCCTCTCATCAACGAGAATGATCAAAGTAATTGGGTTCGGAAAGGCAATTGAAATCAAGTATAAATTACAAATCGATACCGGCTCTAATATATCAGTAGTTCTCAGAATTTGTATCAACTTATTTGAACGATGAGAAAAACTTCTTTACGGAAGTTTCCGTAAAGAGAGTTTACGGAAGTGAATCACTGCCTTTTAGACGGTCCAGATTTTAATGAAACTTTTTCGGGAAAAAGTTAATTGTGACCGGTCATAATTGAAAACGAATCTCAGCTATTAATTATGCGAATGGACGACTGAGATTGCGCCACTCCGTAAACACCATGTTCATGGAGCGGCCGTGAAAAAGTCTATCTCTTGAATGATATGGTATCATCATTATGTGTATCTTTCTTGTGTATTTCAATTAGATGACTGGTAGGTAAATATGCAAATGAATGGTGGCTTGAGCTTTTAGGGGCAACACATTAGGATATTAGGTTAAAAAAAAGGTTTGCTCTTTTCACCCCAATAAGGGCATTCGTCTCACCTTTGCTTGTGTTGTGGCCGCTAAGACACATTAAGCACGAAAAGGAGAAGTCGAAGGTACACACAAAGTTTACTCAAGATGGGTTCTGGGTAGACATACGAGAAATGCAGTTTAAGGTACACATAATTGAATGCCTACAGGGTCATGGTGGGCATTCAAGGTGATTGAATTCATGCTTATTGCTTGCTCATCTAGCAAATCCATATATGCTTCCCTAGCAAGGTAAAACCAAGGAGAAATAAACTGAATGTCGAAACGATACAGTTTGAATTCCATCGAAGATAGGACTTCTAAACATTGAACATGACATTCAAATTATGTACCTCCAAGAATCTCGTTCATTCAGCTCATGGAGCTCTAGTTTGTTCCAGAGAGCAAGATCCAGACTAGACTTAGCTATGTCCATTTAGAAAATTATTAGGAGGTCGAGTATCATTGTTGGGGTTTTATCACGAAAATGCCAAAGGGGGACATTGTTGACTAGATGGCAATTTTTGTCAGAACACAACCACCATATTCGTGTGCAATGTGCATGTCTTTCTTCATCTTTTTTTTGGTACATCGAAAATTCATAGGCATGAGCCTCTACGATATGAGAAGTTCATACGAAATTTATGTGCATGTCATATATAGTTTAGACAGCCTAAAGACTCTGAACACAAACGATTCCTTGGTTGCTTTTTCTGTTAATGTTCAGAGCATTACTCATTTCTTTAAAGAAGCAGCTTGGCTTATTTGCTTCCTCTTCTTCTCCCTTTCTATTTCCAGATATTTTCTTATTTTGTGTACCTTTTGACATTTTGTGCGCAGGGAAAGTCAAATGTTTTTTGGATCTCATCACACTTGTTTCTTTGGAGTAAAAAATGTGGCGTTAGTAGCATTTCTCTTGTGCGAATCTTTTATGATTTTCCCAGTTGATCGATCATCTCAACGAGAGTATTTGAAAGTGGAAAAAAATTAAAAAGATAAATCAAAATCACCAATAAACGTCATACGATGAAAGCATTATTGGTCCAAATAGAAAACATACAGTAAATGCACGGATAGAATTCGATAAAGTAGGCAAATATAAACGAGTCAAACCCAACAGTTAAAGAAGTCGAAGACATGACTTAGAAAACTTTGAAAGATCGGTTATCTGGTGCTAATTTATAATTCACCCTGTAAGCCTTATTGGTCACACCATTAATCAAATTGATTATTGTTTAACACACCCATATTGCAAGGTCATGGTGGGCATTGCCAAGGTGATTCCAACATTGTCGAATGGAAGATGGGTTTGGTCTCTTTGCTTAATCGATTTGTGCGTGTCACGACCCAACCCAAAAACACATGGTTCATAACCGGCCAATGAGGTTAACTCACTAAGGCGTGCTATTTAAAGGGAGATTTAGTGATAGGTTTACTGACCGCGTCGTTTCGTGTCAAAAATAAATTTATAAAACTAAGAATTAACTACTACTCCGTAGAATAGTGGTCAAGACCAAGTATCGTTCCGACGGAGACAATATGGCTGAGTTACGACAAATTTGATTATTTTTAGATTAATTCGGAACAAAAAGGAGAGTTGATTGGTTTGATTATTTTGAGAACTAAAAGAAACTAAAGCAATTAAATAAGAGGTTTGAAAACTGATGAGGAAAAGTTTAGGGTTTAGAATCCACCCCAACCGCATAACTATGTATCGCATAGACTGGATTAACACTCGAATCGCAAATCACTATCGCTAGGGCTTGCAATCCCTATCGATAGTGGCCAAGTAAATTTCTACAATCCACCAACCGGCATGGACTATCCCACGGCACGGACCGTCTCACTAGCGTGGTCTAGCCGCCTAACGGCACGGTCCGTCTCACGAGCATAACCCATCTCAGTCACCCAGATTGAGAACAATGAAAACTATTATGTGAACGGTATTTGAAAACCTAGGAAACAAATACTCAACTGATAAAAAGAATTAAAACCATTCCATTGATATCATAGAAGGAGTTCTTGAACACATAATCCGATTCGAATAAAAACCATAATCTATGCAAATACAAAGTTACTCGGCACGGAGCTTCATCTTTCCCCTAGAGAATGGAGTTAGCCGGCCATGGGCTCTGAAGTCTTGCTCTCTCGAAGTAGCAGCCGGTTCTCTCCTCGAATAATTCTCTCCCCTAGTAAAAACCCTCGCTCCACTTTTATATGTGCTGCCCCGAATTTGCCTTAGGAGAAAACAATTCCTTCTTTGTAGACTTCTTTTCCTAATCCAACTCCTTTTCCCTTCTGTAGTCTTGACCGAATAATATGGAAACTAATATCTTAGAGTTCTAATATTAGCCAATCAATTCCAAAAGGGATTTGAACACCCCACGTGCAAAAATCATATTGGGTTGTCCTCCAATTTCCGTCCCGTACAGATTAGATTAGATGCCTTTTGGGTCTTCAATTAGGACTAGGCTAAACTCTTGCATTAGATTCCATCCTTGAGTCTTAAACAAAACCCATAAACATGTTAAGCCTCCAAATATCTACAATCACAAGAAACGCATTATTAATCTCCAAGTAACAACATAAATGGACTTAACAATGATAAATTAGGGGGCGCTAATGTGAACATTTGGGCGCCTGTCATTTACTATAGACATTTCATAAGCCCATAAGTCAACCTAATAGTTTTGTAAAGCCACAAGTCCACACAACATAAACCCTAGGGTACCCTATGAAAGTATCTAAAATCCTAAACTCTATGAAAATGCCTAAACCACTAAAACCCTATAATAGGAAAGTGCATCCTAAAATCCTAAAAAAGTGCCTAAATCCTAGGGTATTCTACGCTAGGATAATCTACCCTACCCTATAATAAAAAAGTGCACCATAAAATCTTATAAAAGTGCCTAAATCCTATGGTACCCTACCCTACTCTAGGGTACCCTAAAATGGACTTGTGACCTTACAAAATTAATAGGTGGACTTGCGGGCTTATAAAGTTCACATAATAAACCTAAAACTAATTTTCTACTATTTAAATGGTATAGGGATTTTCTGCCCATGAATCTATATATAAATAAATAAAAACACTCGAGTATAATGGAAAATGCAAAAGCATGATAAATTAACTAGAGCTAAGTGTAAGATAGGTTAAAGTTATTACAACATACTGAATTAAACATATGCATAACCACGGTCATAGCCAAAACAAAGCACGCATGCTTCTCATCCGAAAATTCAAGTAACTTAAAGCATATACAAGACTCACCGAGAGCGTGCCGAGCAAACTTTTCAAACGTGCAAGCTACGGGTCCCCAATGTTCGGATCTAAACACATCAAACAAAACTTATTAAGGCTCACGATAGGTCAAAAGTTTATCAATACTGTGTAAGGCTCGAGCTATCCGGTATGGTTTCTGAACCGATGAAAACCAATATCAATTTAACTCAGAAATTTATGCAATCTTACAATGACATAGACAAAGATGTTAGGAAGACAAGTTGTGAAAGAACTCGAAGGCTAGAAATGCCCAGAGGTAGGGTGAAAATTCAACACACCAAAATCTGGTCAGAACTGGACCAGGATGGAAAACAAACGAATTTGAGGTGCGGATTCTGAGTGTTATTTTCTGTTCATATTTTTCCAACATAATAGATTCAAAAATAAAAAATTTGGCGCAAGAATCATGCAAAACGGAGTTTTATAGAGTCCTAGGAAATTTTCGGTAGATTTGACTGATCGCCGGACGGGTACCAGTCGTGCAGACTGGTTCTGGTCTTCAAACAGAGGAGGAAAAATGACTTCATTAATGGGAGTTCTCAAGCTTAAGTCTAAAGTTTACTCAAAGATAGATATTAAGGCGTCACAATAAAATAATATATGATGATAAACACAAGATTTAGAAAAGTATTAAGAACTTACCAAAGTGGAAATGGAAAACGGGAAGAACTGAGATTAAAATTTGGAAGAGCAATTAAAGATACTTGTTCTCCCCCCTCTCTCTCTCTCTCTCTGCCCAAATGTAGAATGGGAAGAAAAGGGTATGAGTTCGGCTCAATACAAGGGAAATAAGTTGAGGAAAGTTTTGGTCAGGAGGAGTCAACGTAGGAGGAGAGGGAAATGGAGGGGACGGATTCAATAATTCTAAGTACACATAAAATCTATAAAAAATTGGTCTGATTGTTATAATAAAATCATAAAATGGCGTTACCTTATCATAACCTGTCATTTTTTTTTTTTTGGTGATGATATATTCCATATAAAATGAAAATATGCCGTAAAAAATGCACAATAGTTATACCGAAGCAAAATATATACATAAATTAAATACCACATATTGAATAAAATAATCACAAATATTATAACAATGTCATAGATTGTCGTTACCTTAGCACAATGTGTTGTATGAAACTTAACCTAATTATTTTCAATTTCCGCCACATAATTTTTTCAAATTTTAAAATTTTCACCATACAAGTGTAAAATATCCCAAATTAAATAATATAACCACAATTGTTATAAGAAATTATAAAGCAACGTTACCTGTTTACAACGTGTCATACAAATTTTCTCAACTTCTTAGCCCAAAAATGGGGCCCCCACATACGATGGAGTATTATATAATTAATAGCCTTTAAAATTGCAAATTCTCAATTGTGTAGTTGCGGTAAGGTGTTGGAGTTCTGACATTTTCCTACAAGATTAGGGGTTCAAGTCTCGTGCCCTTCATTTACTCTCTTTTTTCTTTAAAAATACCTCATCATAAAATTTCACCTATTGAGATTCGAACCCAGCTAAAAAATAAGTTCCGATGACATTTGTACCACAAGACCAACACACACAACACAATACATGGTATACAAGTTAATACCTATACTTTCACACAAATACAGATGTATTTTTTATTCCATCCATTTCGTAAATATTTCACCCATATGTTTCATTTAAGATTTTTTACAATATTTGATTTAGCCAAAACTAACAAGACTTATTCATGATTTGGCTTCAGATTTGATAATTATAATAAAAAAGCTCCATGTAGCTTGTACGCTTAGGGCTTCTAAAAGTATAGGGCTGGCCCTGTACATATAATAGGCTCCTAATATTGTATTTGTCAAATATGTCAAATAAAATATATTTTATTAAAATGTTAAACGAGAAAGATATGTCTTGGTAGCCGAGCAAAAAAAAAAAAGAAAGATATGTCTTGGTAGTGTGTGTCTTGTTTGATGTGTAATATGTCTCTAATTTGATCGTTTGTCTTTATTTATTTCGATTTTTTATAGATTTTTTATAGTATAAATTACATAGTTAGTCATTGAAGTTTCATACTTTGACAAATTCAGTTGTTCAAGTTCAATACAATATTAAAATATATTAATGCACCATTTGAGCTCCACCTAATTTTTTTTTTTTATCAGAACTGTCTATCTTTCACACAATATCTATTAGATTATTCGTACCAAGAACGAATTTGATCGCTTATAGTTAGACACTTAATCGGATGAAAAATATCATTCTATTATTAAATTTGAGTGCTAATGATGGAGCTTCCAAAACCTGATCGAGCCATAAATTTACATGAATGACTTTATTCAACAAACATAACGAAATCAACGGTTTTGATCGTTACTATTGTGTCACGGTTGCAAGGCTACTCTACATCCAACTATAGAAGAGGACTAGGTTTCATATCAAATATAAATTGAATGTACATTCTGAATGTCATTAGCGAGTATATTTCTAGAATGATTGATCAAAACTGTTAGAATATCAAGTTATGCGATATTCAGTATTGTCACCAAAATCAGAGATCATCAGATATCGACAACAGCAAAATCGAAAAACATTTAAGGTATTCAGATACATTAAAGTCTAATAATGCACCACCCGAGCCCCATCTAAGGCATTTTTTTCCCGATCGGAACCGTCTCTCTTTTACATAATATAAATAAATCATATGTACGAAGAATGAAGTTGATCACTTATCATTAGATCCTTAATCAAATGGAAATATCATTTTATGATTGAATTCGGGTGTCGATGAAAGGGCTTTCTAAACCCGATCGAGCAAAAAATTTACGTGAATTATTTAATCAACAAGCATAACGAAATCAATGATTTTGATCGTTATAATTGTGTCGCAGTCACAAATCTACCGTACATTCAGCTACAACAGAGAAATTAGTTTCATATAAAGTATATTGAATGTACAAATTCTAAATGTTTTTTTTTTTTAAGGAAAAATTCTAAATATTGTTACCGAGTATATTTATAAAATGATCGATCAGAACCGTTAGAATATGAAGTCCTACAATATTCAACATTGTCACCAAAATTAGAAATCATGGGATATATATCGACAAATATGTAACCAAACGACATTTAACGTGTCCAAATGCATTAAAGTCTATCGTTAATTGTGGTACAATATATTTTAGTCTTGCTACAGAATATTTGGATTAATTTCTTTTGGTACGACACATTGTGGTAAGCGAATGCAAATTTTTGGTGTCGTCATAAAAGTTATGGTTATGTTTTATAATTTGTGGTCATTTTTTGGAGAGGGGAAGGGAAGATAGAACAACCGGTTACCTGCTTAGCTCTTTTTTCATTTTATTAATTGATTTAATAAATGAGTGGTTCGGATCATTCACTTTTAAATCCGAGGGTTTAAAATCATGGTGTATACGGTACACCCCTTAATAAGGGGTGTGTACCATAGGACTTCCCGAATGATCTTTGTATGTTACTAATTATCACACTCACATTCTTCTGTACTTTTATTTGTCGATAAAATTTTTGTTGCTTCCAATTGCATGCTTGTACCATTTTGGATGCATCAACATCTCTAGGTGAGTGCAAATTTTTATAGACTTGTCGTGTACAATAGGGAATCGGCTATGATAAGGCGGTTTTTAATTTAATTGATCAATGTGTTGTCTATCACAGTTAAGTCACACGAAAAGCAGTCAATATCATCCTAAATTGCTGTTTTTAAATGACAAAGTGGCTAATCTACTCCAACCCCTAATAACGAGGTGTAAAAAAATTACGAAATGTCAGCAACTAGATAAGGCTTTGGCTTTTTTTATCTTTTTGGTCCCCAAAGTATTAGTGAGTTGTCAATTTCATCCTCAATGTACACATTTAACCAATTTCGTCCCCGACATTTAAAATGCGTGTCTAAATGGCCCCTGGCCCTAACGCCTTTTATTATTTCCGTTAAAACAGGGGACATTCTTGATATTTCACATACCCTCATCTTCTTCAAACCCCAAACCCTAACCCTAAGTCATTCCTCCGACCAACTCCCCCACCCCCAGCCATATCGGAAGCCCAGTACCAAAACAAAAACAAAGAAACACGTCATTTCTGAGTAATGCCGTTTGGAATATGAGGGAACTTTGTAAACTCTTTCCTCTTATTATCCTCCAACGACTGACGGTTCACCCGTGGAAATACCGACAAATGGAGGAGAATGGATCTCTTCAAAAAAATAAAAATAAAAAGAAGGCGACAACGATTCATGATTTTTCCATTGCATATAGGTTTGTAGTGATTCCGGATCAGCAGGTGGTTTTGGATTTAACGGAAATGTTCCGCGGCGGATGTCCGGTGGTTTATGATAGAACAAGATGTTGAGGTTCGGGGTAAATGGATTGAAGCCCCGGATTGCTTCTGTTTCAATCTCTGGTATGCATGGGAAGGACCGGAATTGAACGAAGTTGTCGTAATCGGATCCCATATGACTCCGCCGGGCTCCATTTTCAATGATTCAAACGAGGAATTACAGAGCATTTTAGCGAAAATCATGCTTGATCTGGAAACAGGGGAATTCACTCGAAATCCATTTCGTTGGGAACAAGTCAATTTGGAAGAAGGAATGGTGAATCGGAACAAACTCGGTCAGAAAACCCACTTTGCTTACCTTGCAATCGCTGGCCGATTTGGCCACCGGACAAGTCAATAATCCACTTCACAACGCAGAAGTCGATTTGGTCACCGGAGAAGTGAAAAAGTACATATATGGAGAGGGAAAGAGTTATTTTTTTAATTATTGGTTCTCCCATGAATACAAACAGAGTTCTGTGGATATCATGTCCAACTTTCCGGTTTCATCCGATGACATCTATGCTTTCGTTTTCTCTTGAAGTATTTCCGTCGCCGAAAGAACCATAAGCCAAAATCCTTTGCCTTATTCTCCGCCGTCGATGTCTTCTACGCAGAAGCGTGGGGTAAGAACAGTTCTTTGTGGAATTTCTATTTCCTCGATCGAGGATGGCTGTATTGGTCCAGCTGCTTAGGTCGCCTCATGGCGAAGGGAGGTGGTGGAGTTCAATTATGGGTACTTTTGGTTTCTGAGTTCAATTAAGGATATGGAATACCAAGAATACCCCCCATTTTGACGGAAAAAAGAAACGGAGTTAGGGTCAGGAACCATTTAGACACACATTTTAAACGATAGGGACGAAATTGGCAACTCTCTAATACTTTGGGGACCAAAAAGATAAAAAAATCCCTAAGGCTTTGGAATGGCCATTATAACCCTGGGCACATAACAAGTATATCGCTATAATCTGTACTAACTACTGTATTTTCCAATGAAGCAACAACACTAACTATTTTCCAATGAAGCAACAACACGCACATAAATTGCAATTTGCAACCAAAGGTTGCCTTACTTGTCTAGCAAATAAAAAATAAATTTTTTTTTGTTGCAACCAATGCTACAGAAAAATTAACAAAGGCATGTTGATATAGTGAACTCCGATTGTTCTTTAATTACACAAATGTAACTTGCTTTGTTAAGCAAAAAAGAAAAAAAGGTAGCAACAGGCTTAACGACTGTGTCATAAGATGTGTAACATTTGTGTGTGATCCAAATAGAGGGGTTGTTTTGGTGGAAACTACAAAGTGAGGAACTACATAGGTCTAAGTTAGAAAACATGACAAGCAACAAGAATGGTGATATTTTCCAAAACAATGCAAGTATCAGACAGAACTAAAATTGTTCAGAAGACAATGTAGGAGTGAGGAAAATTAGAGTGCAACATTAGCAATCAAACTGCAAGTGCTTACAACATTTTGAGTTTTGTCTCTTCCAATTCCTACTGTTAAGACTACTTAATACATTGTGAAGGAAAAAAGCCCCTTCAGTGATGGAAAAAGCATTTTTGGTACTTTTAGTATTTTTAGCCAAAAAGGAAAACCAACCTTTAGTCGAGGTGCACGTAAATTGATTTGAGAATTTGAATTATGAAAAAAAATACCATTTTCCAATACGTACGTAGACAACCACCACCACAACAATGAAACAGCTTAAATCCCAAACTCAAAGAAGTTGACTGCAACATCCACAAAGTGTTACTGCAGAATCCAATTACAAGAGAGGTAGAAGAGAAAAAAGACAACAACAATACCCAAATTTAAGCACCCAAGATAGGAAAATAATGAGCAACATCATCGCGGATTGCATGCATGACGGCCTCTACATACAAAGGTATAGACTTGTTCATTAATTGGTGATGCCATTCGCCCCTATTTGATAAAAGAAATGCTCAAAGCTGCCACAGGGACAAATGTGAAGTAATGATCCGATTTGGGATGAAATTTACGTCAAAAATCATCGTTACCTTAATTTTCATCCAAGAGATGGTTTATGCTTGCATTATAAAATATGTATCGAAAATTAATTGCCTCATCAAGACCACCATTCATGCTCTGGACTAGTTGATCGATAGCATCTTCCAAAATGTTCAGATAGCATCCATTATATCCTTTCATCACCATCATCATCCTCTTCAAGTGATCGATCTGGACCAAAGACGCAAAATCCAATCCATTAGACCTTTCAAAATAGAAAGTGCCATGCTGCCTTATTCTATTACGAGTATATACAAACATACATGCACTATACCTAAAGTGGCTTGTTAGTGGCTCATTTTTTTTTTAATAAGAAAGAGATTTATTTCCCTATCAAGTCTAGCAATATATATATAATCGAATTCTTCTTTTGCTTTAATTTTATTGCCGTTGGAAAGACGTTATTTTGATTGATCCACGTGCACCTGCCAATTCAATGCAGAATTGAAGCCATTTTTTCATAGAATCATAGATGCCGCACTTGTCCCTTGACTGAATTCCTATTCTCAGAGAGAAAGAAATTTCGCTACTGTCTTTATCCCTCTAGCCGGATTTATTGTATGTTACTTCCAAGCTTAGTGCGAGATAGAGATAGACTTATCTTAACAATGGGTGAATGACGAATCAATGGATCAAAGTGGACAAATGAAATTCAAACCCCTTTCTTTTGTTTTCTTTTTTCTTTTTTTGGTTTCTGACGGACATCTCACTCTGGAGAGAATTCTATCTTTGGCGTTATCTCTATGTTTCGTTAGTGTATTTAGTTATCTCTATGTTTCATTAGTGTGTTCAAAATCAATATAAATATTTTTTCGTGGATTCTATATATCTCAAATACCAGTATATAAAGAGAAGAAAAATAGAATGGATACCGATTAGATTATAATAGAATATATTAGATGTATGAATGATGATGTTTGGAGTACTGTACCATTCCTAAACTTACCCTTGCTCGTCCATTACGCGTTGGACTGCCGAAGGGAGTGACTCCAATGCAGGACAATCTCGTATTCGCACTTCTTTCAAAAACAATCCTTGGAAAGCGCAACCCTGGGGGCAGAAACTCATCAAGAGTTGCAAATCCAAGAGCTTGAGAGAAGTTAGTTGAGGAAAGACGATTATATTTGTTCTGATCCCGTCATCTACTTCTTCTTCCTCCCAGTCAATGATTGCTTCCATCGTATCACATCCATCTATATATAGTTGTTTTAGGTTCACAAGAAGTCTGGCTACAAAAGGTGAGACCAAAATTCTCAAACTGCCGCATCCAGACACCTCTAGGAATGTCAAATTCTGAAAGCCTTGAGATATTGTTGGTGGATAATTCGCCCAAACGTGCCTCAACTTTGTTAGACTCCAAAGACTCAAAGAAGCTAAGCAAGGGAATATTGCTATGGCTATATTCCCATTGCCTTCTCCACCAATATTTAGTTCGCCCAAGTCAAATGCCTCTTCCACTGATTCGCACCAGCTTACATGAAGTCGTTCTAGCTTTTTCATGCATTCGATCAAATTAGATGGAAAAAGAATATTCGACAACTTGTCACAACTACGAACTTCAATCTCCCTTAGTTTTGCTTGAAGATCCCTAGACCATATTGCTCTCAGGTCTTCCATTGAAGACATATACAAGTGCTCTATGCTAGTCAATGCATCCTGCATTAATTAAGTTAAGTCCACCACGTTAAGAAGATCACTGCACCTAAGTCCTAACAAACTAGGAGTAGAATTCAAATAAACCCACTCCATTGAATGTCTCAGTAAATATGGTCCAAAGTTTAAGTACAGTTAAAAAGATTTAATTTTAAACAAAAGGGCAGCCATTAACGACAACATTTCATAGAGATATATACTTTTTATTTGATTCTTTAATCTTTTTCAATCCAATAATACACTTACTAATTACTATTAGATTTGAACATGATCAAATATTTCCTACAATCTCTTATTACAATACACATACTAATTATAAGATTTGAACAAGTCTAATATTTCCTTTGATCTCTAGCTTATTTTCTATAACAAGGCAGTTTAAATCGATCTTTTCTGTAATCCCGTTGAGCATGTTGTGAAGATGAATTTCGACGGGGCTTTTGACCAACACTGAAAATGCGGTGGAATTGGAGTTGTAGCAAGAGATGGTCAAGGGAATTTTTTAGTGGCCCGTTCTTGCAAGGTGGAGGCCGGCCACTGGAAATGCAAAAGTTGTGGAAGCCTTGGCGCTAAGAGAGACCGTGATGGTTGCTCTGATGCTCTCTCTTACGGTTACGTACAGGAATGTCCTAATTGAGGAGGACGCTAAGGCTTTGATTGACAAGCTCGATGGGCATAAGCATTCTACAGGAGGAAGCTAGGAAATAAGGGGCTAAGCATTCAACTTGCTCAATGGGCAGTGTAGAGCCAAGGTCGAGCTGTTTCCAATTTGTTCGCAGTATGGGTAACAGAGTGGCGCGCTCATGAGCTAGCAAGGAAGGGGTATGGCGTGGGGGGCGGTACGAATTGGATATCAGGTCCCCAATGGAAAATTATTCAATACTCCCAGTGTATACTCCCTCCCCTCACATAACACGTGAGGCTCATGCGGGATCCACATGTAGGCCCCACATGTTATGTGAGGGGAGGGAGTATACACCGGGAGTACTGAATAATTACTCTTCCCCAATTGTTGTGATGAGAGAGTGTCAATGAAGCTTGACCAGCATATCAGTTGATGAGGAAGGAAGCTACGTACGTACTGGAGTACTCAATGATCGAGCAAACTGAAAACTTAGTTAGGTAGTCAAGCAACTAAGAGTTAGTCAGACATTTAGGATTTGTTAGGCTCATTCCACGTGTAATTCTGTGATTGGGTGAGCCACATCGGTTAGCTAGTGTATATATGTAGAGCTCAGGCTCATTTCTGTTGTAATCAAGATTTATATTTTCACAACGAAATGAAATGCAGTTTTATTTCTCTCTCTAAAAGTTGTTAGAGAGTCATTTTGCTATCAATGAATTAGTTAACATTTGGGAAAAAAAAGATGCATAACATTTTACTACTAGGCGTAACATAATAGACTCAATATGTCCATCATCAAAATTTCTAATGTTCATTGATTAAACATAACAAGTGGCTTTATGATGAAAATGATCATGATCTCATTTGAATATGATAAATTTCATAGATGAAAGAATTAGAATTCCTCTATATGATAAATTTCATATATCATAGAATTAACTTCTCGTGAAAAGATTTAGGAAATGTTTGGCCAAATAAATAGGCCGGGCTTATTTTGTCTTCACTTAATTTTTTTTGTATTTGTTAGCTTTGCGTCGATTTTTTTTTTTATAGATTAATGCTTTGTCATGGCAAGAGAAATCTAAAATGAAAAAATTATGATCGAAACGCAAAATTTTTTAATAAAGACGAAAAAAATTGGCTTATTTTTTTCTGTATTCAGAAAAACTTGAATTTTGTTCAAAATTACTATTTTTAGATTCTTCTCGTCTTGATGAAGCAATAATCCACAAAAAATAGTCAAAAAACTAACAAATGTTAAAAAAAAATTTGAATAAGGACAAAAAAATAAATCATTTTGCTTATTTGACCAAAATAGGCTTCAGTTTTCGAATGAAATAGGGGTGTAGTTTCATCAAACTTCTCTTTTGCTTAATATAAGCCTCCCTAGTCCGACTTATACTTTGATACAGTCTTTGTCCCGCTTCATGTGTCCAACACTTCACTTGTGAATGCCGCCATGTATGTATTCTAGCCTAGAACGTTAATTTTTAACTATCATTTCCCCATTTTTCCTCGTTCAAAAGAAATTCTAATGAAATAATACGTTATTTCCATATTATTCATTCAAAAACTTCTGAATAAAAAGTTCGTGCATATTAGAATAAAATGGTTGAAAGTAGTTTCATGTTCTGAGAGTTTTATTTTTAAATTAAAATTAAAGAGTTTTATATTAAAATAAAAGGGTTGAAAGTAGTTCGTGCATATTACAATAAAAGGGTTAAATTATTTTTGAATAAAAGGGTCAACGTACTAAGAAAAATTATAACCATTGTTTGAACTATGCAAAAGTAATCTCAAACTGCAAGCATAATCTCAAGTTTTTTTTGCCATTTGTGAAAACCTAATCTACTCTATCCTAGGGGACTTGGGGATGGGGATGGGTGTTTACGGAAGTCGAACATTGCCCATGTGCATGGAAGTATAAGGGTTAATTTGTTGAATATCGTGGAATATAATGCCATTAGTAGAGCACAATGGAGAAAAGCATTCATGTAGCCGATGCCAATTGTTTGGGACTTAAGGATAAGTTTGATTTGGACGGAATTGATAGCAATTTAGAATCTTTGAGATTATGACTACCTATCCTAGTTGTGACATCCCACTTTTTCAGTTAAAAAATAATAATAATAATAATATTTTTGACGCAAATAATTAAATCTTTCATTTTTTCTTTTTCGAACTTCTTACTAATAAAAAAAGAAGAAGAATAATGTTGGGTTGATTGTGTAATTAGACAAGATAAGTTTTAAGTTTGAACGTGGGCAGTTTATTAGGGTGAGGAAACATTTCAGAAGTAGGGTTATTTTATTCCATACGTTGGGGAGGAGAGCGTGAAAGAGCCGCCGCAGTTGAGAGTTCGTCGGTAGTTTCCGAATCAGTGAATCGTCGGGTAAGCTTAATGTTTTCATCATCTCTTTTCTCCTGGGTATATTGTTTATAGTTATAGATATGCATAGAATTATGGATTTGGTGGCGAGGAGAGAGATCGAGAGGTGCGTGCATGTGTTAATATGTATATATATAAGTATATTATGAACCTGTATGCATGTGCAGTGTGTGCGTGTGTCGAGATGAGAGAATTGAGAGATTAACCCATAAGGTTGTTCCTGGAGTTAACTTAAGGAGGATCAATATTAGTAATAAATACGGAGTATATTGTTATTAGTTTCAGTGGTAACTAGAGTAGCCGTTTTCATTGAATTGATTTCCGTACATGCATTCTTTTTGTTCAGACTAGCAGAGTACTCGAGCAATATAGCTTTTCGTGATTTATCTATCCAATCGAGGTGAGTAGTTAAACATGTGATCCCTTCTTTTGGAATCCTCTTGAGCCTATCGATTTTTGACCGTTCGTTATTGGTTGTGATCCGATGATAATTATTCTTATTCGTTGTTCTCATAATTGTTGACAATTGACGTACCCTTTGGCATACAAGGTTATTTGAGAATATTTGTGATTGATCGAAGCCCTTACTTTTATTGTCGTCGATTCGTTGACTCCGTTATATTATTGTGACTATGCAACGGCACGGGGAATAATCCTGGCCGGTCAGGTGACTCCGGTTCGCCGTTGTTCTTATGTGTTTGGGACCATGGATTATGTTTATATTTGTGAAAGTCCAAGGGAAAGACCCGTGAGATATCGTGGTGACTTTGGCCGCTAGGGAAAAGACTTGTGAAATACCCTGTGACCCTATTCCGGATCGGCTTAGGGAAAAGGTCCCAGGCGCCGTCCTGTGGTGACTCTAAGTACAATGTTGGATCCAACGGGCTAAGCCCTGAGAAAATATTTGGCATTTGGTACTTGGTAATTGGAAGATATGGTTCCCACTTTGGTTTGGACTACCTCATTATTGTTGTTCCTCGTTCCGATATTGTTGAGCAGGCTGTTGGTACAAAATGGTTGTTATCATTGTTCGATTGTTGTTGTGATAATTCGTTATTCAGTCATTCATCTTTCGATACTATTTGCTGAGCCATTGACTTCGTTACTTTGTTGGTATTCTTCGTTAAACCTTCGACCTTCCTTAATTTGACACCATTTCTTGGAGCCCTTGTTATCGTTGATTTATACGTATGCCACTTTGTATTATTACCCTTAGCATGCTTAACTACTCACTGAGCTTGTCAGCTGACGGATTTATTCCACATTATTTTCAGGTTAGTGCATGGGGCATTGTAGTGGACTCTGCGGCGTTGTCGGGACCTTGAGTTTGGACCTCTAGGGTGTCTGCATTTTTATTTATTTTCTATTGTCAAACAGCTTCCGCACTTTTATTTATTGGCAGTTCATTGTGGAATTCGGAGATTGGAATATCGGATATCGTGTCATTTGCTTAAGAAAAATATTGGTTTGGTGTCGCACATTTTATTGTAATAAAATGTCCAGTTTTTCTTTTATTTGTTTCAAGTTACTAAAAAATATTTTTAATTAGGCTACGTGTCCCATGATTGCTTCATGGTACACGGCCGGTCATGCTCCCGTATTTGGGGCGTGACAAGAGTGGTATCAGAGCTTAAGTTTTTATTTTTACACTTGCATTAGTCATCGCATCTTGTCTTAGAAAAGGTCCAGGTCCCGGAGTCCTATAGGCATGTGAGTCGCTATTTAATTTGTTTAATTTTCTGTTTAGCTTATGGTCTGTTATATTATATTCTCAAAGGTTAGGGAATGGATCGTCCACGTCATAACACTAGGTCGACAAGTGGGGGTTTAGAGGTTCGTGGTCGTGGTCGGGCCGCTCCTTCAGCTCGTGGCCGCGGACATGCCACTCCTACAGTTCTAGGTCGCGGACGGGCCTCTCCTGCAGCGCGTGGCCGTGGTCGCGCCAACCCAATAGGCCGTGGCCGAGGTAGTGCTGAGGCTGAAGTTTTTGATGATATAGCTGAAACAGAAAATAATGGTAATCTAGCCGACCCCGCTGCAGATCCAACTGATCCAACTATAGAAGTTATTGCAAATTCAGGTGCACCTACAGGTTCTGTTGACCCAATAGCTGCTGTTCAGGCCTTTCAGACTTTTATGGGATTATTTGCTGGGCATCAGGCTCAAGTGGCACCAACAAATGCAACAAGGTCTTTGACATTGGACAAAGGCAATACTTTTGATAGATTTCTAAAGACTAATCCAACGCCTTTTATGGGACTAATAAGCCATCGGATGCTGAGGCTTGGCTGTTGCAAATGGAAAAGATCTTTGATGTGTTGAGTTGTTCTGAGGCTCAAAAGGTGTCTTTTGCTGCGTATAAGCTGCAGGGGGGAGCTGAGCATTGGTGGCGGTCAGCAAAGCAGCAATACAAAGATAAGCAGGATGAATTGGTTTGGAGTAATTTTAAGAAGGATTTTGAGGAGAAGTATATTCCACCCGCAGTCAAAGATCAAATGCGGACTGAGTTTTTAGCTTTAAGGCAGGGAAATATGTCAGTGGCAGAGTATCAGCAAAAGTTCGATGAATTGTCAAGGTATGCAGGAGTTTTGGTGGAAAATGAAACAGATAAGGTGTGGCATTTTCAAAGGGGACTTCGGCACGATATTCATGGGAGAGTTTCTTTACTTGATGTTAAGACACTACCTAAACTTGTGACTAAAGCATTGACAGCAGAGAATGATTTGAAAGAGGAGAAGATGAGTGAGGAGCGCCAGTTTAAGAGATCTAGAGAATGGTGGCAACTAGGACAGAGCGGTGAGGGTAGTAACTCTAACAAGAGGATTTTTACGCCAACGCAGTCAAATGGTGATGGGAGTCAGCAGATTGAGTGGTTATGCAATCGTTGTGGGAAATCTCATGACGGTTATAGTTGTGATGGCTCGCCTAAGTTATGTTACAATTGTGGACAACCTGGACATGTAGCTGCTCGCTGTAAGGAAAAAGGTGTTATCTCATTTTACCATATCTACTAGGAATATCATCATGGTTTAATTCATTAGTGGGTCGTATTAGTTTGTGCTTAAGCTACTTTTTTAAATTTCGAGGACGAAATTCTTTTTAAGGGGGGAATGATGTGACATCCCACTTTTTCAGTTAAAAAATAATAATAATAATAATATTTTTGACGCAAATAATTAAATCTTTCATTTTTTCTTTTTCGAACTTCTTACTAATAAAAAAAGAAGAAGAATAATGTTGGGTTGATTGTGTAATTAGACAAGATAAGTTTTAAGTTTGAACGTGGGCAGTTTATTAGGGTGAGGAAACATTTCAGAAGTAGGGTTATTTTATTCCATACGTTGGGGAGGAGAGCGTGAAAGAGCCGCCGCAGTTGAGAGTTCGTCGGTAGTTTCCGAATCAGTGAATCGTCGGGTAAGCTTAATGTTTTCATCATCTCTTTTCTCCTGGGTATATTGTTTATAGTTATAGATATGCATAGAATTATGGATTTGGTGGCGAGGAGAGAGATCGAGAGGTGCGTGCATGTGTTAATATGTATATATATAAGTATATTATGAACCTGTATGCATGTGCAGTGTGTGCGTGTGTCGAGATGAGAGAATTGAGAGATTAACCCATAAGGTTGTTCCTGGAGTTAACTTAAGGAGGATCAATATTAGTAATAAATACGGAGTATATTGTTATTAGTTTCAGTGGTAACTAGAGTAGCCGTTTTCATTGAATTGATTTCCGTACATGCATTCTTTTTGTTCAGACTAGCAGAGTACTCGAGCAATATAGCTTTTCGTGATTTATCTATCCAATCGAGGTGAGTAGTTAAACATGTGATCCCTTCTTTTGGAATCCTCTTGAGCCTATCGATTTTTGACCGTTCGTTATTGGTTGTGATCCGATGATAATTATTCTTATTCGTTGTTCTCATAATTGTTGACAATTGACGTACCCTTTGGCATACAAGGTTATTTGAGAATATTTGTGATTGATCGAAGCCCTTACTTTTATTGTCGTCGATTCGTTGACTCCGTTATATTATTGTGACTATGCAACGGCACGGGGAATAATCCTGGCCGGTCAGGTGACTCCGGTTCGCCGTTGTTCTTATGTGTTTGGGACCATGGATTATGTTTATATTTGTGAAAGTCCAAGGGAAAGACCCGTGAGATATCGTGGTGACTTTGGCCGCTAGGGAAAAGACTTGTGAAATACCCTGTGACCCTATTCCGGATCGGCTTAGGGAAAAGGTCCCAGGCGCCGTCCTGTGGTGACTCTAAGTACAATGTTGGATCCAACGGGCTAAGCCCTGAGAAAATATTTGGCATTTGGTACTTGGTAATTGGAAGATATGGTTCCCACTTTGGTTTGGACTACCTCATTATTGTTGTTCCTCGTTCCGATATTGTTGAGCAGGCTGTTGGTACAAAATGGTTGTTATCATTGTTCGATTGTTGTTGTGATAATTCGTTATTCAGTCATTCATCTTTCGATACTATTTGCTGAGCCATTGACTTCGTTACTTTGTTGGTATTCTTCGTTAAACCTTCGACCTTCCTTAATTTGACACCATTTCTTGGAGCCCTTGTTATCGTTGATTTATACGTATGCCACTTTGTATTATTACCCTTAGCATGCTTAACTACTCACTGAGCTTGTCAGCTGACGGATTTATTCCACATTATTTTCAGGTTAGTGCATGGGGCATTGTAGTGGACTCTGCGGCGTTGTCGGGACCTTGAGTTTGGACCTCTAGGGTGTCTGCATTTTTATTTATTTTCTATTGTCAAACAGCTTCCGCACTTTTATTTATTGGCAGTTCATTGTGGAATTCGGAGATTGGAATATCGGATATCGTGTCATTTGCTTAAGAAAAATATTGGTTTGGTGTCGCACATTTTATTGTAATAAAATGTCCAGTTTTTCTTTTATTTGTTTCAAGTTACTAAAAAATATTTTTAATTAGGCTACGTGTCCCATGATTGCTTCATGGTACACGGCCGGTCATGCTCCCGTATTTGGGGCGTGACACTAGTAGTGCAAGGAACATAGATTTCTTGACTTAAAAAATAAACAAAAAAAGGATCAAATTATAAGAGGCATAACATGCATGTACTCTCTTCGTTCCTTTTTTAGTCTAGTATTTTATTTAAGGTTGTCCCTTAATAAATGTTTATGTTACAAAGTTAGTAGATAAAAGTTGGTAAAATTTTCATTTGGCCCTTTTGATTAGATTCCTCTATGAAAAGTTAGTGGAAAAAGTAATATTTCCACAAAAGGGTAATTTTGAAAAGCTAGGTTGTTTGAAGGAAACGATAACATCGCCATGAAAATTTGAATTTACGAAGTTGGACACTTAAAAAGGACGGAGAGAGTAAGATGGTATAAGAAAACTATAGCTTTTATTGGCCTCAAAAAAGTACAAGAAAAAAATACATTAAAATTTAGTAACATTATTAAAAATTAAGTTTTTAATTCACATATACACATTCATAATTCACCTTTACACATTCATTGAAACAAAGCAAAATGAAGGAAGCACGACTGAAATTGATCTCCACTGAAAATATAGACTTAATAAACTAAATTAAAAGCCTTCCACAAAATAATTGAGCATAAATTGAACTCTTGGATCGGAAGCATACCTTGAATAGTGGTTGAATGGTGGTATCATTATTACTCCTTGAAGCAGGGCATAGACAATTGAGCTTTGAAATGCCTACGAGTTCCAAATGTTTCAATTGTGGCATCCTAATTGCATTCACGCCTTTGCAAAAACCAGTAAAATTTGGCAGAAAATAAAGAGACAATAACTCCAATTTCGGAAACACAATATCATCATCTTCTCCTGCTGCTTCTATCTCATGCTCTCCTCCTCCATCAGAAACAATCACTTCCAATTCAATACAATTCCATACCGAAAGCTTATGCAATTGCACGAGATTTCTAGCTATGGCAAGTGAGAACACATAATATCCCAATTTTGGACATTCATCCACCGATACATACGTTAGATTGCGGAGGCATGCAAGTTGAGTGGGACCCTTCCACAAATGCTTCAGTTGAGGCAAGTCTCGTAGGTCCAGAGTTTCCAGCGCACAGAAGGCCTCCTTTTCCAGCTGGTCATCGCTTGTGTTGATGAGGCACTCCAAATCTAAACAATTAACCATTCTCAGCTTTGACAAGTGTTTAAAACCATGTTCGTTCAAATCACAGATACCGTGCCCGACCCCAATAATTGAATCTAACAGTAGATTTGTAGTCAGCTTCAAAAGCATCTTAAGCCCACGTATCTCCATAACACCACCACTGACGTCAAGAGCATTGAGTACCAAATGATTAGTTGATGGAAGCAAACACTGACCATCAATGGCATTAATTTCTATATTTGATTGTCCCAACGAAATACCGAATGCCCTTATCTTCCCAAGGACGTCCACATCTCTGGGCCAGACCCAACACTCAATTTTTGGTACAACAATATCCAAAGCCACCAAATTAGGCAACGACGCTAATTCGGCTATGGATGCATTAGTTAATAGTATATCTTTTCCCTCTTCAACAACATCCCACCCCATAAAGCTCTTCCCAATATACAACTCTTCCAGCTTCGATAAACTTGTCAAAACGCCATGAGGAATCCTTGTCTCTGCGCAACGCAATAAATCTAGTAGCTTCAAGCGAGTAAGATTACCTATTTCTCTTGGAAACTCTTCGATATTAGATCCAGTAAAGCTCAAAATTTCCAAATTCATAAGCCCTCCGATTACTGACAAATCTGTATGCGACAAATTGCAATAAGACAGTGACAGGGTTTGAAGGTTGGCTAAGCATCGGAGTGATGGCGGCAGTGATGGGATCTCCATCCTCGAAATAGCTACCACTTTGAGTTCCTTCATCCCTTGGTACAAGCTCTCAGGGGATTCTATGAGAAGTCGACGATAATCGTCGCACTCCAGCCGCAAAAGTTGGAGCCTTGGAAACTCTAAATTATCAGGTAGCCCCCGCTCCATACCAGTGCATCTCATTGAAATTACACCATAGTTCCCGCGTCGTTCTTTCTCTGGCCATTCTTTCAGTGCTTCATCACACCTAACCATAAACGAATGTTCCTCTCTAGATGCGATCGATATAGCGACATCACGTAACACGTCATGCATTTTAACACATCGATCATCTGTGCCATCCATCAATAAAAAACATTTCTTCAAGTGATCTACATGGGTACATACTCTGTCTCTTGCTTCTCCCACGCTATCAATTCTCTTAAACAACTTTAGTCCAATCCCATACCTAACAATATCTTCTACCTTAATGTCATAATCTTCTTGAAATAAGGAACAAAGCAAAAAGCATCTCCTGGCTTCCTCACTTTCCAAGTTACTGTAACTCCACTCAAGAAGTCTAAACACATTTTCCTCTACTCCCCTTATGTTTTCGCCGATGGACTTGCGTAGTTGTGCAAGAGCAGAACGCCAGGAAGACTCGCCTTTTCCATTGAGTGCCCTTCCAACTGTAAGAATAGCAATCGGTAGGCCTCCGCATTCATTTGCAACTTCCCTTTTGATGGACTGGTAATTAGTGTTGTCTTCTGAAATTTCAGCCGTCTCTCTGAAGAGATTCCATGCTTCTTCTGTAGGTAAGACTTTAACTTGAACTTTTTTTTTAGCCCCCATATCATTGCAAACTTCTTCGCTTCTTGAAGTCACCAAAATTTTGAAACCTTTATGCGCATCTCCAAATGGAATTCCAATGCCATTCAGTTCAAGTTTCTTCCAAACATCATCTAATATGACGAGAATTCTCTCTCTTTGTTTGAGATGGTCACGCAACACATCCGCCCTTCCAGATTCACTCTCTTGCCCAAATGGCAAACCTAGCATATCTGCGATTTCACCTTGAATCTTCCTCACCTCAACATTTTGTGAAACGGTCGCCATCACAACGTCATCGAAAATTTTCTCTTCCTTAGCTTTCTTGGCAACTTGTTTCGCCAGTGTTGTCTTACCAACACCTCCCATCCCACATATGCCAACTATATTATTGACACCATCTTCCTTGAGCACCTCCATGACTTCCTTCAGGATCGAACTCCTTGATTCGAAACCTTTAATACCGTCAATGGGTCTGGATTCTATCCCGGGTGGAGGTGCGGGGTACGATACTCGGGTAAAGTTACCATCTCCGTGCAGCTTAGCCACTTCTTCTGCCATCTTTTTTGCTTTCCGACTGATTGAGTGGCGTGACTTCGGGTTTTGACAACACCCATTCAAACACCCTTTGTTTGCTTGACCTTGTATGAGAATATTGTTGGCCTCTCTGTTGGCATCATCTACTCTTGCCATCCACCCCTCAACTTCAGGTCCAATAACTTCTCCCTTTCGTTTTGCCTCGTTAACCAATAGTTGCATTGATTCCCTTCTCTCTTCCTGCATATTGACTTGATTTCTTAGGCTTTGAAGGTTGGTGTTGTAGTAAATCAGATAACCAAACTGACGACCAATTGGATCAATCAGATATTCTGCTATCTTCCCTCCGATGGAAAGAACACAATCGAGAGCCATTTCTCTTTGTGTCACTGTAATACCGGAAGAAGACAACACAAGGCTTTTCTACAAAACGGAAACGAAGAAATTAGTGAGCTTTGGAAATGAGAACAAAGCGCAGAGAATGCTACTGTTTTGGTAATTGTACAAGACACTTAGGAATGAAGAAGTAGCACGAGCAAGAAGACAAACAAAACTTTAAAATCAAAAGGAAATACAAAGGAGAAGCAAACACACCCAGAAAAAAAGAGAGAGAAGTAGACCAAATAACTATGGCTCCGTTTGTTTCAATGTAAAATGTTTTTTTAGAAAACAAACTTCAAACTTTTATTTTCTTGTTTTTGGTTGACACTTGAAAAATATTTTTAGAAATCAACAAAATAGTGTAGAGAGAGAGAAGGGGGCTTAAACGGTGGAGAGATTTGAGAATATTGGAATTGAACGTGGCTCAACAATATCTGGGTTTGTTTTGTCCTTCCAATAATTCTCCACTTCACTTCACCTCCCACATGTACTCTAACCTGAAAACGGAAAATAAGCACTTAAAAATAAAAAATTTAGCGGAGCGAGGCTTATAATAATGTTGGTTTTGGTTTCCTTTTCCTTTAATATATATATACACACACACAAAACTTCCAATAAGGGCGCCTTTAACTTATTAAGTTAAGGACGTCCCTTTCCCAACCAATTTGGGATGATCCGAGTCGCTCAATATGTCCAGAACGTGATTTTAAGGGTACCCGCGAGAAATCAGCAAAAAAAAAGACCAGAAAATGCTTGATCCGAGCAGTTTTTGTTTGTATTTTATCGAACGGTTCAAATAAAAATTGCTCAAATGATCAAGCCCTTCCCGGTCATTGTTTTTGCTGATTTCTAGCGGGTACACTTAAAATCACGTTTTGAACACATTGAGCGGCTTGGATCATCGAAATTTGATCGGAAAAGGGGAGAAAAAGGGACGTTCGCAATTTATTTAAAATGAGGACGCCCTCATAGGAAGGGGATATATATATTTGGTTAAGGCATTTGGTATTTGGTGTATGCCAAATATACACTGGATTATGTGAGACTCACCTAGGAGTCACACAAATGATTGGAACTATTTAATTTATGAAAACATGCATTTAATAAAGAGTCCCTATAAAAAGCAGCTCATCCGGGTATCGATAAGGGCTTGATCAATTTTCCTTTTACAGTGGAGCAATTTTGAAGTAATAGGTATGGGCCAAGCTTCACCTGAGCATGGAAGAAAGTTGGGTATTTATAAACGTTCGTACCGATATCTAATTGAATTAATTTTTAAAAATGATCCTAAACAAAGTATTTTGAACAAAATGAACGGCTCTGATCATCTTTGTGGAACCCAAGACGAGTCCCAAAGTATATGTACGTAAATAAATACTCAAATAAAAGGGGGAAGTGAGAGTATGTACTCATAGCAGCTTTGAAAGAATTTTTCTACGACGAGTGATGGTACTCAAATACGTGTATTCGGCGGTCCATTTGCTCCCCTCTATTTCCTATGATGCATGGTTGTGTGGGGCTCACTTCAAGGCCCCCACACAAGTATCTATGCCGTTCAAAAAAATTAAAATAATTTTCTTAGGGAATCAGTAAAAAATCAACTCAATTATAAGATAATTGTAAATGATCGATCTAATCTTTTAATTTTTCATTTAGAGTTTGGGATCACTACTACAATAATCGTAAAAGATGACAGTTTAAAAGTGTCATTAAACGTGAAAGATGACAGTTTTGAAACTGTCATCTATGAAGCTGTCATTAAAAGTCTGAATCTTAAAATGACGGTTTGAAACTGTCATTAATATCTATAAAGATGACGCTTTATAAACGTAATTGAAAGTAAAGATGACAGTTGTGAAACGTCATTAAATCTTAAAATGACGGTTTGAAACTGTCATTAATTTATATAAAAATGACACTTTATAAACGTAATTGAAAGTAAAAGATGACAGTTGTGAAACGTCATTAAAGTGCTTTAAAGCCGTCATCTTTTGTAACGACCCGCTCCCGCCCTGTATAATATTTTTCGCTTTAAACACCAAACCCCATCAAACCTCCCAGTGAGGTCACCCATCCCAGAATTACTCTAGTGCGAGCAAGCTTAACTATAAAGTTTCAATTGGCTTTGGCACCCTCATAGCTTTAAAAGTCTTTATACAAGATAGGATGACGATATATTATTTATAGCACAAAACTTACACTTCACCAAACGATGTGGGACTACCCTCGGTTGACCCTTCTGGTCACTTATCCGACAGCCCCTCGCACGGGTCCCAACTGCCCTCAGGTCGGTTGACCACTACCTGCAACTCCCCAAGGGCAGGCGTCACAATCTCCCCCACTTAGGAACACATGTCCTCTTATGGGGTCGAGATTCTGTCTCACATTTTCGGTTGATACAGGCTCTGATACCATATGTAACGACTAGTTCCCGATTTGAGACTTCAAAGCAACGACACTCATAGATGGCACCGTTTTCTCCAAAAATAAATTTTTGTTCTTCAATATCACTTATAAGGAGAAACCGACATTAAAAAGAATAGTTATGTCACTATTTTACAAAGTGACATTATAAATATATTAGATTACAGTTTAGGAGAAACTGACATTAAAAAGAAAGAATAGTTAAGTGACATCATAAATATATTAGATCACAGTTTAGGAGAAACTGACATTAAAAAGAAAGAATAATTATGTCACTATTTTACAAAGTGACATCATAAGTATATTAGATCACAGTTTAGGAGAAACTGACATTAAAAAGAAAGAATAATTATGTCACTATTTTACAAAGTGACATCATAAGTATATTAGATCACAGTTTTTTAGATGACTGACATTATTTATCTATTGCAATCTTTTTAATTACGGTTTTTTCAAAAACTGACATCTTTTCACTTTTTGATGCGTCATCTTTTAACAATATTGTAGTAGTGGATCCTAAATATTGAATGAATATTGACAAAAAATTGGACAACTGTGTACCTTGTATTCCTGTGATTAGGACTACAAATATTGTTGGCCTTGTTGAGAAGAAAATTTATTAAAAAAATTATCTTCGTTAGAATCGATAGGTATCAAAATAGCACTGGTTGTTTGTGTAGGACTCCGAAGTGAGCCCCACAAACCAATTGGTATCACAGGAAAGAGAAGGGAGCAAAAGGGAATGGAGTGCCTAAGTTGGCCCCAAAACGACATTGTTTTGGGGCTCTGCAATTTGCAGCCATTGTGAGACGCTACAGGGATCCGGCATCCATGTATTGGTGTGCATTTAGGTGCTCCTATTTGTGACTGTAAGCCGCATTAAAGATCCAACCTAAAGATGAATATAACCACCAGTTCGAAGCCAGATTACCGGTGCATCAAAATCGCTTCAAATTCTGCACCTCCAAAACAATTTAGCACTCTATCAATGGACCATATCTCATTACTTAGTATAGATCATGTTTTTGCTTCTAGAAATCTACTCTCCACTACATATGTACGTATGTTCACTGTGAAACTACAGTATCAAATTACAATGAAAAGGCTCTGTTTTTCTAGAAATATTCAATAAAGGGCAAAGTATAGAATACCTCCATGTGGTTTGGGCCTTTGGCACATCACCTCCCTAACATTTGAAAATGACCAATTCACCTCCTCATGGTTTTCGACTAAAGTGCTTCCGTTGCATTTTCTATCCAAATTAACGGAAGGTGTAGTACACTTGCTTGTGATGAGAGTACGAATGAAAAAGAAGATTAAAACTTTTATGGAAGAAGACAAAATTACCCTTCTTCATCTTCTCCAAAACAACACAGAAGCAGCTAAACAAATTTGCAACAGTACATCATCGTTTTTTCCATGCCTCCCCATTCATCACTCCAGGGCTTCTTTCACTATATCAGTAGACTCTCTCTCTCTCTCAAATCATCCCAAAGTGCCAAAATCGAAATTGGGTGCATGGTGGGTGTTGTTGATCGATAGAAGACAAAATTGGGTTTCAACCTCACAAACCTCTCAAATCTTGTTCCTCAAACATCTCCAGGGGTCCTTCAAAGTTGGAACCGAGAAAATAGTTTTGCTTAGCGCTGGGGAGGTGGGTTTTCGATTTTCCACCATTGAGATGTTGGTGTTTGAAGTTTGAACTATTACCTAATCAATTTTCCAGAAACAAAGATTGCATTGTGGGTTGCAAACAAACAATGTGAAGGAAATGGGATCCCAAGTTCGCTCTAAATTTCAAACAACTCCAATTCCAACTACTCCTATTTGATTCCACGTACTGCTTAATGAGCAATCAATTAGGGGCGTTGATTTAAGTTCCGAAACTATGTTGCACGCTTAAGATGTACAGTACTATTTTTATTTCCAGAATATTCATGTGCGCAAACATGTTTTTTCCTTTTTGTTTTGAAAATTAAAATTTTGTTTCTTGTTTTTTCATGTAGAGAAAAATAGCAACGTTTGTTTTTTGGAGTCCTTTTTTTTTAACAGAGTTTTTTAGAGTCCTTGCTTTTTAGTTTTATGAATAAATTCTCTAGCTCAATATATCCAAAAGAATAAAAGCAGAAAAAAATTGTCTATCTAAATTTTTTATGTAGTAGAACATGAGAATGGAAAAAAGGGAAACACGAACCAAAAAAAGAAAGCATAAATCAACCATGGTCAAATTAGGATGTATCTAAAAAAGTTAGAGGGTATTACAATCATTTCAATGATTTCTGTTTACAGTGTTTGCTTGACACTTTAGTCCGAAACCACGAGGAGGTGAATTGGCCATTTCTCAACGTCAGGGAAGTGATGTGTAAAAAGGTCCAAACCACCGGGAGATAATCCGTACTTTGCCCATCAATAAATTCATCTCTATTGCTTTTTTCAGAGACACGGTGAACGTAAGGGATGAGAAGAGAAAATTTTCGATTGTTTTCTTTGAGAAGCAAGAATGAGAGAACATAGCAAAACATATTACTGAATGCAGTAACTTCTTCTCCACACTTTTTTCTTATTTTTTTAAACTATTTTCTGTTCTTTTTCCCTTTATTTCAAGAAGTTCCAAACGTGGGCTTGGGATTGTTTGTTCTTGGTCTCAAAATTCCTGTGCACGATCCAGAATAATTTTTTTTTTTTTGGTTAATTTGTTTGTTCTAACTACAGTAAATAAGATAAGGGCCAAGAGAGGAAATTATTACCTAAGAGGGAGAGCTGACCGTACGGGGAAATCGCAGGAGTGGTTCACCGCTTGCCAAGAAAAAAGAAAACCGGAACCAGGGCCGGGTACTGTTTCGGTTGGGGGAGGAGATCTAGAGAGAGATGTTTGCAGTGAATGAAAGAGAGAAGAATAAGAGGTTTGCGTGGGAGATAATTGCTGGAAATTAAAAGGGAATTGGAGAGGCTTGGAGTAACATAATAATATCATATTGATAAAGTAGTATTGGGGAAGCTGCATATGAAGCCCACTAGGCCTATGTCAGTAGAATAAACTAAACGAAGCGTGCGCACAAAGTTTTCACAATTTTTGGTCTTTAGTCTCTTGAAATATTGTTGCCTTTAAAATTTTTAATATCCTGGTTGCTTTTGTAGAGAGAGAAAGGGAGAGACAGACAAAGACAACGCGTTTTCAGGGAGTAGCTGAAAAGAAAATTGTTTGGACGTGGCTCACATGGGTCCATGTGGATGAGAGAAGGGGCAAAGATGACATGCCAAGTGTACTCATCTAAGTTAAGGTGTTTGGTTTCCAAATTAAAAAAAGATGCCATGCGAACTTACAAGTATGGGCAACCCATCAAATTAAGCCCAAGCAAATGCAATTTAGGGGCACAATTGGATCAAAAGTGCGAATTCATGATAACCTACTTTCTAGAGATTAGGTTAAAGTATGGTTGGAGCTATACAGGGAATTAATTAATTATTGGGTGGATTAAGATATATGTCGTGGGTGCATTTTAAATTGCTCTATGACGTGTGTTTTTACAATTTTTTATAAACTGTTCTTTTCCATTGTTTGTTTTGAGAAGAAAATCTAGTAAATTTTTCTCTGGGCTTTTTAAATTTTTCCTTCCAACTTATTTTCTTTTCTCTTCCTGTGTTTGGAGCTGAGCGCAGTTTCGTCCCTACGAATTCAGAAATAATACTTACCGATATCCGTTGGA
Organism: Rhododendron henanense subsp. lingbaoense; assembly: GCA_020567845.1. Taxonomy (NCBI): domain Eukaryota; kingdom Viridiplantae; phylum Streptophyta; class Magnoliopsida; order Ericales; family Ericaceae; genus Rhododendron; species Rhododendron henanense. Next base: position 42,772,367 of record CM036313.1, on the reverse strand, counting down.
GATTGTTTTTTATGAGGTCCCATAAAATATTATTTCAAATTTATGAGTATTTTTTTTTTAATTTGAAAGGAGGGGCATAGACAATTGGTAGAGGTTCACTGTTGATAGTAACACCCACATAACAATGATTATCTATCCCTACAGTGCAACTGAATTTCCTAACATTCGCGCTCAAACGTAGAGTTGGGACATGCAATAATTCACTTGTGAAACCCAGAAGAGCTATGTGATATAGGCCAAAAAAAACAAGGGATTGATCCGCTGTGATATAAGATCCAAATAGAGACCATCCAAATATGGATGCAAATACAAAAAGTAATAGAATAGACAAACGTAAGTAAAAAAATAGGGCAAAGTACAGATTACCTCCCTGAGGTTTGGACGTATGGCAGATAACCTCCCAGACGTTAACTAATGACCACATAACCCCCCTATGGTTTTGGAGTAAACTGCAACCGTTAGGTTTTCCATCCAAACTAACGGAAGGTGTAACACACACCCCTATTGTGAGAGTGAGAATGGGAAAAAAAATTAAATAAAGTAACAAAAAAAATCACTCTCAGTAAATTTTTTTTCTAAGCAATTCCAGTATTTTTTCGGCATGATTTTTAATTTTTTTTTTTCCCATTCTCACTCTCCCAATAGGGGTGTGTGTTACACCTTCCGTTAGTTTGGATGGAAAACCTAACAGTTGCAGTTTACTCCAAAACCATAGGAGGGTTATGTGGTCATTAGTTAATGTCAGGGAGGTTATCTGCCAAACGACCAAACCTTAAGGAGGTAATCCGTACTTTGCCCAAAAAAATATGTCAACTGCCTGCAACATTTTTCTTCTGAAACTCTTCCAATGCATACCATTAACATTACTTAGGGGTAGTTTCTCAAAAGTGCTAAAAGTTTCTTGAATACATTGTGAAGGAAAAAAGCCCCTTCAGTGATGGAAAAAAACATTTTCGGTACTTTTCTTCCTTTAGTATTTTTAGCCCAAAAGAAAAACCAACCCTTAGTTGAGGTGCACGTAAATTGATTTGAGAATTCGAGTTATAAAAAAAACTAGCCCAAAAGGAAAACCAACCCTTAGTCGAGGTAGTGCGCGTAAATTGGTTTGAGAATTCGAGTTATAAAAAAAACACCTCGCTTTGTTTGGTTGGCATTTTAGTTTAGTTTAGTTTTGGTAGTAGGTGGAGATAAAAATAAGGTAATGATTGGAGAGAAGGGTAATGATTGGAGAGAGATAGAGAGAGAAATGAAATTAATAATTGAAGATATAGGGTAATGATTGGAGAAAGATATAAGGTAATGATTGGAAACAAAACTAAAACTAAAGTAAAATGGCAACCGAACAAAGCTACCGGTTCCGTCCACTTCCAACACATAGACAACCACCACCACAACAATGAAACAACTTAAATCCCAAACTCAAATGAGAAACCAATCTTGTCAAGTTGGTTGTCTCATTTCTCTCCCCAGTGACGACCTGTGTTTGAGTCCCACGGGGAGCAGGTTTGGGGTTCAAGGCTATGGATAGCCTCTAAACCCCACGTTGACTAACATCCTAACATCCCGCTAACCCCCGCTGATGTATACCATATGACAAAAAAATAAATCCCAAACTCAAATAAGTTGACTGCAACATCCCCGGCCAGAGTGTTACAGAATCCAATTATAAGAGAGATAGAAGAGAAAAGACAACAACTACCCAGATTTAAGCACCCAAGATAGGAAAATAATGAGCAACATCATCACGGATTGCATGACCTCTACATACAAAGGTATAGCCTTGTTCATTAATTAGTGCCGCCATTCGCCCCTATTTGATAAAAGAAAATGCTCAAAGCTGCCACGGGGACAAAAGTGAAGTAATGATCCGATTTGGAATGCAATTTACGTCAAAAATCTTTGTTACCTTAATTTCCATCCAAGAGATGGTTTTATGCTTGCCTTGTAAAATATGTATCGGAAATTGCCTCATCAAGACCACCATTCACGCTCTGGACTAGTTGATCGCGTGATAGCATCTTCGAAATATTATCCTTTCATCACCATCATCATCCTCTTCTTCATCATCTTCAAGTGATCTGGACCAAAGGCGCAAAATCCAATCCATTGGACCTTTCAAAATAGAAAGTGTCATGCAGCCTTATTCTATTACGGAGTATATACAAGCATACATGCATTAATGGATCAAAGTGGACAAATGAAATTCAAACCCCTTTCTTTTCCTTTCTTTTCCTTCTTTTTTTGTTTCTGATGAACATCTCACTCTGGAGAGAATTTTATCTTTAGCGTTAGCTCTATATTTCATTAGTGTATTTAGTTATCTCTATGTTTCATTAGTGTGTTCAAAATCAATATAAATATTTTTCCATGGATTCTGTATATCTCAAATACCAGTATATACTATTATAAAGAGAAGAAATAGAATGCATGCCGATTAGATTATAATAGAATATATTAAATGTATGAATGATGATGTTTGGAGTACTTGTACCATTCCTAAACTTACCCTTGCTCGTTAATTGCTCGTTGGACTGCTGAAGGGAGTGACTTCAATGCAAGACAATCTTGAACTTGCACTTCTTTCAAAAACGATCCTTGGAAAGTGCAACCCTGGGGGCAGAAACTCGTCAGGAGTTGCAGTTTCCAAAGCTTGAGGAAAATTAGTTGAGGAAAGACGATTATATTTGTTCTGATCCCGTTGTCTACTTCTTCTTCCTCCCAGTCAATGATTGCTTCCATTGCCTCTATATCCCAACACCCATCTAAACTTAATTTTGGAGGTCCCGAAAGAGTTTTTAACTTCACTAATCCGAAACGTTCATTTTATAGAAGATGCAAAAACAATGTCATTGCTAAAGATTAGCTTGATTGGAGTTGGATTGACATGTGAATGGATCGTGTTTTTTTTTTTTAATCAAATATGCAGGTTATGTCTAAACTCACATTTGCCATCTTAAAATTTAAGGGAAATTCTACAATACACACCCCTTATTTGGGTGTGTATCATATGCACCCCCAAAAATGTTACGAATTGATAGAAAAAAGTTATGATTTTTTGTATAAAAGTTACGAATCGACAAAAAAGTTACGAATCATAGAGAAAATGTTACGAATCGCACAAAAATGTTACGAATCATAAAGAAAATGTTACGAATCATATTCCTGAAAAGTTACGAAACTCTAAAAAATGTTACGATTTGCTATGAGGTGGCACAATATAGACCACACAACGGGTGCATATGGTACACCCCAAACAAGGGTGTGTATTGTAGCCCTTCCCTAAAATTAATATCAGAACTTTGGTTTCCTATTGATGTCCTATAAAACTTCTTTTCTGTTGAGATGTTTTTTTTCCGCGGCATCAGAAAATAAAACAGCTCAGATCAATATTTTGGGACTCCTATGAGACCCACAAAATCAAGTAGTGAAAGGGCAGGCTAGAGGTGATTTTGTAACTTCCAAATATAAGAATTTCCAAAATACATTCTCAGAAACCGCGTCAAACACTATCTTAAGTAATTCAGAAAGAGAGTCCAGAACCCGTACTGCCAAACACTCTCTTTATCCTTTCCAGCTAACTTTCCCTGTGGAAAAGAATCATAGACCCTCCAATAATTTCCCACTTTTGAAGTTAGCTTTGCTTTCGTACCTAAAAAAAAAAGAGTTGGCTTTGCTTTTCCCACTGGAGTGTGAAGGCATTTTATGAGGAAGGAGAATCCTGGACTCTATTCCATGATAGACGACTTCTCTGTTGACGGGCCCTTGTCATAGGATAGGGGGTTCAAATTAACCTACAGTCTCAACCGGAGACTTGGCCTTTCTTTGGAAGCCGATGTTTCTTAGATTTTGATTCTTTGAATTACAAGTTTTGGATTATGATCTGAATATTTTTAAGTGTTTAGATCATTTGCGCATAAATATTGATATTCCAAGTACAGAACAATGTTTTGGGCGTATAACCCGAAGTATAGATTACGATGTGCATTTTCACCATGTAGTCATAACCCACAAATTGTCAGTAATTACCAAGGGTAGTAATTGTTTGAACTTGCTCCGGTTAAAGTAGTCTTTCCCGTTGAATGTTAAAAGAGAATTCTAAATGAGAATAGAAAACTGTATCCAGATCTATTAATTCTGATATCGTGCCTCCATCTCTGAATGTTAAAAATGTATTCTAGCATAATGTATTGTGCCTCCAGATCTAATTCGGATATTTCAGCCACTAAGACACATTAAGCAAGAAACGGAGAAGATGAAGATATAAGTAAAGCTTATTAAAGATGGGTTCTTATCCAACATATGAGTACGAAGACCAAGGAGAAATACACCCACAGTACGGGATCATGGTGGCCATTGCAAGGAGATTGGATTTATGCTTGCTCCAACAGTTTTCTGCTATCTCTATGCTTCCCTATCAAGGTAAAACCAAGGAGAAATTGAACCGAACGTCAAAATGACACCTTTTGAATTCCATAGAAGATATGCTAAACATTGAAAAAAGACATTCAATTATATCCCTCCATTCAGCTCATGGAGCACTAGTTTGTTCCCGATTTGCAGGAACATCCAGTTTAGACTTGGCTTCATCCGTGTTAAAAGTTAGAGTCCTGCTACTGGTACAGCATTTGCTGTACAGCAGCGGGTACAGACCCCTTTTGCTCCCATCTCGGGTCCCGCAAAGATGATCGGAGCCGCTCATTTTGTTCAAAATACGTCGTTTAGGGTCCCTGTAAAAAATCACCTCAATCCGATATCGGGAAGGGTGTTTACGAATCATCCAATTTTGCTTCAAAATTGGATGATTCGTAAACACCCTTCCCGATATCGGATTGAGGTGATTTTTTACAGGGACCCTAAACGACGTATTTTGAACAAAATGAGCGGCTCCGATCATCTTTGCGGGACCCGAGATGGGAGCAAAAGGGGTCTGTACCCGCTGCTGTACAGCAAATGCTGTACCAGTAGCATTTTTGTAAAAGTTATTAGGGGTCGAGTACCATTGGACGGGTTTTGTCACGGAAATGCAAAAGGGGGACATTGTTAGAGTAGATGGCAATTTTCATCCGGAAGAAAACACCGGATATATGTGCACGAGCCTCTACAATAGACGAAGTTAGTAAAGAAAAATAATTCTACAAAAAGTGATTTTGGTTTGAACTATGGTCTAAGAGCTCACAATGGTAGAAGTTAAATTGAATCGTACTCTGAATAGTTCTAATTTGCCACTACCATATGCAAATTAATTGAACAAGCCCGAATAAGCAGTATACTATACTTGCCTTTTTGGCCCAAATTGAAAAACCGGTACAGTAAATGCGCAGATAGGATTCAAAAAAGAAAGCAATTAAATACAAGCAAGGCGAACCCAATAGAGTCAAGAGAAGTCAAAGACATATACTTAGAAACATAAGAAATATTGGCTATGTGGTCCTAAAATATAATTCGTCAAGTTTAAGATGAAAGCATTATTATCACACCAGAAATCAAATTGATTCTTGTTTAATATACCCACACTGTGAGGTCATGGTGGACATCGCCAATGTGATTGGATTCTTGCTTGCTTCCGACATTGTCCAGTGGAAGTGGGATTGGTCCCCTCATATTAATCAAGGTGTGCGTATGCTGGCTCGGACACCTCGAGTTATCAACCTTGTCTAGAGATTAAAGACAATGTCAGGAAAAAAAAAAAAGAAGTGAAGGTTTAAAACCATGGAAGGATGAATTTACAAAAGTACTGAGTAAGATCTTCAATTGCTTACCTTCAAAATATTGTTCTTGACAAGATGAAGCTCACGGAGTACAGTATCTATGCTCATTCGATTTTTTGGGGACTCTGTGGAGCATGCCAGTCCTATCTCTATAACGGAGATCAGATATTCCATCATTTTGTTGTCATTTCTCTTCTTCGTTAAGAGCACAGGGTCTACGATCTCCATCACACGTTGAGGCAAGGCATTCATTGCAAAGTTATGAAGGTTAAGGTCTCCCTCAAATATTATGTCAGTAGGTCTCTTCCTTGTTATCATCTCCAACAACAAAATTCCGTAACTATAAACATCTCCACTAGTTGACATCTCGCTTCCTAGTCCATACTCTGTAACTCGTAAAGTTCAAACGACGACACAAAAGGATTACTATTCGGATAACAAAAGTGATACGAAAAGACAGAGAAAACTTGCTTTCAGTACACAATGTGGTTTTCTAATACTAATATGTAGAGATGGCAATTCCAACCCATATTTCTTAACCCGCCCAAATCCGTCCACTTGTAACCCAACCCAACCCGTCCATATTGTGTAATGGGTTGATATGGGTTGAACCCATATCAACCCATATTTTTATGGGTTTAGATGGGTTGAGAGTGGGTTTAATATGGGTTAGAATTAAAATTGGTCCAACACCCCTTTTTCTCTTTGCCCGCACTCTCTCCCGACTTCTCTAATTCACTGACTACAATCAATCCAATTCACCCATTCCCCATCTCTCTCTCTCTCTCTCTCTCTCTCTCTCTCTCTCTCTCTCTCTCTCTAACTGTTTCGGCACCAAAAAGACAAAAATAATATAATTACAAGATCAATTTCTTGAGCTCCTCTCCCTTTTTTGGGCTTTTTTTTGGGTCCTTATTCAACTTTTTTGGCGTTTATCATTTTGCGACAAGTATTTTACGATTTTTGATTCGCTCCAATTAATAAAGTAAAAAATTATCACTTTGTTCGGTGCCCAGTTTATTTTTGCCATTCCCAGTTTTGGGATTTTGAAATCCTGTTTTCAGCTGACATAAGGTACCATTGGACCCACACTTTAAAAGCCCAAGGTTTTGATTCCCTACGGCAACAAGTTGGTCTCTTGTCAAGCACGCCCATGATCTTTCTCTCTCTCTCTACCCAGATGGCACATTATCTCTCTCTCTCTCTCTCAACTCAGATGAGATAGACTTTTACCCAAATATTTTTGAAAACATCCAAGATAAAGCCCAAAAAATCGGTTGTTGAGATTTATCTTGAATATTACAAAAAATATTAGGGTAAAAGTAAAAAATTACTTTTTCAATTCTCTCGTCGAGACGAACTAATAGGGATAAAAAGTTTATCGCAAAACAAACAAATACAAAAAAATTTGAATAGAGACAAAAAAAAAAAATATATCACTTGACTTTTTAATCAAAACCTAAGCGGTGGCTTCGGCGAAACTGTACAATCGCTTCCAGACAATTTTCTAAGGGAAAAAAAAAAAAAAAAAAAGGAGAGATATGGGAAAACGGGTCGGGTCGGGCGGGTTTGGGTTTGGCTTGACCCATATTTGACCTGACCCATTTCAACCCGTTTACCTTTTGACCCATATTTGACCCACGACCCGTTTCAACCCGCCCAAATCCGCCCGTTTGCCACCTCTACTAATATGCAATGGGTGGTCCCCTCTTTTTTCATGTCTGACGACAATAGCTCTTTTCTAAGTCAAAGTTATACAACTACTACTTATTTTACCATCACCATTCGAATATCGAACAATTGAATGTGATTAGAAGAGGAAGATTTAAAGTACCCAATGTTAATTCTATCCTTTCGCAGTGTCTAACCTACCTATGTGCGGAAATTTCGAGTGTAGATATTAGAAGAGGAAGATTTAAAGTACTTGGAGCTGCATATCCAATGGTTCCCCTAATTGTAGTTGAACTACTTGTACTTGGAGTGGTGAACTTTGCATGAAATCTAGCTAGACCGATCGAAATCTACAACATGAGCAACCATGTCACCGTCAAGAAGGATATTACTCGGCTTTAGATCGCAGTGAATAATTGGCCTTTCACATTGATGGTGAAGATAATCGAGAGCACAAGCCACATCCATGGCAATGTATAATCTTTGTAGAAGATCGAGTCCCACGAACTCACGTTCTCCATTACTTGCTTCTGGAATAGGATGCAACCAATTATCTAGACTTCCATTTGGTATGAACTCGTAAACTAGAGCTTTAAACTCATTCCCTTGAAAATCCATGCTAGAACAAGAAGTTATGATCGAAACCAGGTTCCGATGTCGATTATTCCTTAAGGCTTCGCACTCTGCCATGAAACTCTTGGTAGCGCCACGAGTTTGAAGGTCAAGTACTTGGACTGCAACAACCAACTCTCTGTTTTGTTCAATAATACCTTTATACACACGACCGAAACTACCACAACCAAGCAGATTATTCAAAGAGAAACCTTCAGTTGCTTTGAGAAGTTCTCCATAAGAGACTTTCAAGAATGGATTCAACAATGAAACTATAGGTTTGGTCTTTCATTTCTTCTTGAACAAACATATGATGAAAGACGACACTACGGTTACACCAACGAGTATCGAAGCTACTGTGATTCCTAACATCCGTGAAAGAAACTTCCTATTTCTTGATTTTTTCGTGCACCGAGGTAGTTGTAGTTCAGAAATTCCACCACAAAGCCTATAAATTCCAGCAACTGATATTGCATTTGCATTTGTAAAAACACCCTTCATTGGTAACTCTCCTTCAAAATCATTGAAAGTCGACAAATTGAGAATCTTCAGGGCCAATGTACCTAAAAAGCGCAGAATTTGACCTGATAAGTTGTTATTCGAAAGGTCCAAATTCTGAATACCTCTCAAGGATTTCATTGAGGAAGGAATAGATCCTTGAAAGAAATTTTGATCCAAATATAGGTATACAAGGTTGTTGCAGCTACCAAGAGTCCCAGGAATTTCACCAGACTAACCATTCTCGGAGATATCGATCTTTGCTAAATTTTTAAGGTTTCCAACCTCAAGTGGCAAGGATCCAGACAAACGGTTGCAAGCTAGATCCAATCTAATTGACAGAGAAGAGACCGTCAATAGTTGTCTTGGTATGCTCCCATTAAGGTTATTATCAGAAAGTCTCAACTGTAACAAATTCCGACAGTTGCCAAGATTCAAGGGTATGGCCCCCTCAAGTCTATTTTGCTGCAAGTAAAGATCAATCATCAAAGACAAATTCCCGATAGAGTCTGGAATTTTACCTGAGATGCAGTTGTTTACAAATGACAACCTTTGCAACTTATGGAGATAACCTATGCTACTGGGAATCGGGCCTGTGAATAGGTTATCATTTAGAACTAAGGTTGTAAGATTCACTCGGTTCCCTATCGTTGAAGGAATAGTTCCGTACAACTGATTTAGACGTAGTGCCAAGTAAGAGACAGATAGATTGCCCACAGAGTCCGGTAATACCCCTCCGAATTGGCCATTCTCCATTTCTACCACTCTTAGATCGCTACAATTGGTCAAAGAACTAAGAAAGGCCAGTCCATTAGATCCCTTAGCTTCAAAATTGTTATAAGCTAGAGATATCCAGTAGAGATTCTGTAAGTTTCCGAAATCATTTCTTACTTTTCCACTGAAATTGTTTTGCATCAATTCGAGCATTTCCAACTGCGAAAAGTTGGATATTGAAAGCGGAATTGGGCCATTAAATTGGTTTTTGTATAGCTAAAGGACCTCAAGGTGAGGGAACATGAAACCGAATGACGGCGGAAGACTACCCCAAAGTTGATCATGAGGCAGTAACTAGCAATGATAGGTTGTAAAAGGAATGAGGGATGGTACCTGAAATTTGATTGAAACCCAGCCATAAGGACCTTAGGTTTTTCAATTGACCTAAAGCATTTGGGATACTTCCTCCAAACTGATTGTAAGCGACACCAAAGCTTACCAAAGAAGTAAGATTCCTAATCGACGGCGGAAGCCCTCTAGTCAAATTGTTGCTACGAACCTGGAGTGATATGAGTCTCGGCATTGAGTAACCGAGTTCTTTCGGGAACTCTCCAACTAACTTGTTTTTGCCTATACTAAGGTACCTGAGGTTGGAGCAACGAGATAGGCTTTTTGGAATATTCCCTTCGAAATTGTTAATAGATAGATTCAGTTTATGTAACCTGAAAAGATTACCGAGTTCAATTGGAATTTCACCTATAAAAGTGTTGTTAAAAGAGGCTAAGCTCCTGGAGAAAACTGAAGTTCCCAATATACGGAGACAGAGAACCCGTTAGACATTTTGACGTAAGGTCTATAATGGTGACTCTTTCGTGTTGGCGTCCGCATTGGACACTTTCCCAGTGCCAGAAATGGAGAGATTCATTCCATGAGCTCAAGGCCCGTTGATATTCTGCGAAGATATTTGACTTGAAGGCCAATAATGCATGGAAATCAGTTTGCCAGCAACATTAATAGTGTTGGAAAGACTAAAGGACAAGGGCAAGGGCTTTGATGGGAAGGAATGGGATGAGGGAGAGAAAAAAGGCTATGAGATCAATCGAGAGAGATCTGGTTACTAGACTCATCTTTATATCTGCTTTGTGCTCTCAAGAAGGGAAAAATTCAAAATACCCCCCAACCTTTACACCAAAATTCAATTAGACTCCCAACCTTTTAAAAACTTCAATTTTACTCCCAACGTTATCTTCCGTTAATCAAAACGCCCGTCCGAATGACTAACGGATTTCGTTAAAGGCTCCGTTAAATATTGTCCCGATCGAATTTGGATGATCCGAGCCGCTCAATGTGTTCAAAACGTGATTTTAAAGGTACTCGCTAGAAATTGGCAAAAAAAATGACCGGGAAGGGCTTCATCTGAACAGGTTTTATTGAACTATTCAATAAAAAATTGTTCAGATGAAGCTCTTCCCGGTCATTTTTTTTGCCGATTTCTTTCGGGTACCCTTAAAATCACGTTCTAATCACATTGAGCAGCTCGGATCATCCAAATTCGATCGGAAAATGGGAGGTGCATACCGAAGCAAAATCCGGACGTCCGGACTAGAACAAAATCTAGATTGATCCACACCTCCCCTTTCCCAATCGAATTTCGATGATCCGAGCCGCTCAATGTGTTCAAAACGTGATTTTAAGGTTACCCGCAAAAAATCAACAACAAAAAATGACCGGACTATTCAATAAAAAACTGTTCAGATGAAGCCCTTCCCGGTCATTTTTTTTGCCGATTTCTCGCGAGTACCCTTAAAATCACGTTTTGAACACATTGAGCGGCTCAGATCATCAAAATTCGATCGGGAAGCTATTTAACGAAACTTTTAACGAAATCCGTTAGTTATTCGGACGGAAGGGGGCGTTTTGATTAACCGAAGATAACGTTGGGAGTAAAATTGAAGTTTTTAAAAGGTTGGGAGTCTAATTGAATTTTGGTGTAAAGGTTGGGGGGTATTTTGAATTTTTCCTTCTCATGAACTACAGATTGGCATCATTAGAAGGGAGTAGGTGATGATCACCTCTGTATCCCATCTGTCAAGACTCTTCTAAACTTAATTTTCTAGGTCCCAACAGAACAGAAATCAATGTTACAAATCCGAAACGCTCATGTTATAGACGAGACAAAAACAATGCCAGTGCGAAAAGATTAGCTTGACTGGACTTCGATAGACATGCAAATGAATCTTATTATGTCTAGAATCACATTTGTCATCTTAAAAAACACATGAGAAGTTTGGTTTCTATCGATGTCCTATATATGAAACTGCTTTGTTATTGAGATTTTTTTCTCACGGCATTATAAACCAAGCGGTTCAGATCAATATTTTGGGACTCCTATGAGACCCCCACAAAATCGAGTTTTGAAAGGGTAGGATGGAGGTGATCAAGAAATGTGCAAAAGAGAGGATGGCATTATTAGGAGTTTCCAGTCAAGATGAGATGGGTTCTGTTCTGGGTAAATAGACATACGAGAAATGCAGTTTGAATGCCTACAGGGTCCCTCCGTACCCTCCTGCTCCTAGTACAGATTCGAAATGTCATTTCTTAAAAAATAAGTCTGATCTCCTTCACTTCATTAAAAAAAGTCTCAATGTATACACAGTCAATCTTATATGATTTTTGATATTCGAAAGCACGTTGATTTTCAGTTTTGATAGATTGTTAAACTACTTTTATTCTATTTTGATCGATGATCAATCTAGAAAAATGTGTTTTCTGCTTTCTCTTTAACTATAGAATGCAAGGATTTTGATAGTTGGTTTTGTACTCATTTGTTGAGTTAAGATAAAGAATAGAAAGATATGTTTGAGGTTGGAATTTTTTCCGGCGCCCCGGGAGTATTGATCGGTAAGGAATAGAAAATGTGTTTGCTGCTTTGTCGTTTAAATGGGCTTTCGGAAACTATGCCCCTCAAAATAAAGTGTTCTATTTGCTCCTAGATAGTTTCCTGTTCAACAGTTTCGTTCAGAAATACAACGGTTGTTTTTTTTGTTTTTGTTTTTGTGATGTTTCAGTTTCTCTCTCATGATGTGCTTGTGGTCTAGCACCTTTTTCAACTCTCTTGTTGGTTTTTGCATGTTCTGCTCTAGCACCTTATTAGCCAGCTTGGCTTATTTGCTTCTTCTTCTTTTCCCTTCCTTTTTTTCAGGTATTTTCTTTCGTGTGTACCTTCTGACATTATGTGCACATGCAGAAAAAATCTAGTGACACTGCATTACATAGATACAAGTGTAGTGGTCCCTGGCCACACAAGTGTTTTTATGGAGCTAACTGTTGTGCCGAAAACAAAATTGAGAAATATAACAAATCAACAAGCGATAAACAAGAATACAAAGATATACGTGTTTCCGCTCAAGCACAAAGCAAGAACGTACCACGGGAAAAAGAGCAAGAGGATTCACTATAAACAAGGAGAGAAACAAAGAGCCAGGTATACCCGTAACTCTACTTGAAGCACCCAACAGATATCTAGGGACAAATCTGATACTCACCTAACCATGAGTTAGTTGACAGTTAGCTGGAATAGGTCGTTGGTTTTGTGAGTGGTTTTATTAGCTGGTTTTGATGAAGTGGTTTTGTGAGTCGGTGGAAAAGTTAGTTAGGAATTGTTGTTGCTGTATAAAAGAGAGAAGGAGAGATGTAGTGAGGTATGCAATTTGTAAACAGAAGTTGTAGGAATCAGTTGTGAATTGGGCCGAAATTGCCCTGCAACTATTCTTGAATAACACATCTACATTTCTCCATTTCCTTCTGTTCATTTTTTTCCTGTTCTTTCTGTCATTTCCACAAACACGTCCATAGCACCATACTTATCAAAATCTCTGGTGGAACCCAAAAGGGAGACACAAATTCTTGGTGGAACCCTAAGAGATGAATAAAATCTTAATATCTAAGCCCTTGAACAAAAGTCATCACCCTAGGAACCCCCAAGGTCCCTATTTATAGGAAAGCACTAAATAAAACTAAACCAAATAGGAATAAGAATCGTAGTCAATTTAGAAATTCTAGTCAATTTCCAACAAATCTCTACATTGACTTGAATTCCCTCGAACTCAACACTATAGCCAATTCTCTCCGGCCTTCAATTGCTCATCTCCCCCAAAAGCCCCCCACGGGGCAATCACCAACGGCACAAACTAGCAAGGCTCAAGCACGCCTGTTTGACCTTGTACACATGACTCAGGAAACCCAGCCGCACATGCCTCCAAATTGTGCTTCCATCTTCCCACAGGCACCTCCCACCCAACGCATCCCTCCCGGATAAACACGAAGATCTGCTCAAACTCCCCACAGAGTTAATTACCAACTCTACCACGGAGTTAAAAACCCAACACCAAGTCAACCTCGAATTCACTAATGAAGAACCCAAAGATGTAGCACCCACAATCGTACTACCATCAAGCAAATAGAGGTTATTCGATTTCCGACCCTTCATCAAAACACGAGCACCCTTCGAAACCCTCAAGACTCCACCTTCAGCGGTGCTTCCAACCCAAAGAGTCAAGAGTACCCAAAGAGACAAGGTTCCTTTTCAAATATGGTACATGTCAAACACCAAACAATGTCCTCATAAAACCATCATGCATTCTGACTTTAACTATTTCAATCCTAACAATTCTGCAGGGCATATTATTCCCCATAAGAACTGTACCACAACTGACCGATACATAAGTATTGAACCAATCTTTATTCGGACATATGTGGTAAGAACATCCGGAGTACAGAATCTAATCGATATCCGAACAGACATTACCGACACTCACAGAAAGAGCCAAAAGTGAATCGTCAGAATCATCTTCAACAATACCAGCAACACCCTTCTCTTCAAACTTGTCCTTATTTTTTAACCTAGGACAATTTCTCACCATGTGCCCGTATTTCCTACAGTAAAAACTCTTTACTTCCTGATTTGTGGAACGAGAGCCAGAAACCCCTCTACTGCCATTATCCCTCTCCGAAATTCTTCCTTGCACCATCAAACCCTGAGCATCGAAATCACCACCCTCACCGGATACCTTTTTCCTTAATTCTTTCGAATACAAACTAGACTTAACATCCTCCATGGAAATCGTATCTCTCCCATACAATCAGGTAGTAACTAAGTGCTCATAAGATGTAGGCAAATAACACAAAACAATAAGGGCCTAATCTTCATCATCAATCACAACATCAATATTTTTTAAATCCATAATTTGATTTAACTCATCTAGATGGTCTTTTACGGGCGTACCTTCTCTCATATGAAACGTATAAAGGCGTTGCTTCAAATATAACCAGTTGGTAAGAGACTTCGTCATGTAGATGCTTTCCAACTTCAACCAAATACCGGTAGCCGTATCCTCCTCCCCAACCTCGCGAAGCACATCATCAGCTAAACACAACTGAATCAAACTGAGCGGCTTAGCATCGAGATCCTCAAACACACTATTCTGCATATCAGTAGGCTTCTTCGATTTCCTCAACAAAGTCTTGTGTAATCCTTGTTGAACAAGCAAAGCCTTCATCTTAATACGCCATAAACTGAAGCTAGTTCTCTGCCCATCGAACTTCGCAATTTCGAAATGAGTCGCCATTGAAACGATCACCAATTGCACAATACGCAACGGAAAACAAAAGTGTCGGATTGAAACCCGGAGCTCTGATACCAATTTGTTGTGCCGAAAACAAAACTGGGAATATAACAAATCAACAAGCAATAAACAAGAACACAAAGATATACGTGTTTCCGCTCAAGCACAAAGCAAGAACGTACTCCACGGGAAAAAGAGCAAGAGGATTTACTATAAACGGTGAGAGAAACAAAGAGCGTGCCGGCTATACTCGTAACTCTACTTGAAGCACCCAACAGATATCTTGGGACAAATCTCTGGTAGAACCCAAAAGGGAGACACAAATCCTTGGTGAAACCCTAAGAGATGAACAAAACCCTAATATCTAAGCCCTTGAACAAAAGGCCATCACCCTAGAAACCCCCAAGGCCCCTATTTATAGGAAAGCACTAAATAAAACTAAACCAAATATGAATAGGAATCCTAGTCAATTTAGGAATTCTAGTCAATTTCCAACACTCACCACACTTGTGTCTACAAAGTAAAAAATGTGGTGTTAGAGCATCTCCAGCAGACTCGGGTAATCCTCCTGTCGGACAAAATGGCGTGAAATGGCCGGAAAAGGAAGACCCATCAGCCTCGCTTGAAACTGGCCTTTTTGTCCACCGCCAAAACTCCTCGCCTGTTGTGGCGAGGTTTCTCTCTCTCTCTCTCCCTCCGGATCCAGTCGTCATTGGCCGGATCCAGCCCCACGAACGGTCGGCAGCGGCGACCCTGTTTCTTGGCTACAGATGGAAGACCGGTCAACCACGACACTCCATCCGACTAAGTCAGATCTCACCGTTGTCGTCATTCGACTGTCTCCGTTCGAGCTTGACTTCCTCCAGTGGGTTTTTTTAGTTTCCCGGTGAGTTTTATCTGTGGGTTTCTCGAGTTTCCAAGCGATATGTGGCCGGATCTGGTTTCCCGTCGTTTATATATGCATACATGAGTATATATGCATTTATATATGTGTGTGTATGTATAGTTTTTTTTTTTTTTTTGTTGAGGAAAATGACTAAATTGTTGGGTGTTACACTTGTTTGGTGGCTAGCTAAGAGGGAAATCCTAACCAAATGGCTAAATTTTTGGTCAGGCTCCTGGAGATGATCTTAATTAGTAGCATTAATGCTCTTGTGCGAATCTTTTAAGACTATCCCAGTTGATCAACTCAATGAGAGTATTTGGAAGAGCAAAAAGATAAATCAAAATTACCAATAAAAATCATACGATGAAAGCATTATTGGTCCAAATCGAAAACGTACAGTAAATGCACATAAAGGATCCGGAAAAGTAAGCAAATATAAACGAGTCTGTGAAACCCAACAGTTTAAGAGAAGTCGAAGGCATGGCTTAGAAAACTGTGAAAGATCGGTAATGTGGTCCTAACATAAAATTCATCCAGTTTACAATGAAAGCCTTATTGGTCACACCATTAATCAAATTGATTAATCCTGTTTAATATCCATGTTGAAGGTCGTCCATGGTGGGCATTGCCAAGGTGATTCGATTCTTGCTTTCTTCCAACATTGTCGAATGGAAGGTGGGTTTGATCTCTCGGCTTAATCGAAGTGTGCGTGTCACGACCCAACCCAAAAACACATGGGTCATGACCGGCCAATGAGATTTACTCACTAAGGCCTGTGAATTAAATAGTTTAGAAATTTTCTGCTCATTAATCTATAAATAAATAAAAATACCTGAGTGTAACAGAAAAGAGTGAAAGCGTGATAAATTAACCAAAGCTAAGTGTAAGATAGGTCAAAGTTATTACAAACATCCTGAATTAAACATAAGCATAACCATGGTCTTGGCCACAAGTCTTGCACAACCGTCAACAAAAGATACAAATCTGAGTTATAAGTACACACGATCCTACTACATTATTGAAACTAAACAACAAACATTCAGGCTTCTTCGGTATTGAAGAGGTTCCTGAGAGTACACAACATGGAAGAGTAATAATATTAAGAAGCGAGGTCTGGAGAGGTAGATAGATAGGACTACGTCTTGCTCGATCAGGACCCTAGCTTTATTGCGAGCGCATCAAGCGTGTTCCATAAAATCATAAATTACCTGCAACATTACGTTCAATGATGTTTTAAACATTAGGCTAGTGTGACACAAGTTATGACAAACTTACTAGTTTCCCATGAACTTATAAGTCAACGAATTCATTTCTCAAAATGTAAATCTTTATATCCAACATTTTAAGTCCATGTTGCAAACATTTCATTCAGCAAATAACGGCTCATCTAGGCCGTTCATGACAATCACTTGTCAAGTGTTCCATCTCATTAATGACTTATAAGCAACATGTTCAACGCCCACTAGTAGTTATGGAGAGACCCTAAATATAAATATTTGACCTGACGTCACCGACGATCATCTGGCTATTATCCCCCCTTATTACTTCGCCTCGCTATTCACTTGCCCTAGCAGTCGGGCACCATTCGAACCACGTGTCATTAATAGTTATGAATCCCAACAAATTATCGATCCGTTTTCATATAAATCATGGCAATTTTAAACGATAGCACGCGTTTCTTTTTTTGTTTTTTAACGTGGCTTGAAATCCTTGCAAACATTTACCATATTTTCAACACAATGTACATGTGAAAACAATAAGTTCTACCATTAAGCCAAAACAAAGCACGCATGCTTCTCATCCGAAAATTCAAGTAAGTAAAGCATATACAAGACTCACCGAGAGCATGCCGAGCAAACTTGTCAAACGTGCAAGCTACGGGTCCTCAATGTTCGGACCTACACATTAAACCAAACTTATTAAGGTTCACGATAGGTCAAAAGTTTATCAATACCGTGTAAGGCTCGAGCTATCCGGTATGGTTTCTGAAACAGAGCAGTCCCGGGAAACCGATGAAAACCAATATCAATTTAACTCAGAAATTTATGTAATCTAACAAGGACATAGAAAAAGATGTTAGGAAGACAAGTTGTAAAGAACTTGAAGGCTAGAAATGCCCAGAGGTAGGGTGAAAATTCAACACACCAAAATCTGGGCAGAACTGGACCAGGATGGAAAACAAATGAATTCGAGGTGCGGATTCTGGGTGTTATTTTCTGTTCATATTTTTCCAACATAGTATATTCAAAAACAAAAAATTTGGCGCAAGAATCATGCATAACGGAGTTCTATAGAGTCCTAGGAAATTTTCGGTAGATTTGACTGATCGCCGGACGGGTACCAGTCGTGCAGACTGGTTCTGGTCTTCAAACAGAGGGGGAAAAATGATTTCATTAATGGGAGTTCTCAAGCTTTAAGTCTAAAGTTTACTCAAAGATAGATATTAAGGCGTCACAATAAAATAATAATAATGCTTAACCTCTGTAACTAATTAAAACAACTCGATTACTAATTCTATCTTTGGCGTTATCTCTATGTTTCGTTAGTGTATTTAGTTATCTCTATGTTTCATTAGTGTGTTCAAAATCAATATAAATATTTTTTCGTGGATTCTGTATATCTCAAATACCAGTATATAAAGAGAAGAAAAATAGAATGGATGCCGATTAGATTATAATAGAATATATTAGATGTATGAATGATGATGTTTGGAGTACTATACCATTCCTAAACTTACCTTTGCTCGTCAATTACGTGTTGGATTGCCGAAGGGAGTGACTCCAATGCAGGACAATCTTTTATTCGCACTTCTTTCAAAAACAATCCTTGGAAAGCGCAACCCTGGGGACAGAAACTCGTCAAGAGTTGCAGATGCCAGAGCTTGAGGGAAGTTAGTTGAGGAAAGATGATTATATTTGTTCTGATCCCGTCATCTACTTCTTCCTCCTCCCAGTCAATGATTGCTTCCATCGTATCACAAATTTTTATATCTAGTTGTTTTAGGTTCACAAGAAGTCTGGCTACGAAAGGTGAGACCAGAATTCTCAAACTGCTGCAACCAGACACCTGTAGGGATGTCAAATTTTGAAAGCCTTGAGATATTCTTGGTGGATAATTCGCCCAAACATGCCTCAACTTCAGTAGCCCGAAAAGTGTCAAAGAATCTAAGCAAGGGAATATTGCTATGGCTATATTCCCATTGCCTTCTCCACCAATATTTAGTTCGCCCAAGTCAAATGCTACTTCCACTGAATAGCAGAATTTTACATAAAGTAGTTCTAGCTTTTCCATGCATTCGATCAAATTAGATGGAAAAAGAATATTCGACAACTTGTCACATCTATTAACTTCGATCACCGTTAGTTTTGCTTGAAGATCCCCAGGCCATATTTCTCTCAGGTCTTCCACGTTCCACAAACGCAATTGCTCTATGCTAGTCAATGCATCCTGCAATTAATTAAATCCACCACGTTAAGAAAATCACTGCACCTAAGTCCTAACAAACTAGGAGTAAATATGGTCCAAAGTTTAAGTACAGTTAAAAAGTTTTAATTTTAAACCAAAGGGCAGCCATTAACGACAACATTTCATAGAGATATATACTTTTTATTTGATTCTTTAATCTTTTTCAATCCAATAATACACTTACTAATTACTATTAGATTTGAACATGATCAAATTAATATTTCCTACAATCTCTTATTACAATAGACATACTAATTATAAGATTTGAACAAGTCCAATATTTCCTACGATCTCTAGCTTATTTTCTATAACAAGGCAGTTTAAATCGATCTTTTCTGTAATCCCATTGAGCATGTTGTGAAGATGAATTTCGACGGGGATTTCGACCAACACTGAAAATGCGGTGGAATTGGAGTTGCAGCAAGAGATGGTCAAGGGAATTTTTTAGTGGCCCGTTCTTGCTAGGTGGAGGCCAACCGCTGGAAATGCAAAAGTTGTGGAAGCCTTGGCGCTAAGAGAGGCTGTGATGGTTGCTCTGATGCTCTCTCTTACGGTTACGTACAAGAATGTCCTCATTAAGGAGGACGCGAAGGCTTTGATTGACATGCTCAATGGGCATAAGTAGGGCTGCTCAAAAAATCCGGTGAACCGTGAAACCGGACCGGGCCGAACCGATCCGTACCTTTTGGATTTTGTCCGTGGATTAATGGTCCGGACACGGATTGAAAAATTAAAAAACCGTGACTCGCGGTTCGGTCCATGGATTTTCATTACGAAACCGTGGATTAACCGAACCGGACCGTGAGAATTTATTATAAATAAATATATATGTCTATACATAAACAATTTTCACCTATAAATAAATTTTTATACCAATTTTAATATTTTACTTAATATTGGGATATATTTTAAGTCTGCAAAAACTTTAGGGGGGTAAATCGTAGTTTGTCAATAAGACATTAACCCTATTTCACTGAGCACCGAGTATAAATAGAAGCTTTGGACGTCATTCCATACGTAGCTACGTATATTCTAGAGAGAGCAACAGAAAGAGTAAAGACGCCGCATTTCGGTATTTCCTAGATCAGTATATCTGATTCTTCAAAGTTCAAAAGAGTAAAGACGCCGCACACCTCTCTCTCTCTCTCTCGCTCGCACACCGTTTGGAGGTCTCGTTCTGTATCAAAATCCGTGGACAAAACCGTAACCGAACCGTGAGTCACGGATTGGATTGGATTGGATTGGATTGGATTGGATTGGAACCGAACCGTGGGACTTTTGGTCCGGACACGGATTTCATTTTCAAAAAACCGTGACTAGCGGTTCGGTCCTCGGATTCTTAAAAAACCGAACCGAACCGGACCGCGAGCACCCCTAGGCATAAGCATTCAACAGGAGGAAACTAGTAATTAAGGGGCTAAGCATTCAACATGCTCAATGGGCATAAAGCACAGTATTATTAATCTATGATTTTCGATCAATCAAGTACAGTGCAGGGCTTTAAGGTCGAGCTGTTTCCAATTTGTTCGCAGTATAGGTAACAGAGTGTCGCGCTCATGAGCTAGCAAGGAAGGGGTATGGCGTGGGGGGTAGTACGAACTGGATATTAGTTCCCCAATGGAAAATTATTCAATACTCCCAGTGTATACTTCCTTTTCTCACATAACATGTGGGGCTCATGTGGGATCCACATGTAGGCCCATATGTTATCTGAGGGGAGGGAGTATACACCGGGAGTATTGAATAATTACTCTTCCCCAATTGTTGTGATGAGAGAGTGTCAATGAAGCTCGAGCAGCATATCTGTTGATGAGGAAGGAAGCTACGTACTGGAGTACTCAATGATCGAGCAAACTGAAAACTTAGTTAGGCAGTCAAGCAACTAAGAGTTAGTCAGACAGTACTTAGAATTTGTTAGGCTCATTCCACGTGTAATTCTGTGATTGGGTGAGCCACATCGGTTAGCTAGTGTATATATGTAGAGCTCAGGCTCATTTCTATTGTAATCAAGATTTATATTTTTCACAACGAAATGTAATGCAGTTTTATTTCTCTCTCTAAAAGTTGTTAGAGAGTCATTTTGCTATCAATGAATTTGTTAACATTTGGGAAAAAAAAAGATGCATAACATTTTACTACCAGGCGTAACATAATAGCTAGACTCAATATGTCCATCAAAATTTCTAATGTTCATTGATTAAACATAACAAGTGGCTTTATGATGAAAATGATCATGATCTCATTTGAATATGATAAATTTCATAGATGAAAGAATTAGAATTCCTCTATATGATAAATTTCATATATCATAGAATTAACCTCTCGTGAAAATATTTAGGAAATGTTTGGCCAAATAAATATGCTAGGATTATTTTGTCTTCACTTATTTTTTTTTGTATTTGTTAGTTTTGTGTCGATTTTTTTTATAGATTAATACTTCGTCATGACAAGAGGAATCTAAAATGTAAAAATTATGATCGAAACCCAAATTTTTTTAATAAAGACAAAAAAAATTGGCTTATTTTTGTCTGTATTCAGAAAAACTTGAATTTTGTTCAAAATTATTATTTTTAGATTCTTCTCGTTTTGATGAGGCAATAATCTACAAAAAATTGTCCAAAAACTAACATATGTTAAAAAAAATATTTGAGTAAGGATAAAAAAAAATAAATCATTTTGCTTATTTGGCTAAAATAGGCTTCAGTTTTCGAATGAAATAGGGGTGTTTCATCAAACTTCTCTTTTGCTTAATATAAGCCTCCCTAGTCCGACTTATATACTTTGATACACTCTTTGTCTCGCTTCATGTGTCCAACACTTCACTTGTGAATTCCTCCATGTATGTATTCTAGCCTAGAACGTTAATTTTTAACTATCATTTCCCCATTTTTCCTCGTTCAAAAGAAATTCTAATGAAATAATATGTTATTTCCATATTATTCAAAAACTTCTGAATAAAAAGTTCGTGCATATTAGAATAAAAGGGTTGAAAGTAGTTTCATGTTCTGAGAGTTTTATTTTTAAATTAAAATAAAGAGTTTTAGATTAAAATAAAAGGGTTGAAAGTAGTTCATGCATATTAAAATAAAAGGGTTAAATTATTTTTGAATAAAAGGGTCAACGTACTAAGAAAAATTATTTCCCTAAAAAAACCATTGTTTGAACTATGCAAAAGTAATCTCAAACTGCAAGCATAATCTCAAGTTTTTTTTTTTTTTTTGCCATTTGTTAATATCTAATCTACTCTATCCTAGGGGATTTGGAGAGGGGGATGGGTGCTTACGGGAGTCGAACCTTGCCCATGTGCATGGAAGTATAAGGGTTAATTTGTTGAATATCGTGGAATATAATGCCATTAGCAGAGCACGGTGGAGAAAAGCATTCATGTAGTTGATGCCAATTGTTTGGGACTTAAGGATAAGTTTGATTTGGACGGAATTGATAGCAATTTAGAATCTTTGAGATTATGACTACCTATCCAGCTATCCTAGTAGTGCAAGGAACATAGATTTCTTCGTTTATTTCTTGACTCAAAAAATAAACAAAAAAAGGATCAAATTATATAAGAGGCATAACATGCATATACTCTCTTCGTTCCTTTTTTAGTCTAGTATTTTATTTAAGGTTGTCCCTTAATAAATGTTTATGTTACAAAGTTAGTAGAT
Organism: Rhododendron henanense subsp. lingbaoense; assembly: GCA_020567845.1. NCBI lineage: Eukaryota > Viridiplantae > Streptophyta > Magnoliopsida > Ericales > Ericaceae > Rhododendron > Rhododendron henanense. The sequence goes on along the minus strand of CM036313.1, from coordinate 42,749,524 downwards.
AAAAGTTGGTAAATTTTCATTTGGCCCTTTTGATTAGATTCCTCTATGAAAAGTTAGTGAAAAGAGATAGAGAGAGAAATGAAATTAATAATTGAAGAAATAGGGTAATAATTGGAGAAATATATAGGGTAGAGATTGGAAAACAAAGTTAAAATAAAGTAGAATATCAAAACGAACAAGGCCAATATTTCCATAAAAGGGTAATTTTGGAAAGCTAGGTTGTTTGAAGTAAACGATAACATCGCCATGAAAATTTGAATTTACGAAGTTGGACACTCAAAAATGACGGAGAGAGAAAGATGGTATAAGAAAACTATAGCTTTTATTGGCCTCGAAAAAGTACAAGAAAAAAATACATTAAAATTTAGTAACATTACTAAAAATTAAGTTTTTAATTCACATTTACACATTCATAATTCACCTTTACACATTCATCGAAACAAAGCAAAATGAAGGAAGCACCATATAACCTGAAATTGATCTCCACTGAAAATATAGAACTAATAAACTAAATTAAAAGCCTTCCACAAAATAATTGAGCATAAATTGAACTCTTGGATCGGAAGCATACCTTGTTGTTGAATAGTGGTTGAATGGTGGTATCATTATTACTCCTTGAAGCAGGGCATAGACAATTGAGCTTTGAAATGTTTTCGAGTTCCAACCGTTTCAATTGTGGCATCCTAATTGCATTCATGCCTTTGCAAACACCAGTAAAATTTGGCAGAAAAGAAAGAGACAATGACTCCAATTTCAGGAACACAATATCATCATCATCTTCTCCTGCTGCTTCTATCTCATGCTCTCCTCCTCCATCAGAAACAATCATTTCCAATTTTGGACAATCAAATATCGATACAGACATCAGATTGCGGAGGCATGCAAGTTGAGTGGGACCCTTCCACAAATGCTTCAGTTGAGGCAAGTTTTCTAGGTACAGAGTTTCCAGCGCACATAAGGCCTCCTTTTCCAACTGGTTATCGCTTGTGTTGATGAGGCACTCCAAATCTAAACAATTAACCACTCTCAACTCTGACAAGTGTTTAAAACCATGTTCGTTCAAATTACAGATACTGTGCCCGAGCCCAATAATTGAATCTAACTGTAGATTTGTAGTGATCTTCAAAAGCATCTTAAGCCCACGTATCTCCATAACACCACGACTGACGTCAAGAGCTTTGAGTACCAATTGTTTAGTTGATGGAAGCAAACATTTTCCATCAATGGCATTACTGAATATATTTGATTGCCCCAACGAAATAACGAATGCCCTTATCTTCCCAAGGACGTCCACAGCTCTGGGCCAGACCAAACACTCAATTTTTGGTACATCAATATCCAAAGCCACCAAATTAGGCAACGATGCTAATTCGGCTATGGATGCATTAGTTAATATTATATCTTTTCCCTCTTCAACAACATCCCACCCCGTAAAGCTCTTCCCAATATACAACTCTTCCAGCTTCGATAAACTTGTCAAAACGCCATGAGGAATCCTTGTCTCTGCGCAATGCAATAAATCTAGTAGCTTCAAGCGAGTAAGGTTACCAATTTCTCTTGGAAACTCCTTGATATCAGATCTATTAAAGCTCAAAATTTCTAGATTCATTAGCCCTCCGATTATTGACAAATCTGTATGCAACAAATTGCAATCAGACAGTGACAGGGTTTGAAGGTTGGCTAAGCATCGGAGTGATGGCGGCAGTGATGGGATCTCCATCCTCGAAATAGCTACCACTTTGAGTTCCTTCATCCCTTGGTACAAGCTCTCAGGGGATTCTATGAGAAGTCGACGATGATCGTCGCATGCCAGCCGCAAAAGTTGGAGCCTTGGAAACTCTAAATTATCGGGTAGCCCCCACCCCATACCAGTGCATCTCATTGAAATTACACCATAGTTCCCGCGTCGTTCTTTCTCTGGCCATTCTTTCAGTGCTTCATCACACCTAACCATAAACGAATGTTCCTCTCTAGATGCAATCGATATAGCGACATCACGTACCACGTCATGCATTTTAACACATCGATCATCTGTGCTATCCATCAATAAAAAGCATTTCTTCAAGTGATCTACATGGGCAAATACTCTGTCTCTTGCTTCTCCCACGCTATCAATTCTCTCAAACAACTTTAGTCCAATCCCATACCTAACAATATCTTCTACGTTAATGTCATAATCTTCTTGAAATAAGGAACAGAGCAAAAAGCATCTCCTGGCTTCCTCACTTTCCAAATTATTGTAACTCCACTCAAGAAGTCTAAACACATCTTCCTTTACTCCCCTTATGTTTTCGCCGATGGACTTGCGTAGTTGTGCAAGAGCAGAACGCCAGTAAGACTCGCCTTTTCCATTGAGTGCCCTTCCAACTGTAAGAATAGCAATTGGTAGGCCTCCGCATTCATTTGCAACTTCCCTTTTGATGGACTGGTAATTAGTGTTGTCTTCTGAAATTTCAGCCGTCTCTCTGAAGAGATTCCATGCTTCTTCTGTAGGTAAGACTTGAACTTGAACTTTTTTTTTAGCCCCCATATCATTGCAAACTTCTTCGCTTCTTGAAGTCACCAAAATTTTGCAACCTTTATGAGCATCTCCAAATGGAATTCCAATGCCATTCAGTTCAAGTTTCTTCCAAACATCATCTAATATGACGAGAATTCTCTCTCTATGTTTGAGATGGTCACGCAACACATCCGCCCTTCCAGATTCACTCTCTTGCCCAAATGGCAAACCTAGCATATCTGCGATTTCACCTTGAATCTTCCTCACCTCAACATTTTGTGAAACGGTCGCCATCACAACGTAATCGAAAATTTTCTCTTCCTTAGCTTTCTTGGCAACTTGTTTCGCCAGTGTTGTCTTACCAACACCTCCCATCCCACATATGCCAACTATATTATTGACACCATCTTCCTTGAGCGCCTCCATTACTTCCTTCAGGATCGAACTCCTTGATTCGAAACATTTAATATCGTCAGTGGGTCTAGATTCTATCCCGGGTGGAGGCGCGGGGTGCGACACTCGGGTAAAGTCACCACCTTCGTGCAGCTGATCAGCCACCTTTTCGACCATCTTTTTTGCTTTCCTACTAATTGAGTGGCGTGACTTTGGGTTTTGACACCTCCCATTCAAACACCCTTCGTTTGCTTGACCTTGTATGAGAATATTGTTGGCCTCTCTGTAGGCTACATCTACTCTTGCCAGCCACCCCTCAACTTCACTTCTAATAAGTTCTCCCTTTCGGTTTGCCTGGTTAACCAATAGTTGCACATCGCCCCTTCTCTCTTCCAACATTTTGACTTTATCTCTTAGGCTTTGAAGGTTGGTGTTGTAGTAAATCAGATAACCAAACTGACGACCAATTGGATCAATCAGATATTCTGCTATCTTCCCCCCGATACCACCAAGAACACCATCGAGAGCCATTTCTCACCCCTCCTTGTGTCTGTGTAATACCGGAAGAAGACAACACAAGGCTTTTCTACAAAACGGAAACGAAGAAATTAGTGAGCTTTGGAAATGAGAACGAAGTGCCAAGAAACAAAACTGTAAAATCTAAAGGGAATACAAAGGAGAAGCTAACACACCCAAAAAAAAAAAAAAAAAGAGGAGAAGTAGACCAAATAACTAATTTCCTTTTCTCTTTGCGGTGCAGAAAATAGTTGAAAACCAATAATCAACAAAAATTTGACGCGAAACTAACTAATAAAAAAAAATGCCAATTGACTTCTTCAACCAAAAGACCTTAGCACTCTATCAATAGACTGCTAAGGTCTCATTACTATAGATCACATTTTTGCTTCTAGAAATCTACTCCACTGCGTGCGTGCGTACGTATGTTCACTGTGAAATTAACTACTTCCCATCCCAAATATTTGGTCCTATACGATTTTATGTGCAATTTTCAATTGCCTATACCTCTCAATATATATTATTATTTATGTTTTTGAAAATATTTTTTTACAAAAATAATTGAAATATATTAAATAATATTCATATTGCATATTTTACACAATATAACATTGATAGATATAGACTATTGAAAATTGCATGTAAAATCGTAGAAGACCAAGAATTTGGGATGGGAGAGTATCAAACAACAATGAAAAGGCTTCGTTTTTCTAGGCATATTCAAAAAATTCATCTCTATTCCTTTTTTCAGGCACACGGTGAACTAAGGGAAGAGAAGAGAAAATTATTGAGTGCAGTAAATTCTCTTCAATTGTATGCTTTGAGAAGCAAGAACAATATATCATTGAGTGCAGTAAATTCTTCTCTATACTTTTTTCTAATTTTTAAAAAAATTATTTTCTGTTCTTTTCCGTTTATTTCAATAAATTTTCTATATCTATCTATCTCTACTCGTTACTTTAAAAAAAAACTCCCTTAAAATCCAATTTCTTTAATGACCATGCCAGCAAACTTTCCCTATTTACAAAATTGCAAGCCAATAATTTTCCACTTCACAACCCAAACTCCCTTAAAATCCAATAATTTCTTTAATGACCATGTTTACTCTCTGTACTTGAACAGTTGAACTAAGATGACTTTGACTTATTTGGTTTGTTCTTGTGATTATAGGTGGTCTCCCTCCTGCTAACACGAGCATCGTGCCCATTGTTTTTGCTGTAATATTTTTGATTTCCATTTCCCTTAATTTCTTCTTTTTTATTGTTTGTTTTAACTACAGTAAATAAGATGAGGACCAAGAGAGGAAATTACCGAAGAGGGAGAGCTGGCGCGTGCTTTACAGAGTGGGACGGAGAGAGCGAGAGCTGACCGGATGGGGAAATCTCAGGAGTGGTTCACCGCTTGCCAAGAAAAAAGAAAGCCGGAGCCAGGGCCGGGTACTGTTTCGGTTGGGGAAGGAGAGAGAGAGATGTTTGCAGTGAATGAAAGAGAGAAGAATAAGAGGTTTGCGTGGGAGATTGGCATGTTTTGTGGAGGGACGAAACCATTTAGTCAAAAGCCCAAAATACCCTCGTACGGTCCTTCGGTTAGAAAATCTGGTGTTTGGTTTGGAATATAAAGTGTAATTGTCGGGGGCATTATCAACTTTTATCCTGTTTTGTGGTGGGGACATGGTACTGTTTGGCTATTTTCTAAAAGACTAAAATAGATTTTCTGACTTTTCCACAATTCCGGTTGTGTTCCCAAAAAAGACGTTTTATATTGTCTTCTAGCGTCTTGGCATTTTGAGTTTTGTTCAGGCATTTTTTCGTCTTTACAATTTTTCGTAGAGAAAGGGGTATACAATCCAAGAGCATTTATTGCTCTTCCACGCCTGGGATTCCAGAGGTCCACAATTGCTACCCAAATCTTCAACAAAGGCTGCAGCAGCCCATGTGCATCACCTATATGGCACTACAACAATAAATCATAAAGATCACAGATATTGATCGGGATTGTAAGTTTTTCATCACGCTCTTACTACCGTGGTGGATCTGGGTGTGATTGTAAATCACTCTCTTTTAAGAGAAACAATCACGGTCAACAGGCGTAATCGTTTCTCTTTTATCACGGTTATAAGCCGTGGTTGTTTCTCTTGGGCGTGATCGTTTCTCTTTTCTGGGTGTGATTGTAAGTCACCTTAGATCATAGTCTATAACCGTGATTGAAAGTTCAAAATGATCACACCATAAACTGAGATGGAAAATCATTGCGCGTGATCTTTTTTTTTTGTATCTATTAGACCATCTTTTCTTGTCATTGCCAAGTTTCAAACCCACGCACCCTTGGTTGATTTTCCAAGCCCTTACCACTAAGGTAGTCAAGAACTTCTGTTACATTACGAAAACAAAATTATTTATACTTACTTCCTAAAGTGATAAAACTTTTTTTCCCCTTAAAACTTGCTAAATTTTTTGAAATGCAATTAATATGATATTAAATTATATAAAAATACATATACAAACATTGTTTAAAAAATTTTAAAAATATGTTAACGGATCTTATGTGCCATCCATCAATAAAAAACATTTCTTCAAGTGATCTACATGGGCACATACTCTGTCTCTTGCTTCTCCCACGCTATCAATTCTCTTAAACAACTTTAGTCCAATCCCATACCTAACAATATCTTCTACCTTAATGTCATAATCTTCTTGAAATAAGGAACAGAGCAAAAAGCATCTCCTGGCTTCCTCACTTTCCAAGTTATTGTAACTCCACTCAAGTTATGACAATCATATATACACGAAAAAGGAGTGGGATGCCGTTGATTCCCGCGTTGGCCCCCTCGGTTTTTTTTTATAGAATTTTTGGACGGCTCGGATCGGCCGTCCGGTGGCCGGAGACGGCCACGCGCGGCCGCCGGTACGATTTCCGTCCGGTGGCCGCCAATTACCATACCAACAATCAATTTTTTTGTATAAGGCAACTTGAAGCTCAAAAATTATATGTTTACACAAATAATTTTCCGATCACTATGGATCTTGTTTGATAGATCTCATTGAGATCTTTAATACGGTGCAAAAAAAAAAAATTTCATTTATGTTATATTTGAGTTTGAAAATGTGAAAGAAACTTTTTGTTTGGGAAAAATAAGAAGGTGGTCCTTATTTTCGAAAAAGAAGAAGTGAAATAAGTACTTATTTTTTAAGAAGCGTTCTGGAACGGAGCCTCATTACCCTAAAAAAAATTCTCTTAAAATCCAATAATTTTCTTTAATGACCTCGCCAGCAAACTTTCCCTATATATTGATAAAGTTGCAACCCAATAATTTTCCTCTCTACTTTTTCACATCCCACAATTCACTTTAACAAAGTTGCCCTTGCCTTCCTCTTTGTTCTAATGATTATAACTAGGTGGTTTCCTTGATGCTAGCATGACCATCGTGCCCGTTGTTTTTGCGGTAATATTTTTGATTTCCATTTCCCTTTCTTCTTCTTTTTTTTTGGTTAATTTGTTTGTTCTAACTACAGTAAATAAGATGAGGGCCAAGAGAGGAAATTACCTAAAGAGGGAGAGCTGGCGCGTGTTTTACAGAGTGGGATGGAGAGAGCGAGAGCTGACCGGATGGGGAAATCGCAGGAGTGGTTCACCGCTTGCCCAGAAAAAAGTTTTGGGGAATTTAGCTGCATATGAAGCCCACTAGGCCTATGTCAGTAAAATAAACTAAACGAAGCGTGCGCACAAAGTTTTCACAATTTTTGGTCTTTAGTCTCTTGAATTATTGTTGCCTTTAAAATTTTTAATATCCAGGTTGCTTTTGTAGAGAGAGAAAGTGAGAGACAGACAAAGACAACGCGTTTTCAGGGAGTAGCTGAAAATCCTCTCACATACAGATGGGTCCCACTGAAACGGGCCCCACCTGTATGTGAGAGGGGTGTGGTGAGGTGTGCCACACCTGATGTGCCTGTCGAACGTGGCTCACATGGGTCCATGTGAATGAGAGAAGGAGCACAGATGCCATGCCAAGTAGTCATCTAAGTTGAAAAAAAAAGAAGGTGCCATGCGAAATTACAAGTATGGGTTCTATAAAATATTATTTTAAAATTTATGAGTATTTTTTTTTTATTTGAAAGGAGGGGCATAGACAATTGGTAGAGGTTCAGTGTTGATAGTAACACCCACATAACAATGATTATCTATCCCTAAGTGCAACTGAATTTCCTTCCATTCACGCTCAAACGTAGAGTTGGACATGCAATAATTCACTTGTGAAACCCAGAAGACCTATGTGATATAGGCCAAAAAAAAACAAGGGATTGATCCGCTGTAATTAAGCCTAAGCTACAGAAGATCGAAGGGTTTAATGATGATGTTATTTTAGTACTATACGGTATCGTTTAGATTGGAAACGACCACGTTTGGTCATCGAATGATAGGAATTAAGATGATAATTAAGCATAACCGCTTATTAACACTTAAAACCATCGAACGGTATCATTAACACCCCGTTTCATGAAAGAAATCAGTCATGCTTGTAGTGAATCATCTGAATAGTCTAAATCAAAGCACTAATCCATGTTGCATAAAAACAAGAACCCACTACCCAGAAATTAACCATGATCAGCATCAACAAACGTGGAAGGAGAAGAGTTTCTGAGAAGACCAAGTCAAGCAACCGTTCGAAGACCTTAGCAACCATTTTTGGAGGGTATGGAGAGCAATTTAAATCAAATTTGAATGAAGACTTGGGCGCTAAAAGAAAACATGGAGAATACGAATTGAAGACAGACCCATTGTTTATAAATAGAAGAAGCAATTGAAAAGAGAGGCTTCGACAAAAATTCATCATCTGACAATCCATACAAAATGGTTGCTCAGAGATCTAGATTAGTTTAGGACTTAGAGTAATTTAGTTAGTTTAGTATTTTACAAGTTTGAAGACTTATTTGCATGTAAGGTTACTTTCGATTAAATTCAAGTTATCTTATATCTTTCTATCTTTTTCTTGCCAAAGAGTAATTGTGAGCACACGCCCCTAAAAATCTGGTTTGTCGGGTGCGCCCTTTTGGAAAAGCGCAGTGAAACGCTCAATTCAGATTCGCCACTCGGGTTTTTGTGGTATACCACCCAAGGAACCGAACTTGAAACGCTTGCTACGTTATTTTGATTGGAAAAGGTTTGTAGACTGGTCCGTTGTCACCTTTGATATCTGAGGTTCAAGTGCCAGGTTACGAGAGGGGAAGGGTTTTAAGGCACCCCTCTCGCCCAATCCGGAGATCGGTTTCTATTCGGGCATTTGTAAAATATTTGCGGCTCTCTCTCATTAATCAGTTTTTAGCCATTTAGGGTGGGGAAACAGTTTATAGGGATTAAAACTACAACATGTTGGCAGGATGTGATAGATGGCATGCTCGCATTATTGAAACAATTAGTATAGGATGAAAACAGACTCCTGTGTGAGCTTTAAACAGACTGGAAGACACTGTCTTGAAATGACATATGCAGGAAGAAACCAGCATGCACTGATCAAGTCACTGCATGCTGACTCCACCTGCGTACGTCATTACATCACTTGCGTACGCTAGTAAGTTTAAGACCACAGCTCTTATTTTTAACCCTCTGGGCTCTGAAAATGACCAGTGCACACCTAAGACACACCAAGTAGTTTATAATACAGATAATGTGTAACGCCCCGATTTTTGGACACGTTAATTAAATCATTTTCCACCGCTTTAATAATTCATAAAACTAATATATAAGAAATGAAATTTTATTAAACAGAGTTTAGCAGCGGAAACCTTAAATACCAAATTCAAACCTAATTAATTGTCTTACAAAACAGAAAAATGAAATAGAGTTTAAGAAATGTGATAACACTTATGAAAATTTAATTAAAAGTACGTCAAAATAGCAGAGCTTCTAAGGGTATGGCCTCCAAGGCTCGACAAACTCCCCTTCCTCAGTTGGGAGGTCCTCACTCTGATACAAATCATCTTGCGGCGAAATCTGCCCTTCAGTCGCTTGATTACCTGGCATGAAACGCCAGGCCAACGGCACTATAATGAGTTTTGAAACTCAGTAGATAATCTCAACCCTACTACCCCCTTATCTTACAATTAGTAGATCATCATTATAAAAATTCATAATACATAGAAAGTATAGATTAACAGCACATCATCATTTTCTGTACTATCCACTTACCTACATGAAATCTAAGGATCATCTCCACGAGATCCTTTCCTCCCACATCCACTAACTACAACCGTCTCATGGGTCCACCCTTCCTCTTGCTTGTCCTGCACCAGGGTCCTAGGTGAGCGCATCTAAGTTATGTACCGAGTATGTTCTCACTTAAGACCATAACAAGAGGATCGAGTCATCCCATGACGTATCGTACGTTAGGGTCGGACATCACTTACCCCACGCTAACTATAACCGTCTCATGGGACCCATTCTCTTCCTCCAAGAGAAACTTCCCATGACGTATCATACATTAACGTCTCACTAACTATAACCGTCTCATGGGACCCATTCCCTTCCTCGAAGGAAAACTTCCCATGACGTATCATACGTTAGCGTCACAACATATCTCATCACCGGGCCCCGCAGGTAACCCATTTCAACACAGGGCCCCACAGGTTACCCTTGCCATCGCCATGGCTCAAATCACAATCCACAACTCACACTTTCAACACTTTACCATTTTCCATTTACTTATCATCGTCTACATGATTCACTACTCTTAACCACCCAGTGAACCTAAGTCCATTCTAACAAGTACAACATGATACAATCAACAACAGCTCAAACACGATACATTTCAATGAGACAAAAATATAACATTTAATATGGTGCGAGAAAGTAAAGCACGTAGTGTTTTATGAGCGGGCTGATGCCCTTAAATTTGTTTATCAGTAAGTAATTTTCTTAAAACTAGAAGGTTGGTTTTAGTCGTTACTCAAATGTAAGGGTAATATAGTCATTTTATTCTTTTAGAAATTATGACGTCTTTAGCTATCAATTTGTCAAGGAATAAAATGTTTCATAACTTATCATATGCATTGTTTTAGAGTAATATACTACAATTCATTTATTATCAATGTACTTTGTTATACTTTATTAAAATAAGGTTTAGTTAATGTTTAAACATATTATAATTACGTTCATGTTCCGTAAAACAATTAGTATTAGTCATTCCAAACACAATGTAACAAAAGTGTAAACAAGAATCCAGTCAAACCTAGTCTACTGTCGAAATCGAAAACTAATTACCACAGGAGTAGAACTGAGAATTTACATAAACACAGGGAGCAAACTGTAATTTCAGATGGGTGAGTTCATGATGACATCAGTCATCTTCAACCTGGGTACTGTACGTGCGCAGGTATACATATATATAACATATATATATCTACACATATGGTTTGACCCGAAACTTTGACCGGGTCGTGTGATCAATCCCGGCATCGAAACTGGGCTTATTATACCTTTCCGGAATCGTCTCGACAAGACGAACAAGATGAACGAATCAGATTTTCCATATGAATAGTTCCCCGAAAATGCAGATCTGAACTGAAAACGAAAATTTCCGATTTTCTCGACTTACAATGCACGGGTTTGTTTCTTTTCGATTCCTATCATTACAACTAATATAATAGCACATTGATATACTTAGGAGAAAGTAGGGAAGAGATTTGTCTACCTCGAATCCGGATGAAAAGTAAAAACGGTTAACGGCTTCGGAGAAATCGGAGGTGACAACAGGAACGGGGAACCTCGGGTGGCCGATTCGGGTTCGGGACTATTTTTTTCTGACGGTATTGTGACATTTTTTTCTGGGTCGAAGTGGTCTGTTTTGAAGTTGAAATGGGGCAGCGTTCGGGTTGTTTCGGAGGCGAAATAGGGCTGGTTTTGGGACTGGCTTTTGGCTGTTTTCAGAGCTATAATAGAGCCGGAAAATTAGAAACTAAGATGGGTTGGTACGGTGGTGATTGATAGGTGGAATGGCGCTTAAGGATGGTGCTTGCAAGTAGTGGTAAGTATGGGGAAGAAGAAGCAATTCCTTTGCCAAGGGAGTAAAAAGAAAAAGAAGATAAAATCAATAATGGAAATTGGCATATGGGTTTGCTGGAAGATATGGACGAAGGAGAAGAAATAAATAAGGGTGCTGATGGTTATCCCTCCCTCTCTCTGCCGAAATAAAGGAGGAAGTGGGGTGGATGATTTTTGTAGAGATAAGAGTGGGGGTAGTTGGAGCGGGGGAGGATAAGTATGAAGGTGGTTGAGTGTGGGAGGGAAGTAGAGAGTTAGATCGCATAGGATTCTAGTTTAATCTAATTACACTTTTAAATAATTAATCGATTACGATAGACTATTGATAAAAAAAATTTCTTTATTCGAAAAAAAATAAGGCAAAAATCCGGGTCTTTACATAATGTATAGTTATAGACAGTTTAATGGGCTACAAAGCCACAAAATGAATTAAAGCACCCCATAAATAGTGTGGGGATAAAAACAGAGGCCAAGGACTAGTTACCATACAAAGGCCAGCCACTGGTCAGGGCAGAACTGATGTGCGCAGGTAAACCAACGCAGCACCCCAGTTTAAGCCCCCTGACCAATGCTTGGCTTTACACTTTCTGGGTTCTGAGACACGTTCAGAAAAGCCCCAGAGGTATTCCATTGCAGCATGTAAAAATATTGAACACTAAAACTAGCAGTTTTAACTAAGAAAAGCAGTAAACTAGTTTTTATCATACTTGCAGTGATATATAAACATATTAAAGCATAAAATAAGTAGACACCAATCCCCACACCAGTTTTGCACGTACTGCCAAGGACTGGCGTATGCATGCTTATGACTGGCGTGCGCTGGTTCTAGCTAGAAACGGTTTTTGAAACCTTGCTAGCTTTAGGGCTAAGACTGGTATTGATTACCAGCCTAGACCCTGTCAGCCCCCCTCAAGGATCAGAATAGAGAGAAATACCAATGTGTTATACCTTTGTTTTTGAGTTTGGAAGGTGAATGAGCTTGAGCTTGTGAGTTGTTTGATGGAGGATGGATGAATGTATGGGAGTGAGTGGTGTGTTGGTTGTCAATACCTTTCTTTGGTAAGAAAGAGATGAACAAAGGATTAGGGTTCTTAGAACTTTGGCAAGTTGGTAACTTTGTGAAAGACTTTGAACCTTGTAACCTTGTAACCCTTTGAATGGGGAGAGAGGGGGGGGGGGGGTATATATAGGAGAGGGATGGAGTGTAACCAGCCAAAGGTGGCTGGTTGGCTTGGCAAGGAAGTCTTCCTTCATTAAATGAAGGGGGAAAGGTGATGGGTGGCAATATGTGAGAGGAGGAGGGAATATCCTCTGCCTCGAGATTGCTTCATAGACGAATAAACAGAGTATAGGGGTGCCACAAAAGTCATGCAATCATGGCTGCATAAAGGTGATGGGACAAGGTTTGACCTGCGTGCGCAGGTTCAAGCTACCCTGCCCTGGTCAACGGTCAAAACTAATCGATAACTGACACGTGGCAATTGAACCAGCGCACGCTGGTTGTGGACCAGCGTATGAAGGTAGGGCTTTGGCTAAGGCTTTTTAGGTTAGGTTTAATGGTTTAAAAGGGGTTTAACCGCTCAAAGCTCATTTACACTAACATTCCCGGGGTGCTCTTGATCTTATTTATCATCGGGGAATCAAATACCGTAAGTAAACTAATCTGAAAAGTCCAAAATACCCTATGGAGCAGATACGTGATTATAAGAGCTCTAGAGACAAAAGTTAATTATGACCCTTTAAAATAATATGATTAAAATAATAAGATCTTTGCACTCGTTCAAACGGATTGAAAATTGGATCACTTAATTTTTTTAGAATTTTTATATATTAAAAAATATTGTTAAAAAATTAAGTGCTCCAATTTTGAATCCGTTTGAACCGGTATAGAGATTTCATTATTTTGATCATATTATTCTAAAGAGACATAGTTAAATTTTGTCTCTAAGACTCTCATAATCACATTTCTGCGCCATAGGATTGCAAAATAAAGAGAGCAAGTGTTTTCCCCCCATAACGTTGTCGTTTTGAGGGGAGGATAGGGGCTACTTCCTCCCATGGACAGCAGAGCCCCTGCGTCCGGTTTCCTTATAGCAAGATGAGACTCATCTCGGGAAAATACACAAATGATTGGAACCGGTTAATTTATAAAAACATTTATCTAAGCATCTCTGTAGAAAACTAGCTCATCCGGAGATCGGTAAAGGGTTGATCAATTTTCGTCTTTGAATTTGCCGAGAGAAAAATTAAATGAATTGATCAAAATCTTTACCGATATTCTAATGAGCTGGATGTTTTTTTTTTTTTTTGGTAAATAATTAAAAAAATTGCACGGACACTTAAAATAATATGGTCAACAAATTATACGGCTCAGTTTGTTAGTGTGAGAACCCCGTTCCAAATTAATCTCGCGATACATGTTGTATATTTGGTGTGCCTGGCTCATCGGATATTATATACCCACATTGGAAGGTCTTGGTGGGGCATTGCCAAGGTGATTCGATTTTTGCTTTCTTCCAACATTGTCAAATGGAAGGTGGGTTTGGTCTCTCGGATTAATCGAGGTGCGCGTATGTTGGTTCTAACACCCCACTTATCAACAATGCCTAGCTATCCATGTTGCCCTAGCAAAATAAAACCACGGAGGATTAAAGCCAATATCAAAGAAAAGGAGAAGGTTGAATTTACAAAATATTTGAGTAAGATCTTCAATTGCATACCTTCAAAATACTATTCTTGACCAGATGAAGCTCATGTAGTGCAGTATTTATGTTCATTTGGTTTTTTGGGGACTCTGTAGAGCATGCTAGTCCTATCTTGATGAGGGAGATCAGATTTTCTATCATTTTGCTGCCATCTATCTTCTCGGTTAAGAGCATAGGGTCTGCAATCTCCATAACAAGTTGAGGCAAGGCAATCTTTACAAAGTTATGAAGATTAAGGTCTGCCTCAAACAATTTGTCAGTAGGTCTCTTCCCTGTTATCATCTCCAACAAGAAGATCCCATAACTATAAACATCTCCACTAGTTGACATCTTGCTTCCCAAACCGTACTCTGCAATTCGTAACATTCAAACTTTAACACCAAAGGATCCACTTCTGGATAACAAAAGCAATACGAAAAGAAAGAGAAAACTTGCTTCAATACACCATGGGAGTTTCCCTGTTTTCTATGCCAACGTTATCGTAATGGAACAACTGAATATGATTTGAAATTTTGTGAGTTGATATTATAAGAGGCAGAATTAAAGAAGAAAACGGCTAAAAAACTTTGTTGTTACCTGGAGCTGCATATCCAATGGTTCCCCTAATTGTAGTTGAACTACTTGTACTTGGAGTGGTGAACTCTGCACAAAATCTAGCTAGACCGAAATCTCCTACATGAGCAACCATGTCACCGTCAAGAAGGATATTACTCGGCTTTAGATCGCAGTGAATAATTGGCCTTTCACATTGATGGTGAAGATAATTGAGAGCACAAGCCACATCCATGGCAATGTCTATTCTTTGTAGAAGGTCGAGTCCCACGAACTCACGTTCCCCATTACTTGGTTCTGGAATAGGATGCAACCAATTATCTAGACTTCCATTCGGCATGAACTCATAAACTAGAGCTTTAAACTCGTTCCCTTGAAAATCCGTGCTAGAACAAGAAGTTATGATCGAAACGAGGTTTCGGTGTCGAATATTCCTTAAGGCTTCGCACTCTACCATGAAACTCTTGGTAGCGCCACGAGTTTGAAGGTCAAGTACTTTGACCGCAACAACTAACTCCCCGTTTTGTTGAATAACACTTTTATACACACAACCGAAACTACCAAAACCGAGCAGATTCGTTAAAGAGAAACCTTCAGTTGCTTTGAGAAGCTCTCCATAAGAGACTTTCAAAAATGGATCTTTCAACAACGAAACTATAGGTTTGGTCTTTCTTTTCTTTTTGAACAAACATATGATGAAAGACGACACTACGTACGGTTACACAAATGAGTACCGAAGCGACCGTGATTGCTAACGTCTTCGAAAGAGACATCTTATTTCTTGTTTTTTTCGTGGTGCACCAAGGTAGTCGTAGTTCAGAAATGCCACCACAAAGCCTATAGTTCCCAGCAACTGATATTGCACTGGCATTTGTAAAAATGCCCTTCATTGGTAACTCTCCTTCAAAATTATTGAAAGACAAATTGAGATTCTTCAGGGCAAATGTTCCTAAAAATCTCGGAATTTGATCGGAGAAGTTGTTGTCAGAAAGGTCCAAATTCTGAATACCTCTCAGGGATTCCATTGAGGAAGGAATAGATTCTTAAAAGAAATTTTTATGCAAATATAGGTTTTCAAGGCTGCTATAGCTACCAAGAGTGCTAGGAATTTCACCAAACAAACCATTCTCGGAGATATCGATTTCTATTTTTGAGGCTTCCAACCTCAAGTGGCAAGGATCCAGACAAATGGTTGCGAGATAGATCCAATCCAATTTGACAGAGAAAAGACCGTCAAAAGTTGTCTTGATGTGCTACCGTTGAGTTTATTTTCAGAAAGCTCTAGCACTAATGAATGTCGACTGTTACCAAGATTCATGGGTATGGCTAGGGGAGTGCAAAAAAACCGTCTACCCGCGGACCCGACCCGGTCCGACCCGACCCGAAGGGTTTCGGGCGGTTTCGATCAGCTGGTTCGGTCGGGTACGGGTTGTATTCTGTTTAAAAAACCATTCTCGGTTCGGGATTCGGGTTTATATGTATTTTACCCGTCGGGTCCGACCCGACCCGACCACTTTATATACGTATACATGTACATCATACATGGTACACCATTTAATGTTGCTGCAGCCTGCAGGTTCCAAAACTCACGCCTGGTTAGTCTAAAAAGAAGTTCACCTTTATCTTTAATACCCTCTCTCTCCCTCTGCGCCAGTTCACACTTTTCAAGAGAGAAATGAATGAATCTCTCTCCTCTTCTCCTCTTATCACGATATCCCACAAAAAAATACATACCATGCCCCATTCTCCAGATCTGGAGTAAACCCATACTCGAGCCGCACAATCCCTCACGGCCAGTTCCACCGTGAGCCTCAGCCGCACCACCGTCGCGTCCACGGCCCCCCTCTCTCTCTCTCCAGATTTGAGCCTCTGCCTCCGCCGTGAGCCTCCGTTCCGTTCCAGACGAAAGGCACACCATTGCGGCGTCGCGTCCACCGTCGCGGCGTTGCCTCCACCGTGAGCATCCGCCTCCATCATCATCTTCCTCTCTCTCGTTCTCTCCCTCTCTCTCAATTTTTTCTGGGTCCGGTTGTGTTTGGTCGAGAATATTGAGTTTTGATTTGTTCTGAATCTTCTGTATTCCTGAGTTCTGAGATTTGTTTGGCCGAGTCCGACGGACCCAACCCGACCAAAATATTCGGTTTCCCGGACGGTTTTCACAACGCCTCGGTTCGGGGGCGGGTCCTCAAACATTATACCCGATGTAGTCGGGTCGGGGTCGGGATTGGGGTCAAACCCGACCCGCCCGACCCGTGCACACCCCTAGGTATGGCCACCTCTAGTCCATTTTTCCCGAAAGAAAGTAATATCAGCAATGTCAAATTTCCAATAGAGTCTGGAATTTTACCTAACATATTGTTGTTGTATAAGTCCAACTTTTGCAACTTATGAAGATAACCTATGCTACCGGGAATCGGGCCTGTGAATAGGTTATCAAACAGACCTAAGACTTCCAGATTCACAAGGTTCCCTATTGTTGGAGGAATAGATCCATACAATTGATTTCCACCAAGTGTCAAGTAAGAG
The DNA here is from genome assembly GCA_020567845.1 of Rhododendron henanense subsp. lingbaoense. Taxonomy (NCBI): domain Eukaryota; kingdom Viridiplantae; phylum Streptophyta; class Magnoliopsida; order Ericales; family Ericaceae; genus Rhododendron; species Rhododendron henanense. The sequence goes on along the minus strand of CM036313.1, from coordinate 42,732,298 downwards.
ACAGATAGATTGCCCACAGAGTCCGGTAATACCCCTCCGAATTGGCCATTCTCCAACATTACCACCCTCAAGTGGCTACAATTGGTCAAAGAACTAAGAAAGGCAAGTCCATCTGATCCCTTAGTTTCAAAATTGTTATGACCCCACTCGAGATTTTGTAAGTCTCTGAAATCGTTTCTTACTTTTCCACTGAAATTGTTGTCATCAAAGTCGAGTTGTTCCAAATGCGAAGAGTTGGATATTGAAAGCGGAATGGGACCATTAAATTTGTTGCTGTATAGCTATAGGACCTCGAGGTGGGGGAACATGAAACCGAATGTCGGCGGAAGACTACCCCAAAGTCGATTTGCAGGCACTGATTATGTAATTAGCAATGATAGGTTGTATAAGGAAGGAGGGATGGTACCAGAAATTTTAGTGCCACACAACCAAAGTTCTCTTAAAATTTTCAATTGACCCAATGCATTTGGGATACTTCCTCCAAACTCATTGTGAGCGGCATTAAACTTTAACAGAGAACTAAGATTCCCAATCAATGGAGGAATCCCTCCGGTCAAATTATTCTCACGAATGTAGAGTGATATGAGTCTCGGCAATGAATAAGCAACTTCTTTTGGAAACTCACCAACTAACTTATTTCGGTGGACATAAAGGTAGATGAGATTTGAGCAACGAGATAGGCTTTTTGGAATATTCTCTTCAAAATTGTTAATAGGCAGATTCAGTTTCTATAACCTGAAAAGATTATCAAGTTCAATTGGAATTTCACCCATAAAAGTGTTGTTAGAGAGGTTAAGCTCCCGGAGAAAACTGAGGTTTCCGATGTAAGTAGACAAAGAACCCGCTAGACCTCTAGATGCGAGGTCTATAACGGTGACTCGTTCGTGTCGACGGCTGCATTTGACACCTTCCCAGTGACAGAAATAGAGATATTCATTCCATGAGCTCAAGGCCTGTTGATAATGTGGGAAAATATTTGACTTGAAGGCCAATAATGCATGGAAATCAGTCTCGTTGCTAGCAACATTAATTGTGTTAACAAGACTAAGGGATGAAGTTGTGTGACGGGCAAGGGCTTTGATTTGAAGCAATGGGATGAGAAGGAGAAATAGGGCTAGGAGAGAAATTGAGAGAGATTTGGTAATTACTAGATTCATCTTCGTGTGTGGTTCAATTTGAGTTCTCAATTATGTTTGAACTACGTACTATATATGTAACATGAGGATCCAAGTTCAACCACATGATATCTACCTAATTGACTCTAGTCGTCTTATTGGTGCAAGTCTTTATAGTAGTAGTACATATATGGGTCCTGGAAATGTGGGGTTGAAGAAAAGGACACTGATTGGCATTATTTAGAATGGGGCAGCTCACCTCTGTATCCCAACACCCATCTAAACTTAATTTTGGAGGTCCCAAAAGAGTTTTAACTTCAGTAATCCGAAACGTTCATTTTATAGAAGATGCGAAAATAATGTCATTGCAAAAGATTAGCTTGATTGGAGTTGGATAGACATGCCTACGGATCGTGTTTTTTTTTTTAATCAAATATGCAGGTTATGTCTAAACTCACATTTGCCATCTTAAAAATAATATCAGAACTCTGGTTTCCAATCGATGTCCTATAAAACTTTTTTTCTGTTGAGATGTTTTTTTTCCCGTGGCGTCAGAAAATAAAAACAGTTCAGATCAATATTTTGGGACTCCTATGAGACCCACAAAATCAAGTTGTGAAAAGGCAGGCTGGAGGTGATTTTGTAACTTCCTCCAAATATAAGAATTTCCGCCTATAAAAAAAAATATAAGAATTTCCAAAATACATTCTAAGAAACCGCGTCAAACACTTTCGTAAGTAGGGTGTTTGGGAGGTGCATTTTTGCATTTTCTAATTTTCATTTTTGCATTTTGTCTGTTTGGGAGCCCCATTCTAAAACTCATTCCAAAAGCACAAATGGATTTCTCAATTTCTTTGATACCAAACCAAATTAACCAAACCGAACCGAGCCTTATATCTCAATCAATTGGGGTTGGCTACATAAATCATTTTCTCTCAATTGAGCTCTGTCAAGAGCCACTTGTTCACTCAAACCCATAAGGCTCGCGACAATTGAAGTAGCCTAAAAAAAAAAAATGATTGGTATAATTTAACTGCAGTAGGCTAGAAACATTTCAATGTAATAATGTAATGTATTAGAAAACAAAAACATTATAATATAGTAATAAGTATGCGTTCTGATGAAAATATATATCTACTTAGCCGGTCCCTCAGGGTCAAAATCCTGACTCCGCCACTGGTAGCCCATCTAAACTTATTTTTGCTAGTACCAACAAAGTTTCAATGTTACTAGTTTGAAGGAGTAGTCTTCAAGCGCCAACACCCTGTCATGAAGCTTAGACAATTTGTGATGCATGAGTTCATAATCATGAAGGTCTTGATTGAACCCATGGGGAGCTGTATTTTGTTTTAGCCACATTTTTATGGTGGGCAGATCAAGGAAAGCATGGATATGAGTCGTTAGAAAGGGGCCAGAGGAAGACTGAAGAGTTTCACAGGCCCATACAAAATTCGTATAAGGCACGTGCTCTTCCAGAATGTTCACATTAAGAAAAGCAAAAGAAGCCAACAGTTCCTTGGCTTGCTGATAATCATTATCAGGCTTAACTAGCTTGCTGATAATCATTATCAGGCTTAACGGGACAGCCAGCCCTAGAATAAGAAAGAGGGGGATCAAACCTCAAGTTAGCCAGCTCTTCGAACCAATCAGGTTCTTCTGGAAGAGGGTGAAGAGCATAAGGGTCTTTGTCAAAACCGTTTCAAAAGCGAGGCCTGCGAACCTCGTCCATCCAATGACAATATTGAGTGTTGGCCTTATCTCGAAGATCACGGTAACTAGCAAAGACAAAAGCTTCTTTTTCTTCAACCCTGTAAAAAGGTGAACGAAGAGAAGAAGAAAGAAGAGAATCCAGGAGACTCAATTGAGGAGACTCCATTATATTTGTAGCATAATAACGGCTCATGGTTAAAGAGCGATGATGATGGAAGAATGTTCGAATAGGTGGATAGTCCATTCACCAGGACCCTATCAGAAGGGGGATTCAAATGCTCGATCTCCTAATTAGAGGTGGGAGAAGTAGAGTGAGTAGAAGCATATTGATCCCAGTTATTGTTTGCAGCACTATCCTCGTCAACTCCAATAAGGAATTTGGGAGAGGAGGATGAGGAAAAGGGTAAGAGCGTTCACGAACAATTTTACCATAAATGTGGTCAGTGGAAATTCTCTCCAAAGTTGGAGAAATGGAAACCTCTCGAACAGACATGCTTTCGAAGGTGTGATCAAGATCAAAGAATTGAGCCATTGAGAAGTAGTATAAGTTTGATTTTGGGCAAAGTATTCAAAGTATGAATTAATTACGCCGTACAGGGGTAATTTATAGACAGAAGGATCAAACTATTCATAGTCTAAATACAAGCACATAAAACAGTTGTGCATGAGCCACTTCCACTCCCCTCTTTCCTCAGAAATAGGTGGAAGTCGAAGAAGCGGGAACATTAACACTTGTTTAAATCTTTTTAAAGTAGAGTGTTAATGCGGGGGGTTTGTTTGCATGAGAATTTATTGGCCCAATCAGAGAATGACAAGTGGCCATTCATGTTGGACAAGACGGAGTACGCATAGACTAAAAATACATAGAATCACACAATTTAAAGAACAATGACGTTCTGATTAACTTAGTGTCGTTTTATAGGTAATGACAATCATTGCCAGATGTCACTCAAATGGTAGCTCAGAAGATGAGCAATTCGAAGCTCAAAGGCGCGAATTGTATTATTCAAACAAGAGGTAGTTACACCAAGTTGACACAATCAAAGAAGTTGAGATCCAAGCATGTACCTGCTCATTTCCAAACACGATGCAGTTAAGGGCAAGTGGGGTGATGAATGAACTAAATCACCACAGATAATTGTAAGCTGAAATCATGGAGGGAAAATTTGAATTTAAAGTTGAGATGACTTCGAAGGTAGCTAGGTGGGAAAATGAAAGCCGTGAAAAAGACTCAAGAATTTGCCTATAAATAGAAGAAATGAAAGAAGGAAAAACCCCAGACAAATCATCAATCAAATAGCTATACTATGTTTGGTTTGTCCATTAGGCAGTAATTTAGGAACTTAGACTTAGTTCGAAGTAGTTAAGAGTAGTTTGTAGAATTAGTATTCACATTGTAATCTGTTCTGTTCGTTTGTGAAGTTGGAGAATCAATTGGAAAGCAAATTGTTTTGAATTGATCAAGGTATTTTGTTTATTCTTTGATTTGTCGAATTTCCAGTGAATCGTTGTGCCGTTTCAATACTTTTAGAAAGAAAAATCCTCTTCGTTGAGGTAATTGAACCGACGCCACAATCACCTGAATAAGTTTGGCTTTTATAAGTTAAATCTGAAAAGAATAATTACAAGTCTTTTCTGGCATGCTCGCGCACAATCATATTTCTGAAGTAAGCCAAAAATCACAGCCAAACACATGGTATATCCTTGTTATAAATGTCTCGTACTTAAGCAGAGCGGGCCCTGACTTTTCGGAGGCTTAAAGTGAAAATGAAAAATAGGGCCTCTTTTGTTGGACTATAATAAGGGATAAAAAAGTAAGAGAGGCCCTTACAATTCAAAATTTTTTGGAGGCCTAAAGAGGCCGCAACACTTGCTTTAGTTCAGGGTCGACTCTGTACTTAAGACAAAATTTATCATGAACTTGTTAGAAACTGTCATATCTGTATTCTAAATTTACCAAAAGATATATTGACTGATGTAACTTGGTACTCCCTCCGTCCCCTTTTTAAAGTCCAGTATTCCATTTTGGGTTGTCCCTTAATAAGTGTCCATTTTGTAAAGTGCTTCGTTCTCGATATATATCCAATAGAGATCACCCCAAGCGTAGGGTATAAGCGTCCAATTGAAGCATAATAAATCCGGAAGTCCGGGATCGTACCCAAGGGATAAATAATACGGCTTGATGGATTGTAGATGCAAGTATGGTTTCCGGCTTTTAGTCAGCCAACTTGGTTTTTCGTATGCGGTGCAAAGTAAAAAGGCTAAATTAAACGAGAATAAACTAGATAAAAAGAAGGTTAGGTCTGGGAATCACTAGCGCCCACGACTCAAGCAAAACCACATTTTTCACCCAAATACACGGTTTAACCCGGAAGATAAGATGGTTCAAAAATTAAGCTAGCTATAGAATTTATTTAGCAAACACCTCGAGCGTCATAGCTCCAAGCATCATGTGTGGTAAGTAGGCGAAGCTCTTACCTACACATGATCAAGGAGGTTAACACCTCGGTAATTTGACAAACAAATCCAAGCCCCACATCAATTTCCAAAACAAAGTTGCAAACTTTTTGGTGAAAAATGCAATTTTTACTCAAGCCATGTGGTGCTAGTCACCCCATGACCCAACCTTGAAAACTACTCACACATATCTATGGAGATAAAAGCAAGCAAAAATCTACTTAGCATAAGTGTAAACACAAGCCTAAGAGAAAATTATATGGAAAGATAGATCGGGAGATAATAAACAACTTTAATTAAGGAGAGAGTAGCAAAAACTAACTAATAAGAGCAGAAAATAAAAAAGTAAGTGCTGAAAATGAAGAACACTCAAGAACACCAAGAACAATTTGAAATCTAAGCCTAGATCTAAAAAAATACAATGCAAAAAGTTGTTTGTACGAATGACATCACGCCCCTAAATACTCCAAGGTACGCGGATGGAATATGCTCCAGAGATTCCCTCGTAAGCTCTCGGTACCGATGTCTACAAAATTTCCCATCGATGTCGAGTGGCTTAGCGACTGACAGGAGATAAGAGCTTGGTACCGATGTCTCCATTCTTTCCCATCGGTGCCGAAGTGCTTATCTTCAGAACTTGGACTTGCTTGGCTGCCTTGGCTTGGCCATGCCATCGGCTTGCTTTTGGCCTTTGACTTGTCTACTTCAGCTTGCCTTGGCCATTGCTTTGGAGCTTGATCATTCCGTTCTTGATCACTTTCGCACCTTGGACAATCTCGACAAGCTTTGGGCCTTGATTGCACTCAAGTGCCATCCACGGTGCCAATGACGGCTTATTTGCACGATTTTCCTGTCAAGACTTGCAAACACCTTTACGCGCAAAAGTAAACGAAAACAACTAAATTAACAATGAAATTAGACTAAACTAGAGACCTAGCGCACCCAACATTGCATTCTCGGGTGCTTATCATAAAGTTAGTGGGTAAAAGTTTGTACATTTTCCATTTTGCCCCTAAAAGTAGATTCCATTTTGAAAAGTTAGTGAGTAAAAGTGTAATGATGATGTCTCCATAGAGGGTGTAAATAGGAAAAATGGAGGTATGTAGACACCCCAATCCAAACCTCGAAGGGTCTTTGTCCACCCCGATGATGAAATAAAGGAAACGGTACCTAGGTGAGCTTGAATGAAGGATTCCCTTAGCCCAAACAAACTCTCAGCCCAAATAAACCAAAAGCCCAAGAGCCCAGAGAAAGCCTAAAAGCCCTGGACTGGACCTAGAACGCCGCACGGGACACTTCTACGTCGCGCGGCATATCGAAATTCATTACACCGCACGCGATTATGAGGTTAACCGCACGGCATTTCAGGAAAAGTTCTGACTGGCTCAGAAAGCTGTCGGCCACGCCTATTTGAGCCACAGCTGCAAAATGGCTCAGCCGAAAATACACTTCTAGCCCGCCCAGAAAATGCCTCCACCATTTGAAATTCAAAATCTTTGGCCCTTGCCTATAAATACACCCCTCCACTCAAGAGAAAATGGCCCTTGATCATTATTCTACCATTTCTTTCTTTTCTTGCTTTCACATCCATTCTCCACTTCTAAGTCTTGAGAATGTTACTTTCAAAAGACATTCTCTAGGCTTCTTGCTCCATTTTTCTCCTCACCATTAAAGTTAGTCCCTTACTAACTTTGAGACCCCAACTATCCAATATACACATCTATTACACACATCCATACTTCTCTTTTCTCAACTGACCCTTCCAAATTTCATCCACCGCCATCCATCCTCATTCAAGCTCAAGATCAAAGGTAAAAATCAAGTTTCCTTGGGTTAGGCTCTGTCCTGGCCCTGAGGGGACTCTTGTGTTGCCAGGTTTAACCCTTTTTGGTTGATACCTGGCCCAAAAATCATTTTTACAAAGAAAAATAGCCCCTGTGCTGGGTGAGTTACGCCACGCAGCGCTTTGATGCATCACACGGCGTAGTAGGCACACGCGCGGCATTTCAGTTAACTGTTGTTTTCTTGTCCAAGCTGTCTGGATCATGATCGTTCTTCGTTGGGTTTGTTTCTGTCTATCATCGGTAATTTTGGAACAATACCATATCTACAAGCCATGTTTTATCTCCACGAATGAACTTTCTCAATCTTTCTGAATAAACGAATGCATTAAAAGTGGTTTTCTATTTGTGGCTTGGAGGAATGGTACTGTTCTGGGATGATCTGACGGCTGTGAGTTTTCTGGTGTTTGAAATAATGCCGTGCGTCGTACTCGTTACGTCGCACGATGTTCTGAATACTGTTGACAACCCGAAAACAAGATCAGAACCACACACGGCGTATCTTATGGCCGCATGCCATATCATGGTATGCCGTGTAGCAGAAGACAGTGACCCAGACAGTTTGTTAAATAGCTTTTCTTGTCCATATTTTTGCCGCATCATCCTTTATCATCTCTGTACAGTGAGCACCACGTGCACGCCAATGTGATATATTCTGTCTTGTTCCCCTTTCCCGTATGTGTTTTTGAAAATTTTCAAATAATATTGAATTCCCCATCTAAAATGCTTAGTAGAGACCGGTTTTTGCCGGGCGAGCGGGGTGCTTTTTCAACAAAACCTTCCCTGTTCGTAACGTGGCTCCCGGATCCAAAATCTCAACGTTGTCGCTAGATCAAAAGCCTTTTTCCTCAAACAAACCCACGGTTTCTCGGACCATCCATCTCAAAAATCATCCGGGTGGCGACTCTTCAATCGCGCGTCGGACGCCAGGGAGCCCACAAGGTAAAAGTTGATGTGAATGGTGTAATGATGATGTTTTGTTAATAAGTTGAAGTTACGAAGCGGAACATTTTAAAAGGGACGGAGGGAGTAATATATAAATTCACCACAACATGAATTTACCAAGGATGTCCAAAAACTTCAGTAAAAACATCATAATCTTTTTTCAATTATATCCCATATCAATATGATATATTCAAAGCTCGAGTTTAAGGAGTATTGATATTTCATTTTGGTTTCGTCTTTTTCCTCAATTTTTAAAAAAAGCTCGGGCTCATATTTTTAATTTTTGATAAATAAAAAAAACAATTAACATTCCGTCAAAAGTTACAAGAGCTATCATTCGTCTCATGAAAGATATAAAAAATGTATTAAGAAATGAACTCAAGTTAAAGAAATTCAAATAAGACGACACTAAACACAAAACAAAACACTATTGTTTCAAACTTTTTCCGTCTTTGGTGAACTTTTGGTTGTAAGTTTTTACTTTTTACACTACTTTCATGTAGACAAATAATTAATAATAATGTAGATAAATAATTATTAATAATAACATTTGTCGGAAACCTATATAAAAAAATTTCAGAAAAAGACGAAGGAAAAATACCAAAATAGTAACTTAGAGCATCCACAGTGGTATAATCAAAACAAAAAGATTGCTAATGTTAGCAACATTTGCTCAAAACTAACAACTTTTGCCAATAATCAAATTTAGTTGTCCCCACATGTTTTTAATCAATTATAACATCATTAAAAAAAATATTCTCTCTCTTCCATTTTCAACATATTTCTAAGAAAAATACTTTTAAATACAAATATTAAAAGGACAGAAAGAAAATTAAAATTACTTAATCTCCACACTACCCGAGACCCAATCGCTGGTCTGAGACCAACCAAAGCCCTAAACACCCAAAATCCAAAACCCCCTACTCACCAACCAAAAGTAAAGACCCTACAAACAAACCACCCAAGCCGAACCTCCTAAACCAGCACCACCAAACCAAAAAGCCTAGGACGAAAAAAAGCAACCTCCAACACGGAAAACCCAAAACAAAGCCAAAACAAGAACGCTACTAGGAACCTCAAAAGCAAAACGCCCAACCCGAATACGAACCGTAACACCTACACCAAAATGCAAGCGAAAGGATTAAAACTCCAGAGATAGGGAAGCACCCTCATCCAAATCCGCATATTCTTCATCCTCCAAAATGTCAAAATCACCATTCTCCCTTTCAGCAAAATTCTCAAGCTGAATTTCTACATATTTTTTCAAATTAAAATCCGTCCCTCCGTGATATTTTACTCCTAGCAAAATGCCGGTGTCCATCATCTTACGGGCTTCCTGAACTAAGATAGAGTTCCTAATTCCTATTGTTAATGTCAAAGGAGGACAAAGAAGAAGAATAAGAAACCTCCTTGCCTTTCTTTTTAAACTTGACTGCCTTTAACCCAAACTCCGATAGCAATTTCTTCTTCCTAATCTTCCTATTAGATCTCTTTAACCTCCTTTCTAATTTTTGAATGGCAAAAATATATAAACACCTCCTCAACAATCACTTTTTCCCACGGAGACCCTCTCACATTTAAAATCGCTCATACAGACCTCCCCAACTAATCTCCGTTACCCAAGTGACACCCTTCCATCTCAAAACCGTTTGTGATTAACCCCCTCATTCATAAATCGGACAAAAATACCTTTGTTGCATTACCTACATACACCCCCTCTAACCTTTCTCTTTCTCCCTTCTACAAACAGCCTCCAATCAAAACCCAAAATCATCTTAGGTAATCTCTCCTTCCCCCTCTCAATCATAGGTAATTTCTCCTTCTCCATCTAAGCTATTCTTTCTCTATACCCACACCGACTAACCACTAGTTTCGTCCCACTCCGGCGAATTTCTTCTCTCTCTCTCTCTCTCTCTCTCTCTCTCTCTCTCTCTCTCTCTCTCTCTCTAAAGAACCCAAACAAGTTACAAAAAAGGAGAAGGGAGAAGCAACGCCGCAGCCGCCATGGCCGCCGCCGGTTACCACCACCATTATCCTCAACTTCTCTTCTCCCACACCTCTCGATCTCCTTTCCCTCCTCTTCTTCCCTTCACACCTCTTCTCAGCAAAAGAACCATCGCGGCACCTGTAACAGCCGCGCCATAATTTTCATGCTATTTTTGGTGGAATCCGATCGTTTATGGATGAAATAAGTAAAGGTGCAATTTTAGGGTTATATACAGAAGGTTCTCTTTAAAATGATTGATGTAAGGAAAAAAAATTTGTATAAAACGAAAAAAATTATTAGAACAACGATTGATAGAATAAGGGTATAATATAAATGTTAGGGGGTCTCCGTGGAATAAAGTGATAGTTGAGGGGGGTTTTATGTACTTTTGCCTTATTAAAAAAAGGGTATCTTAGTCATTTTCTCCATTCCGTTAACGAAGTTAACATTTTTTCGTTTCCAGTAGTTGAGGAGGTCTGTATAGGCTAGGCGATTTTAAATGTGAAGGGGTCTCCGTGGGAAAAAGTGATAGTTAAGAGGGTGTTTATGTACTTTCGCCTTTTTGAATAGCTCATTGGAGTGATTTCTCCCCTTTCTTGCAAGACCTGTCGCCCCTCTTCTTAATAATAGCACCAAGATCTCCCAAAGAGCCCAAAGGACCCGAGCCAAGAGCAAACCCCTTTTCTAGAGCTTCGTCAGCCTCCATTTGTAGAGCAGTTGGATCGGATTCCCTACCAAAGCCTTCCTCATGAGCATCGTGAATTTCAAAATCGAGCGATTCATCATCCCCAGGATCTAACTCAACCACCGCCTCTTTTACATATTTACAATTCCCTTTCTTGATCTTAATCGAAATAAACACACGCTTTTCCCAAGAAGTTTCTGCCAAAGGATCTTCAATTACTTTGACCGGAAAGATCACACCATTGATTTTAATATGCACAACCTTATTAATATAATCAAGATAATCCTTTATGATAAACATACGCCCTTTATCAAAAGCAATGGATTTCTCCGTTACCTCATCAAGCTTAATAACATCACCCCAAAGCTTTCCAATTTCAATAAAGGTAGAAGAGCACCAATGGATTTCTTAATTTCTTTGATACCAAACCAAATTAACCAAACCAAACCAAACCGAGCCTTATATCCCAATAAATTGGGGCTGGTTACATAAATCATTTTCTCTCCATTGAGCTCTGTCAAGGGTCACTTGTTCACTCAAACCCATAAGGCTCGTGACAGTTGAAGTAGCCTAAAAAAACAAAATGATTGGTATACTTTAACTGCAGTAGGCTAGAAACTTTTCAATGTACTAATGTAATTAATGTATTAGAAAACAAAAACTTTATAATATAGTAATAAGTATGCGTTCTAATGAAAATATATGTCTACTAAGCCAGCCCCTCAAGGTCAAAATCCTGACTCCGCCACTGGCAGCCCCTCTAAACTTATTTTTGTTAGTACCAACAGAGTTTCAATGTTACTAGTTCAAAAGAGTAGTCTTCAAGTGCCAGCACCATGTCTTGAAGCTTAGACAATTTGTGATGCATGAGTTCATAATCATGAAAGTCTTGATTGAATCCATGGGCAGCTCTATTTTGTATTAGACACATTTTTATGGTGGGCAGATGATCAAGGAAAGCACGGATATGAGCTGTTGGAAGGGGGCCAAAGGAGGATTGAAGAGTTTCACAGGCCGATACAAAATTTGTATAAGGCACATGCTCTTCCAGAATGTTGACGTTATGAAAAGCAAAAGCAGCCAACAGTTCTTTGGGGCTTGCTGAGAATCATTATCAGGGTTAACGGGACGGCCAGCCCTGGAATAAGAAAGAGGGGTATCAAACCTCAAGTTAGCCAGCTCTTCGAACCAATCAGGTTCTTCTGGAGGAGGGTGAAGAGCATAAGAGTCGTTGTCAAAACCGTCTGAAAAGTGAGGCCTTCGAACCTCGTCCATCCAATGACAATACTGAGTGTTGGCCTTATCTCAAAGATCATGGTAACTAGCAAAGCCAGAAGCTTCTTTTTCTTCAACCCTGTAAAAGGTGGATGAAGAGAAGAAGAAAGAAGATAATCCAGGAGACTCCATTACGCTAGCAGCATAATAACGGCTCATGGTTAAAGAGCGATGATGGAAATAGATAGTCCATTACCACCGGGATCCTATCAGAAGGGGGATTCAAATGCTCGATCTCCCAATTAGAGGCGGGAGAAGTAGAGTGAGTAGAAGCATTGTAGACACCCCAAATTGAGACTTCCTAAACTACCTTAGATCTCCTATGATGATACAAGACGGAACCACAAATTCGAGAGCTTGATTAACGACTTTTGGGCTTCCCATAACTATCCAGCACAAGGCACCATGTGCCCAGCGCAAAGCATCCATTGTCCAGCACCAAAGAGTACATCAAACTTCCTGGCGCTAATGACTAACTACACAGCGCTGGGAATCAAATTCTATTACCAACAGTTCTGACTACTGCAGGAATCTCATCATGACTCTGCAAAGCATCTAGCTGACTCTAAGCCTGCACAGATGCTCCTCCCCCATTTTTCCCTATAAATAGAGGTGCATAGAGCCATTTCAGGGGGACCTCCAACTCTCTGATACATACAGACACTCAAAAATACCCATATATGCTCTCTCTATTCCAAAGCATTTTCTCTCTCTAAGAATATATACATTTTCTGGATTTTCCTCAAAGAAAAATCAGAAATGTCTTATGTTTGAAGAAGAAAAATCTCATTTCTCTTCCAAAAAGCCTACATTTCTCCATCACTCCACCTCAATAATCTTTTCAATCCAAAACATCCTTCAAACTACCTAAAAACAAGCCTCCAAGTATCGGTCAAGCACTCAAAGGTAGTATACCACCTGCATTTCTGGTTCCCGTTCATCTGAGGAAACCAGAAGCCTAAAGCAGAGATATCAACTAGCTGATATAGTCATGGGTTTCTGTCAAGGAAAGAATGTGATTACGTGTGCCTTGCGCTGGGCATTCACTCCCCAGTGCAAAACACATGCTCCCACAGTTGCCAGACTGTCTTGTGCTGGGTCCTCATTCCCTAGTACAAAGCTCATTCTTTCCAGTACTCATTGATTACCCTAGTATCAGTAGAGTCCAGAGGCTCCCTTTCTTTTTTATGTCTATTTCCAGCATTTATCATTTATTTTTAATGCTTCTTAATACCGCCTTCCTATTACTGCATCTAGAAATGCCTTAAAGTATCATCAAAAAGACTTTTGTTCATGCATTGTACCAATTAATTCACTGTTTGGATAAAAAAAAATAATAAAACATTTTCAGAAACTGATCAAAGCGACTGCTTTGCGCTGGACACTAAGTCCCCAACGCAAAGGAGACATCCCGAGAGTGCTTTGCGCCAGGAAGTAACTCCCCAGCGCAAAGGAGTGACCCTCATTTTCTGAAGTTTCTTCGACAGTCTGCATTCATTGCATCCATAATATGCCATTTTCTGTTTCATTCTTGTATATACTGTACACTCCAGTACATGCCTACACCGTATATTCAACTTGCTATGTGTTTTAAAGGTTAAGATGTAAGCATTTTTCCGAAATCCCACAAATACTTAGTAGAGACCGGTCCTCGTATCGGGCAAGAAGGGTGCCGAACAAAAGCCTTCGCTTCTCGTAACTTCGCTTCCGAACCCGAAATCTCTGGTTTATTTTCAAGTTCAAATATCATTTTCAAGTTCTAGGTTTATCAGGTGACAAACCATTTTACAAAAATCCGGGTGACGACTCTTCAAGATTTTCTAAAACAAAACGGGTGGCGCGCGGGGAGCCCCTTCCGAAAAAGGGGTCTCTCAGGCTCTGGCAGCCCATAAGCATATTGATCCTAGTTATTGTTTGCAACACTATCCTCATCAACTCCAATAAGAAATTTGGGAGAAGAGGATGAGGAAAGGGTAAGAGCGTTCACGAACAATTTTACCATAAATGTGGTCAGTGGAAATCCTCTCGAAAGTTGGAGAAATGGAAACCTCTCGAACAGACATGCTTTCGAAGGCATGATCAAGATCAGAGAATTGAGCCATTGAGAAGTATAAGTTTGATTTTGGGCAAAGTATTCAAAGTATGACTTAATTACGCCGTACAGGGGTAATTTATAGACAGAAGGATCAAACTATTCATAGTCTAAATACAAGCACATAAAACAGTTGTGCATGAGCCACTTCCACTCCCCTCTTTCCTCAGAAATAGGTGGAAATCGAAGAAGCGGGAACATTAACACTTGTTTAAATCTTTTTAAAGTAGAGTGTTAATGCGGGGGGTTTGTTTGCATGAGAATTTATTGGCCCAATCAGAGAATGACAAGTGGCCATTCATGTTGGACAAGATGGAGTACGCATAGACTAAAAATACATAGAATCACACAATTTAAAGAACGATGACGTTCTGATTAACTTAGTGTCGTTTTATAGGTAATGACAATCATTGCCAGATGTCACTCAAATGGTAGCTCAGAAGATGAGCAATTCGAAGCTCAAAGGCGCGAATTGTATTATTCAAACAAGAGGTAGTTACACCAAGTTGACACAATCAAAGAAGTTGAGATCCAAGCATGTACCTGCTCATTTCCAAACACGATGCAGTTAAGGGCAAGTGGGGTGATGAATGAACTAAATCACCACAGATAATTGTAAGCTGAAATCATGGAGGGAAAATTTGAATTCAAAGTTGAGATGACTTCGAAGGCAGCTAGGCGGGAAAATGAAAGCCGTGAAGAAGACTCAAGAGTTTGCTTATAAATAGAAGAAATGAAAGAAGGACAAACCCCCAGACAAATCATCAAACAAACAGCTATGCTATACTTGGTTTGTCCATTAGGCAGTAATTTAGGAACTTAGACTTAGTTCGAAGTAGTTAAGAGTAGTTTGTAGTAGTAGTAATCACATTGTAATCTGTTCTGTTCGTTTGTGAAGTTGGAGAATCAATTGGAAAGCAAGTTGTTTTGAATTGATCAAGGTATCTTATTTATTCTTGGATTTGTCGAATTTCCAGTGAATCATTGTACCGTTTCAATACTTTTAGAAAGAAAAATCCTCTTCGTTGAGGTAATTGAACCGACGCCACAATCGCCTGAATAAGTTTGGCTTTTATAAGTTAAATCTGAAAAAAATAATTACAAGTCTTTTCTGGCACGCTCGGACACAATCATATTTCTGAAGTAAGCCAAAAATCCCAGCCAAACACATGGTATATCCTTGTTATAAATGTCTCGTACTTAAGCAAAGCCGGCCCTGAATTTTCGGAGGCTTAAAGTAGTGAAAATGAAAAATAGGGACTCATTTGTTGGACTATAATAAGGGATAAAAAAGTAGGAGAGGCCCTTACAATTCAAAATTTTTTGGAGGCCTAAAGAAGCCGCAATACTTACTTTAGTTCAGGGTCAGCTCTGTACTTAAGACAAAATTTATCATGAACTTGTTAGAAACTGTCATATCTGTATTCTAAATTTACCAAAAGATATATTGACTGATGTAACTTGGTAATATATAAATTCACCACAACGTGAATTTACCAAGGTTGTCCGAAAACTTCAGTAAAAACATCATAATCTTCTTACAATTATATCCCATATCAATATGATATATTCAAAGCTCGAGATTAAGGAGTATTGATATTTCATTTTGGTTTCGTCTTTTACATCGATTTTAAAAAAAAGCTCGGGTTCATATTTAATTTTTGATAAATAAAAAAATTAACATTTCGTCAAAAGTTACAAGAGCTATCATTCGTCTCATGAAAGGTATCAAAAATGTATTAAAAAATGAACTCAAGTTAAAGAAATTCAAATAAGACGACACTAAACACAAAACAAAACACTGTTGTTTCAAACTTTTTCCGTCTTTGGTGAACTTTTGGTAGTAAGTTTTTACTTTTTACACTACTTTCGTGTAGACAAATAATTAATAATAAAAACATTTTTCGGAAACCTATATAAAAAAATTTCAGAAAAAGACGAAGGAAAAATACCAAAACATTAACTTAGGAAGGGAAATTGATTTTAGCACTTCAAAAATTGATGGAGAGGCTCCAAACGACAGTTCAGTTTTGGAGCCCCTCCATCAATTTTTGGAGTGCCAAAATCACAATCCCTTAGGAAGTGTCTTATGGACTGCTATTTTGCAAACTTCCGTCTCATTGGTGTGACTTGCAAGTCTTTATTAATTACTCCCTCCGTCCCTTTTTAAGTGTCTTGCTTCGTAACTCCAACTTATTAAAAAGACATCATCATTATACCTTTCACATCAACTTTTTCCTCCACTTTCCCTACTTACCCATCATCATTACACTTTTACTCACTAACTTTTCAAAATAGAATCTACTTTTAGGGACAAAATAGACAATGCACCAACTTTTACCCACTAACTTTACAAAATAGACACTTCTTAAGGGACAGCCCAAAATGGAATACTGGACTCAAAAAAAGGGACGGAGGGAGTAATTTTTTGCTGAGGAAGTCTTTATTAATTAATTTTTTTGCTAATTAAGTAAGTCTTTATTAGTAATTATTACTAGTACGCGTTGAAGTTGACTGAAATATATAATGGCAGACATGTATATTACTAGTAAATCTGTAAATGGGGTAGGTGCGTAAAGTTATATCGATTGGCATTAGCTCACTTCTGTATCCTATCTGTAAATGGGGCAGGTACTTCTAATACTAATAATAATTTTAGTTTAATTTAATAAAAAATAGGTTTGATTTGATAAAAAAAACCTGATTATTTTATATTCTAATTTCTCAATTTCTTTCTTTTTTTTGATCGGAAAACAAAAAAGATTTTACTATTAATCTCTGCAGAATAAAATACAAATATTAAAAGGACAGAAAGAAAGTTATAATTACTTAATCTCCACACTACCCGAGACCCAATCGCTGGTCCGAGACCAACCAAAGCCCTAAACACCCAAAAACCGAAACCCCTTGCTACCAACCAAAAGTAAAGACCCTACAAACAAACCACCCAAGCCGAACCTCCAAAACCAGCACCACCAAACCAAAAAGCCTAGGACGAAAAAAAGCTACCTCCAACACAGAAAACCTAAAACAAAGCCGAAACAAGAACGCTACTAGGAACCTCAAAAGCAAAACGCCCAACCCGAAAACGAACCGAAACACCTACACCAAAACGCAAGCGAAAGGATTAAAACTCCAGAGATAGGGAAGCACCCTCATCCAAATCCGCATATTCTCCATCCTTCAAAATATCGAATCACCATTCTCTCTTTCAGCAAAATTCTCAAGCTGAATTTCTACATATTTTTTCAAATTAAAATCCGTCCCTCCATGATATTTTACTCCCAGCAAAGTGCCGGTGTTCATCATCTTACAGGCTTCCTGAACTAAGATAGAGTTCCTAATTCCTATTGTTAATGTCAAAGGAGGACAAAGAAGAAGAATAAGAAACCTCCTTGCCTTTCTTTTTAAACTTGACTGCCTTTAATCCAAACTCCGGCGACTTTCCTCTCTCTCTCTCCCTCTAAAGAACCCAAAGAAGTGACAAAAAAGGAGATGAGAGAAGCAACGCAACAGCCGCCATGGCCGTTGCCGGTTGCCACCACCATTATCCTCAACTTCTCTTCTCCCACGAATCTCCGTGGCACCTGTAGCCGCCGCACCACGATTTTCGCACTATTTTTGGTGGAATCCGATCTTTTATGGATGAAATAAGTGAAGGTGCAATTTTAGGGTTATATACGGAAGGTTCTCTTTAAAATGATTGATGTAAGGGGAAAAAATTGTATAAAACGAAAAAAAAAAAAGATTAGAACAACGATTTGATAGAATAAGGGTAAAATATAAATGGTAGGGGGTCTCCGTGCAATAAAATGATAGTTGATGGAGTGTTTATGTACTTTTTCCTTATAAAAAAATGTATCTTAGTCATTTCCTCCATTCCGTTAACGGAGTTAGCATTTTTTTCGTTTCTAGTAGTTGAGGGGGTCTATATGGACGATTTTAAATGTGATGGGGTTTCCGTGGAAAAAAGTGATAGTTAAGAGGGTGTTTATGTACTTTTGCATTAATTTTGAATAGCTCCTTGGAGTGATTTCTCCCCTTTCTTGCAAGACCTGTCGCCCCTCTTCTTAATAATAGCACCAAGATCTCCCAAAGAGCCCAAAGGATCCGAGCCAAGAGCAAACCCCTTTTCTAGAGCTCCATCAGCCTCCATTTGCAGAGCAGTTGGATCGGATTCCCTACCAAAGCCTTCCTCATGAGCATCGTGAATTTCAAAATCGAGCGATTCATCATCCCCAGGATGTAACTCAACCACTGCCTCTTTTACATCTTTATCATTCCCTTTCTTGATCTTAATCGAAGTAAACACACGCTTTTCCAAGAAGTTTTTGCTAAAGGATCTTCAATTGCTTTGACCAGAAAGATCACACCATTGATCTTAATATGCACAACCTTATTAATTCAATCAAGATAATCCGTTATGATAAACATATGCCCTTTATCGAAAGCAATGGATTTCTCCGTTACCTCATCAAGTTTAATAACATCACCCCAAAGCTTTCCAATATCAATAAAGGTAGAAGAGCACCAATGGATTTCTCAATTTCTTTGATACCAAACCAAATTAACCAAACCAAACCGAACCGAGCCTTATATCTCATTCAATTGGGGTTGGCTACATAAATCTTTTTCTCTCCATTGAGCTCTGTCAATGGCCACTTGTTCACTACATAAGGCTCGTGACAGTTGAGTAGCCTAAAAAAACAAAATAATTGGTATACTTTAACTGCAGTAGGCTAGAAACATTTCAATGTATTTATGTAATGTATCAGAAAACAAAAACTTTATAATATAGTAATAAGTATGCATTCTGATGAAAATATATGTCTACTAAGGCGACCCCCCAGGTCAAAATTCTGACTCCGCCACTGGCAGCCCCTCTAAACTTATTTTTGTTAGTACCAACAGAGTTTCAATGTTACTAATTCGGAACGTTCATTTTGCAGACGATGCAAAAGAAAATGTCACTGCCATAGATTAGTATGATTGGACTTGATAGGCATGGCGGATCAAAAAAAAAAAAAAGACTTGATAGGCATGCGAACGAATTGTGTTTTATTTTGTCAAACTAGGTACTTTGCGACGTGCAAGGCACGTGTGCCATGCCCGTTGAATTGATCGGTTTTAAATTTTGTTGGGATATAGCTGTATATAAGTAGGTTATATTTATGCTTGCAAAAGGCCTATCCACAGCCGGTTACATAAGTTTGTTACATTAACATAAGTAGTTCTGTGACCACTGCAAAACTACCCAGATTTACTCCACAAGGGCACAGATAGGTTATCCATACAGATTAAGGATGGAATTATCAATCAGTTAATATGGAAACTTATAAACTTGTTGATCATGTTCCAGACTTGAAGTTCAATGATCAGGCATAACTTCACAGCCCATTGCATGGTCTCGTAGCATCATCATAGAAAATAACACACGCAGTCTTTCACCTTAATGAACTTGATGCATAAACTGACTCACACTTGGACAATGTCCACATACATTTTAATTGTTAACTTCGAAAGCCAACACCAGTGTCACAGAATAATGTTAAGTTCCAATCTCAATGCTTTCAGTTCCTAATAAACTTTAGCACAACTACAATCATGCTAGAACAATGTCACAAATTCCAATTCCAAGCTTTAATAGCCGCAAGATGACAAGTAGTGAATGATTCAGAAGATCTCAGGGTATGCATCTACACCTCATGGTTCAAAAATCAAGATTCTACCCACAAGTCAATGTAAAAAAAAAAATGACATGATGCATCTTTTGGACATTTTATGATTCAATACGATGCCAAATTTAAGGAAGTGAACAAAAAGAAACATAGTGAACTGAAATTTAACGAGAGTAAGATTTTGACAGAGAGAATGTAAAACAATGGGGCATAGTGCTTCTAACAGTATCTTTTTATATGACTATTTGGACAAAAAGAAAATGTATTTTATGGAGTATCAAATTTTTTAGAGAAAATTATAAATGCTTTTGGATTCCAGTGATGTACTCTATACGAGTCTACACCCCACATACTATTTTATGGTTTCCCTTCCTCGTACTTGAACAATCATATTTTCCAGAACATATGTTTATCAGCTAGCAGATTCACCACTAATAGATCAGTAATAAAGATCCTATGGTAATGATCTTCTTTCAATACTGGCACTCATGATTCAACTCAACACATAAAGAGGTATTAATAGATGAGCACAAGTCTACATGTAAATATGCTTGCATGCATCCATGTACACTGTACAGCAATTGCCTCAACACAGATACCTTCAACCGATTCCTTTGACCAGCGTATTGGGAAAGAATGGCCACTCCAGTTGCATAAGATTCTTCCAGCATTCTAGATGAGTTACGGGCAGACTGCATTGCTTGTGCTTCCTCGTCGGATATTGTCAATACATGAGAGGATTCCCCATTCTGGAGATTAAATCAATCCAATCAGATGGTGAAGGCAACTTTATACCAACAGAAGAATAATTTTGAAGGGATAAAGAAACTTACGACTCTTCCGTGACAAGTACATATCAAGACTTTCTTTAAGTGAGCCAGCCTCTTCAGCTACTTGTTCAACTTTTCTACATTAACAGGATAATAAGATTGCATAACTATACCGTACAACTTCATCACATTGCGACACCAATAGTAAAAACATAATTTGATGTAGGTTTGAAGTTTGAGTCAAGAAATGGAGTGAGTTTTAAGGGAGGTTTCACTCAAATTTGAATTTGAGTGGAGATTTGAGTAGAAGGGCAAGAGATGCTCTTAGTTTATCAAATAGGAGTAATACTCTAAATAGGAGTACAAAAATGCCACGCACAAATATACATGCCTGTTATAATCATTATAGTTTATCTTTTACATTATTTAGCGATACTTTATTTATCTGACATGGGCTCAAGTGAGCGATTGATTCTGATCGACCTTCAACTATTAAATACTAAAAACAGACTAACATTGAAGTCATCAGGATACCTTCACGTAACCCCTCAAAACCAAACAATGGACCCAACAAGAATGGGAAAATCAACTTCCCTGTTACTTTTTTAGTGTCAGTTTCCAAGAAAGCTATGGAACCCACGGCTTCAACTTTCCACCCAGAAACACTTTCGTGCAAAAAAGAACTTATTTTGATTTTCCAGCAAAAAAATTTTGTCAAGAGAACACATACAAGAAAATAAATTTCCTTTTCCTTAACTTCGCTATTCTTGAGAAGATATTTCCCATTCAACATTCTTGACAACTAAACGGTTCCTTATAAGGAATTTGAATTTTTGACAAATAATTTGAATGAAACAAAAAAAAACACAATAATCAACAGGAATGAAACACCTAAATACAAATTCATAGCTGAATCACGCACATTCCAAAAAGTTCACAAGACAAACACAAGAGCTGTGGTACAAACAATAACCAAGAATAATTTCAGGCTAACAATCCAAATTCAGTTTCAATCCAAGCATTGAGTGGTCTTGAGATCTGTTGATCTCAATAGACGAAGGGAGCAGAAAGAGAAAAAAAGAGTTCGAACCTTTTCCAGAGATCTCGCTAGGATTTGGCGGCGATGGACTGCCATAAGCGATCTATCTGAACGCAGAGTAATTGGATATGACCGATGTCACGCTTGACAGCGAAGGAGAGCTCCGGTGAGTCCACGCCACCTTTTGACATCGAAAACTCAAACCCTAAAATCAATGAACAAGAAATAGTTCAATAATTAGGGATAAGAGAGACATGTGTGCTCAGGGCACAAAATCCAAAGCACCCAAAACGCAAAGAAGTCTGATCCCATTACAACACAGAGATGTTCTTCTTTCTGAAAATTTCCCTAATCTGAATCAACTCAAAACCCCACATGCAACACGCAAATCTTTCCAATTACCCAAAAAATCCACTTCATTAGGAAAACTCCCTCTCATGCAACTAAACTAAAATGAATGAATTAAACAAATCAAAATACTTACATTCGGATTGTGTAGAACCGTTCTTGCAAGGACCTATAGATATCAAAACCCTACCAGAATTAGACTAATAAGAAACAAAGATGTGAATCGAAAACGCAAGAAAATAAGGGGTATATTGGAGATCTATCAAACATAAAGCAAAATCAAAGGGATATTGGAACTTTTAGAAACCACTTACAATTGAATCAGGAACCGCCGCTAGAAGGGGAACTGAATCCGAACATGATCTGCCATAATCTCTTCGATCCCTTCATTTATGTGTCAGAATACAGAGAGATTTAGTAGGAAAGTGGAAGAGACATTTTTGTATATGATAATCAAAGGGAGTGGGAAAGCTGCAGTAATTCTTTGGAAAAGCCCGGTTCTCTTTGTCTTCGGACGGTGTTGAGAGAGAGAGAGACAGAGGGGAGAGGATGTTGAAGAAGATGGCGGTGGTATGTTTTTCGGAGATGCAGAAGGAGGAGTGGGGGGAATACCGGGACGCATGAGAGCCACGTGTACTCCCACACAGGAAATCACAAAAAGCCAAAGCCACATTCTCAATTGCCCTCCAAGACACTTGTAATTACCAAAATAGATGCAAGTGAATAGTCGCAATTACCCTTCACCTCCAGCCTTGTTGCTGCCCAATCGAGGGGCAAAATTGTACAAATTGGACAGAAATTGCCAAGCGAAATCCACCCCAAACCTCATCTTCTTTAAGAGAGGTAGGATAATATACCAGTTATGTCTAAAATCACATTTGCCTCAAAACAACATGAGCAGTTTGCTTTCCTATCGATGTACTATGAAGCTACTTTTTATTGACATGTATTTTTATTTTATTTTTTGCATGAAATAAACAGTTCATATCAATATTTTGAAACTCCTATCAGACCCACGAAATTGAGTTTTGAAAGGGCGGGCGGGATGGAGGTGATCTTATAATTTCCAAAAATGTGCCATAGAGGCAGTGCAGGCCCCGACATTTTGGTTGCCCTAACCCAACCTCATGCTTTGTTGCCCATTTACAATTAAGTCATACAAAATACAAAAAATATGCAAGTACAAAAAAAAATTTACATTACAAAGTATTATTTTAGCTTGAATAACATAAAAAAAAATCAACATCAAAAAATATAAACCCCGGTGATTAGCACCTAAGATTGTAAGATCGTGGTGCTAAAGATCCCTCGCTTGTAGCGTTCCTTGTGCTTTTATCATCTTTTTGTTGTTTTGTTGCCCGTAAGGTATTTTGTGTTGTGTTTCAGGTGAAACGCCCTTAAAAGGCGTGTTTTGATTGCCAAGCCGTTCCCCAAGTGGTTTCAAGTGATCGTGCCCGATGGAACCCGCGCCAAAGTGACTAAAGAGTGAAGGCGTGAGGCGTCGGGTGACCAAAGTGGCCATCGGGTGCCAAGTCAAGGAGGCTGGCCTGGAGTGCCAGACAAAGCTATCCCGTATCGATACGGCTTACGCGCGTATCGATACTATGTGGTCTCGTGGGAGATCAGAGGATTCTGTATCGATACGGCTCTAGGACCGTATCGATACGCGTTGGCTACGTGGAAAATGACATTTTGAGGATAGCCATCTGGTATCGATACTTTGATTAAATAGTATCGATACGGGGAGCTCCCGATCAGATATTTGTTGCCTTTTTGGCTTTCCACTAGTGGAATTTCCCCTTTTTGGATATTTTGAGAGAGAGAAACTCGTTTTTGTATAAATAGTGAGTCTTCTCTCTCATTAGAGGGATCAAAAATTAACTTTAAGTCTTTTAAATTTTTAGAACTCCATTGTTATCTTCTTGAAGCTTTCTTCTTTTCCAATTTCCTCAAGAACACTAGTAAGTATTTGGTTTTCTTTATTTTGTCAAGTATTAATGTTGTAGCTCTTGTCTAGATTCTCCTTAATATCAAGTTTATTTCCGGTTTCGTCGGTTAAATCTTTTGCCTCATTTTTCTAGCATGCTTGGTTCTTTAAGTATGGTTGAGTAGTCTTTTGGCTAAGTCTTGGGCTAATCTTTCCCAATGACTTAGGTGGTTATTTGGTTCTCAAACTCTCGGGCCTAAAATCATGGTTTTCGGAATTGGAATAACTTAGCCATTTTGGTCTAAGCGAGGGGTGTTAACTCCTTAGTATGAAGCTTAGTCAAGCGGTCTTGGCAAGCAACATACCGAGGGCTCGTGGCCTCCTACGTGTTAGATTCATTAGCAAAAAAATAAGTTAGTTTAGTTTCAGTTAATCACATCTTTTGATAAACTTAGTCATTAAAGCTAAATCTTCCGGGCGTGAGCACGCGGTCGTGACTCTCGTTTGAGTTATATTTGAGAATCGGTATCGGCCTTTGTCAAGGGTTAGAAGATCTCGAGACTTGCCACTTTTAGTTTATCAAACCCGTTTCTAGTCTTCAACTTTCATATTTTTCACTTTTCAAAGCAACCGATAGTTGGCCGTCTGAACGCCGGGAACACTTGCATATCCAAATCCTAACAAGCTATAGAGATTCTCTCTGTGGGAACGATTCCGGATTTCCGGTATCTATGCTGACAACGATTTAGCCCTACGCTCGGGGTATTTCAACCTCTTTCGAAGGCGAGGTTGTGGACGAAGCATATTTTGGCGCCGTTGCCGGGGACTTTCTTATATAGCTTATTGGGAGGTTCGACAAACCTCTGTAAGTATTCCATTTTATGTTCTCTTGTTGTGCATCGTATACTCGACCTAGCGGACACCTCTAGTTTGAGTATCCTTTGCCCTTTTCATTTCGTTTCTTTTCTTGTTGGCTTATATCTATTGAGGCGGCGGCATAGCCCTCATAACTGTTTGTTGAGAGAGAGGTGGCGGCATAGCCCCTCCAGTCTGTTTTATTACTGCAGAGCGGTTACTAGCTCTAAATTGCCCAACGGCAGTGTTCATGCTTGCGGTTGATCAAAGGCCTCAGGTGTATCGTAGTCCTTGCTCAAATCGCCTACACCGGTCTAGTTCTCCACCTCGTGACAGGAGTATCAATCTTCGGACTTACTCTCCACCAAGCAGAATTTCTAGGCAGCATTCTCCATCAAGGCGATCAATGGCAGATGAGGAAGTTCCGCCGGTTAGGACTCTTCAGGACTATTTGAATCCAGAACGGGTCACACAACAGTCACCGATAGTCTTTCCACGGCCCACCACTGTGGCAAACACATTCTTGTTCAAAGCCGACTATCATCGGTGCATCCCATTCTTCCATGGTATGGAGCGCGAGGATCCGTATCAGCATATTCGGACTTTCGAGGAGACCCTCCAATCCTTTGTCACTGTGGATGCTCACTTAAACCAAGCAAGATTGAGACTTTTCCCTTTTACCTTGAAGGATAAAGCAAAGACTTGGTTTCACTCTTTGCGGCCCCAATCGTTGCATACATGGGCGGAGGTTCAGGATATTTTTCACAAGAAGTTCTTTCCGGCTAGCCGAACAAAGCTTCTAATGGATCAAATTCAGACCTTTAAGCAAAGGGAGGGAGAAGATTTCCACCAGTATTGGGACCGATTCAAGGATTTGCTTTCAGCGGTTCCTCACCATAGTTTTGCTTTGTATCAATTGATTCACTACTTCTATTTGGGATGCTCGCAACAAAGCAAGCAATTGCTTGACACCATGTGTTCCGGGGGATTTATGAACAAGTCGCCCGATAATGGCTGGGACTATTTGGATGAAGTGGCGAAGAAATCCTTGACTTGGAGTTACGAGGATGTTGGGGATAGAGCTATGGCTAGCCAAGGACCCGGTGGCTCCGGAAAGTTCTCTATTAATGAGCATCAAGCTATTGAAACACGGATGGAACAATTGGCCGAGAAGCTGGAAAAATTGGAGTTGAAAGGAGTGAAGGAAATCAAAACGGTGAGAGCGGTGGAGGAGATGTGTTCTATATGTGAGACGACGGGTCATTCGACCGACAACTGTCCATCTCTTGCCACTTTCAAGCAGAACTATGGCAACCTAAACCTTCAAATTGAAGAAGTTAGTGCGGTGAATCAACGGTTTGAAACATTTCCCCAAAGCTTCAACCAAGGCCCAAGGCAACAGTCGGGATTCCGTTGGAACAATCAAATAGAAGGAGGACCCTCTCAAGCACCTTCCGGTAATCAAGTGCAACCATGGCGGCCTGCTCAAAGCCAAGGGCAATCACGTTTTTCACAAGGACCGCCAGGATTCATACCATCGGGCCAATTCCAAAGCCAAAATCAGTTTCAACCCCAACAAGCACCTCCGCGTCGAACTTTGGAGGATACAATGAATACTTTTTGTCAGATGCAGATAACTACCAATGACCAAACTACTCAAGCCCTAAATGACATGAGGACTCAAATGGGGAAGTTGACGACGGCTATTGGTGTGTTGCAACAAGAACGAGGAAAGCTCCCCACTCAACCATTGGCTAACCCTCAAGGTCAACATTTAATTGGTAGCTCTTCGGTGCCTTTCCCTGAGCAAGCCAAAGCCATTATTTCGTTGAGAAGTGGAAGGGCAGTGGACAACGCCCAAGTGGAGCCGCCGGTGACGCCAATCTTGCTACCTACTCCGGTACCATCTAAGCCTACTATGCAAAATGGGGAAGCTCCCAAGCACGCATCAACGGAGGAGGAAAAAGGAAAAACTAAGGAGAGTGATGTTCCGCAGGCCTTTACTGTCCCCGCTCCATATCCCAACCGATTAAAGACGCCAGCCAAGCCCAATTTGAGTGCCGACATCTACGATGTGCTTAAGCAAGTGACCGTGAATCTTCCTTTGCTTGATGCCATCAAGCAGATTCCGTCATATGCCAAATTTTTAAAAGATTTGTGTACTCATAAACGTAAGCTTCAAGTGCAGAAGAAGGTGTTCTTGACCGAGCAAGTGAGCTCGCTTTTCCAATCGACTCTCCCGCCTAAGTACAATGATCCGGGGTGTCCTACGATATCCATCACAATTGGGGGTAAGGTTGTCGAGAAGGCCCTTCTTGATTTGGGCGCAAGCGTGAACCTCTTGCCATACTCTGTTTATGAGCAACTTGGGTTGGGCGAGATGAAGCCAACTCGAGTGACTTTGTAATTGGCGGATCGGAGTATCCGGATACCTAAGGGAATTGTGGAAGATGTCCTAGTTCAAGTTGATCAATTCGTATACCCGGTGGATTTTGTGGTTCTTGACACATGCCCGGTACCGGCAGCACAGGCTTCTGTCCCAACTATTCTCGGTCGGCCTTTCTTAGCAACATCTGATGCTGTGATTCATTGCCGGGATGGTCGTCTTAATATGAGTTTTGGCAACATGAAGATGCAAGTCAACATGTTCCATATCGGGTGTCAAATGGGGGACGATGAAGATGTGTGCGGGGTTAGCATGATCGATTCGCTTGTCCAAGACCATGTCGACGAGTTTATTTGCAAGGATGAATTGGAATTAGCACTTACTTCTGCCGAAGCCGATTTTCTTGACGCTCCCGAAGTTGCCTATCTAATTTCTTTGCTAGATGAAGAGGATGCGTGTGGTATTAGCCCGTGGGTTCCTAAATTTGAGGAACTACCCCCTGTCGAGAGGCAAGCCGTTCCTTCTTGTATGGAGCCTCCAATTCTTGAGTTGAAGCCACTTCCGGACACACTTAAGTATGCCTATCTTGGCGATTGCCAAACATACCCGGTGGTGATCTCCTCCGCCCTAAGTGAACCCCAAGAGTTGGAATTACTTGATTTGCTCCGGAAATATTCAAAGGCTATTGGGTGGTCCATCGCCGATATCAAGGGTATTGATGCATCCCTTTGCTCTCACCACATTTACCTGGAAGATGATGTCAAGCCATCTCGCCAACCTCAACGGCGTTTGAACCCGATCATGAAGGATGTTGTCCGGACTGAGGTTATCAAGTTATTGGATGTCGGCATAATCTATCCAATTGCAGATTCCAAGTGGGTTAGTCCGATACAGGTGGTGCCAAAGAAGTCCGGGGTTACGGTTGTTAGAAACGAGAAGGATGAACTTATCCCAACTCGTGTCCAAACCGGTTGGCGAGTTTGTATTGATTATCGGAAATTAAATGCGAGTACGAGAAAAGACCATTTCCCTCTTCCCTTTATTGATCAGATTTTAGAAAGGGTGGCCGGCCATAAGTTCTATTGCTTCCTCGATGGGTACTCGGGGTATAACCAAATTGAAGTCGCTTTGGAGGATCAAGACAAGACTACGTTCACATGCCCTTTTGGAACCTTTGCTTATCGTCGGATGCCGTTCGGGCTTTGCAACGCCCCCGGTACTTTCTCAAGGTGCATCATGGGTCTTTTTAGCGACATGGTTGAAAAGATTATGGAGGTCTTCATGGATGACTTTTCCGTTTTTGGCAACTCTTTCGATCAATGTCTTGCCAACTTGGGGCTCGTGTTAGCCCGTTGTGAGGAGAAGAATTTGGTGTTAAATTGGGAAAAGTGTCACTTTATGGTCACTGAAGGCATTGTGCTTGGCCATATCATTTCCGCCCGTGGCATTGAAGTGGACAGGGCCAAGATTGACTTGATTGACAATCTCCCGACTCCAAAGTGTTTGAAGGATATCCGTTCTTTCTTGGGTCATGCGGGATTTTATCGGCGGTTCATAAAGGACTTTAGTGCCGTTGCTCGGCCATTGTGTCATTTGCTGGCAAAAGATGTCCCATTTGAGTGGACACCGGCTTGTGAAACCGCTTTTGCTAAGTTGAAGTCAAATCTCACCTCCCCACCTATTGTGCGGTCTCCGGATTGGGAATTACCGTTCGAACTTATGTGTGACGCCAGCGATTATGCCGTCGGGGCCGTGTTGGGACAAAGGAAGGGAAAAGAACCGTATGTGATCTACTATGCTAGCAAGACATTGAATGAAGCCCAAATGAATTATTCAACCACCGAGAAGGAGCTGTTGGCGATTGTTTTTGCACTTGACAAGTTTCGGTCTTATCTAGTGGGAGCTCCAATCACCGTCTACACCGACCATTCCGCGTTGAAATATCTCTTCACTAAGCAAGATGCCAAGGCGCGTTTGATTCGGTGGATTCTACTCTTACAAGAGTTCGACCTTACGATAAAGGATAAGAAGGGTGTGGAGAATGTGGTGGCTGACCATTTATCTCGCTTAGAGTTTGAAGACCACACTTCTCATATTCCGATTCAAGATTCCTTTCCCGATGAGCAGTTGTTTGGGATCTCCACGGCTCCATGGTATGCGGATATTGTGAATTATTTGGTCACTGGTCTAATGCCGGCTCATTGGAATGTGCAAGACCGCCGGAGGTTTTTGGCGGAGGTGAAACGGTTTTCTTTTGACGATCCATACCTGTTCAAGTATTGTGCCGACCAACTCGTCCGACGTTGTGTGCCCGACTCCGAACAACAGAGTGTTATCAAGTTTTGCCACACGGAGGCTTGTGGCGGTCACTTCTCATTTAAGAAGACCGCCGCTAAGATTTTGCAAAGTGGTTTCTATTGGCCTACCTTGTACAAGGATACGTTTGCCTATTGCCGGGGTTGTGCTCGTTGTCAGCTTTTGGGATGTGTGACTCAACGCAATGAGATGCCGCTTACTCCTATTTTGATCATCGAAGTTTTCGACTGTTGGGGCATTGACTTTATGGGGCCTTTTCCGTCTTCCTTTGGGTACTTATATATCTTGTTGGCCGTTGATTACGTTTCCAAGTGGGTTGAGGCCGTTCCTACACGTACTAATGACCATTCTGTTGTGGTCGAATTTCTGAGGTCCAACATTTTTTCGAGATTTGGGATGCCAAGGGCCATCATCAGTGACCAGGGATCTCATTTTTGCAACCGGTCAATCGCTGCTTTGATGAGGAAGTACTCCATTGTTCATAAGGTCTCAACGGCATATCATCCGCAAACCAATGGTCAAGCAGAGTTGGCAAATCGGGAAATAAAGAACATCTTGGAGAAGACGGTTAATCCTACCCGCAAGGATTGGTCAACCCGTTTGACTGACGCTTTGTGGGCTTACCGTACTGCGTACAAGACCATCTTGGACATGTCTCCCTATCGGCTAGTCTACGGGAAAGCATGCCATTTGCCGGTGGAGCTTGAGCATAAGGCGTATTGGGCAATCAAGAAGCTTAATTTCAATATGGCTAAAGCCGGTGCACGCCGCAAGCTCCAATTGACTGAGGTAGAGGAAAATGCTTACGATCATTCCCGTGCTTACAAGTCTAAAATTAAAGCAAAGCATGATAACAAAATTGTAGTAAAAACCTTTGAGCCTGGTCAAAAAGTGTTATTATATAACTCCCGTTTGCATCTCCACCCCGGTAAGTTGAGGTCTCGTTGGGCCGGTCCTTATATTGTTAAATCCGTCGCTCCTCATGGAGCCATTGAAATTGTAAACGAACCCAATGGGAATGCTTTCAAAGTTAATGGTCAAAGGCTTAAACCTTTTCTTGGCGGTTTCGAAGTTGGGGAGCCCGACGAGGTTTTGGCCGATCCAGTTTACACGGATGGCCCGTCGGTTTAGTTTTGTGTAACTTGAACTTGCACGGGGAGCGAAAGCGTAACCGCTGAACTTAATTGTTTGTCGGACCCGGCCCCCGGGTAGGGGGTACCCACCATTGACTTGGGTATTTGTAGCTCCGCACGCCGCTACTAAAATAAGAATCGTGTGCCCAGCTCCGGTTAGTAAGGGCAATGTTTAGTTCTTGTACATATTAGTCTGTTTGTTTAGTTTCGGGTTTTTATAACCATGAGATTTCACTAATGCATCATTGTATCGGGCTTTAATTAGTCTTTCTTTGTAGTAGTTCACCGTTAATGATCCATGCTCACCAGATATGTCCCTATCGGGGGCAGTTTAGGTTTTTGGGTGAGCCTTGATATTCCCGTGCTTTGGCGCTAGGCTCTGTCTTGTCTCACTTTGTTTCGATCATAGGGAACGCTGGGCTTAATTGCTTGGCGAGGTCAAGCGGTGGATTTTACTTCGGGCTTGATGTAACAAATTCGACGGTCTAGTATAGCCACCCGTGTCTTGTCTACTTGGTGGGACACGGGAAGAAAAGTATGACTCGTAAGATTGCGTGAAAATCGGGTGGTGTTTCTTTTTCGTTTTTCTTTTTATTTATGTTTACCTGTTGCCCGGATAACACGAGCCGGGCGGTTCTAATGTCATTTGCCTGCTGGTAGGTCCTTCGTACATTTCCGCTTCTGCAGGGTTAACACGCTACCACACCAGCCTTGGTAGTTTGGGTCTACCGTCGACGTGATTGAGGCATTCAGGAGCCCTAAGCATGGGTGCGACTATGTGTCGCGGTTGTTAGGCCAATAAAACTTTGACAATGGCCCTGTGTGACTAGCTGGTGGTTCCGACCGAAAGAGTGAAGCCTTGGAAGCACATAACTCCGGATCGAACGTGGGAAAGGACGCAAAGCCTCCAACTTGGTCGAGGTATAAGGGGGTTGACATTCCCCCGGAGGTACCATCTTTTGTTCCCTTTCCTTACTGTTGCTCACCGTGCTATGGGGACATAGCTCATTTCAAGTTGGGGGGAGGGATATATCATTCTATGATATATTCGTTTTCATGTTGTTTGTATATATTTTTTTTTTTCGATTTTAGTATTGCAATCCTTCCGTTAGTACAGAATTAGTGGATTAAAATAGCTTGGCACATGCTCATTAAGTGAAATCGGGCAAGAGTTCGTTTCGCAAATTTTGTATCTCGCAACTTGCATGAATGGACTAAGGTGGAATTCACATTGTCTGAGCATATTTCGATCAAGTTTTGTCCATATCCCGTTCTTTCTCTTCTTGCTTTCTTAGTTTAGGTATTCATCTCATGTCATGCCTAAGTGTGTTCGTTATCTACTTTAAATCATTTCGGAATCTATGGCATACTTAGGATATGATACAAGGCAATCTTTGCTTGATTATACCACAAGAGTGTCTCTTTGACCTTGAAAATAAAGCCAAGTCGTGTCTCACTCGTATCCATAAGAAACCGGTGTTAGGTTGGATGGTTGGAAGTTGGTTTTGTGATCCGAAATGGGATGGCTCCAAGTTTTACAAGGCATCGGGTGTGTTTGAGGTTTGTCGGGCATTGGCATTGGCCATCGGGGACCAAGCTGCAAAATCTGGGCAAAAGCATCCCGTATCGATACGGGTTTTCTGCCGTATCGATACTATGTGATCTCGTGGTCCATCAGAGGATCGCGTATCGATACGGATTATTGAGCGTATCGATACGCGTTGGTCATCGAGGAATTGTCAGTTACATAGCCCGATCATCTCCTTTCCCCAAAACCATTTTCTCTCTCATAATCTCCATAACCACCCAAGCTCTTCGAAACCCTTACCCCAAAATCCCCATTTTCACCCTCAAATCTTCATCCAAACCCCAAATTTGTCCATTAAACCTCAAGCTTTCAAGGAATCCGAAGGGTTCTTAAGGATTTGTGGGTCGAAATCAAGATTTGAAAAGTGGGTTTTCTCTCTCTCTCTCCGAAATTGCCCCATTTGCAAGGTAATCCGAAATTTCTGCTTCTCCTTGGATATTCATCATGTATACTCTGCAATGTGGTGGATTTACGGGTTGCATGAGGCATTTTGTACGTTTTTGAACCCTAGCCTTTCTTTTTCCTAACTGATTGAAACCGTAGATTAGGAGTTGAGATTTCACTGTTGCTAGGTGTTGGTTTTGCCTCAGTTGTTTTTGATATTTGACTGCATTTGGGGGCTGCCGTTTTTACTGAATTCCGGGCTGTTTTTTGTGTTGCTCTGTTTCTGCTCTGTTTCACGTTTTGGGACTTGCTCTGTTTGCAAGGTTACAATGACAAGGGCAAAGAAGTTGGCAGAAAGGGGAAAGGGTAAAGCTCCGGCTTCCTCCTCCGGGCAAGCAGATGAAATTGTCCGCGAGATGGAGGAGGAGGAAGAAATGATCGCAAATCCGGAGAGGGCTCGGCCGAAAAAAAGAACAGCTGCCGAGATGAGACTGGCCCGACAGAAGAAGTGGGAAGACGGTATAAACAGGGGGTTTAAAAATGAACGTCATGTGGACGTTGACAATCTTGGAATCGAGAACCCGTTTGTCCGTCGTATCCGTGAGCAAGGTTTGTCCTACTTCCTTGCACCCAATCCTGGTTTCAATAAGAAACTCGTTACTGAATTTTACAAGAATATCAAGATTCCACCGGTGGGGGAAGAGGGGAATGTGGGCGCTAAGGTGACTTCGAAAGTGGGGAGGTATCCCATAGAGGTTACAGCTGAGTTTATTGCAAGTATCTGGGGTTATCGCCAACCGTCGTCTGAAGACGTGAATTATGTGGAGGAGGAGTATGTGGCCGACGAGGCCAATGTCAAAGACTTGTACAAGAATCCTAGAGATGCTAGCCTCCCTCACGTGCCTGGGGGGTTTAAGGATCCATACCGTCTGGTCAATCAATTCGTGCATCACAACTTCAATCCTCGGGGAACCGAGAATAAGCCGGACGTTAACGAGGGAGGCATGATCCACGCCTTCATGAATCCGGATATTGTGGTAAATTGGGCAAGGTACGTTTTCCAGGAAATGTTTGATTTTAAGGCAAGGGCCCCGTTGAATTCAAGGATGCCTTTTCCATGCTTGGTTACCGCGATCTGCTTCGCTCAGGGAGTCCCAAAGAAGTCGTTTGTGAGCCGTGAGAGGCTAAATCCTGGTGACATTAACAACTCCATCCTTACAAGGAGCATCTCTCAATCTCGGCCAGCTGCTGCTGCCCCTCGTGGGCCATACTTGACTACGTTGCCTCCCAAGGGTTCAAAGACCAATACTTGGAGCAAGCTACTCTTTTGTCAAGGGGTGGCGGTTATGGGATGCATGAAGAAGCTCAAGAAAGAAACCCGTGAAAATGCGAGGAGGCAGAGAAAAATTGATCACAAGCTGGATTGGGTTATGAGTCGAGAGGTGGGGCAGCCTAGTGAGCCTTATGTGCCGCCACCAGATGAGCCAGGCGAGGATAGCGATGATTTTGCCGGTGATGAGCCGGTGTTCTTGGACAATTAGTTGGTCGGTGGAGTTTAAAAGCCCTAAACTTGGTCGGGGTGCAAGGTGGTTGACAGCCCACCTCGTAGTTGTTTATTTCCTTGTTTTTAGTTCAGTTTGTTCAGACTTTTGACTGTTAGTGATTGGTAAGTTTTTGTTGGGCCGGCATGTGGCCGTTGACTTGGTAATTGAGTGTGGTGGCCGAGGGTAGTTTAACCGAGCCAGTAAATGGCCACCACCTCATTTTGTTAACCTTTCTTTGAATTAACCAAGGTCGTTAAAAGTTTATTAAGCCCTTAGTTGATCTTTAGTATGCCTTGATTCCAATTTGATTTTTCGCATGATAGTTAGTATATTTGGTTTGTGGCATGTTTTTCTTTCCGGCATTCAATTTCTTTCTTTTAGTTTTAAGTTCTGTTCAATGGTGCTCTCCACTTTAAAGGGCATGGTACTTTTGCTTCCCATTGCCTAATTCCGGGCACTTTTTGTGGGATATGGTTAGTAGCATGCTGTGGATACGTTTTTGATAGCTTGATAGATTTTGCCCAATGTATAGAGTTTCGTCGTAGTTTTCAGCTGTCTGTTGCGAATATGAATAAATTTGTTTTTGGAACTGTAGCTCGTCGGGTACGAGATGCGCATGTGCTAAGTAAATTTGTCGGAAGGATTGCATAGTTAGTTTTGTTTTTAATAAGCTGTTTGTGTTGCTCGGGGCCTAGCAACGTTCAAGTTGGGGGCGTGATTAGCACCTAAGATTGTAAGATCGTGGTGCTAAAGATCCCTCGCTTGTAGCGTTCCTTGTGCTTTTATCATCTTTTTGTTGTTTTGTTGCCCGTAAGGTATTTTGTGTTGTGTTTCAGGTGAAACGCCCTTAAAAGGCGTGTTTTGATTGCCAAGCCGTTCCCCAAGTGGTTTCAAGTGATCGTGCCCGATGGAACCCGCGCCAAAGTGACTAAAGAGTGAAGGCGTGAGGCGTCGGGTGACCAAAGTGGCCATCGGGTGCCAAGTCAAGGAGGCTGGCCTGGAGTGCCAGACAAAGCTATCCCGTATCGATACGGCTTACGCGCGTATCGATACTATGTGGTCTCGTGGGAGATCAGAGGATTCTGTATCGATACGGCTCTAGGACCGTATCGATACGCGTTGGCTACGTGGAAAATGACATTTTGAGGATAGCCATCTGGTATCGATACTTTGATTAAATAGTATCGATACGGGGAGCTCCCGATCAGATATTTGTTGCCTTTTTGGCTTTCCACTAGTGGAATTTCCCCTTTTTGGATATTTTGAGAGAGAGAAACTCGTTTTTGTATAAATAGTGAGTCTTCTCTCTCATTAGAGGGATCAAAAATTAACTTTAAGTCTTTTAAATTTTTAGAACTCCATTGTTATCTTCTTGAAGCTTTCTTCTTTTCCAATTTCCTCAAGAACACTAGTAAGTATTTGGTTTTCTTTATTTTGTCAAGTATTAATGTTGTAGCTCTTGTCTAGATTCTCCTTAATATCAAGTTTATTTCCGGTTTCGTCGGTTAAATCTTTTGCCTCATTTTTCTAGCATGCTTGGTTCTTTAAGTATGGTTGAGTAGTCTTTTGGCTAAGTCTTGGGCTAATCTTTCCCAATGACTTAGGTGGTTATTTGGTTCTCAAACTCTCGGGCCTAAAATCATGGTTTTCGGAATTGGAATAACTTAGCCATTTTGGTCTAAGCGAGGGGTGTTAACTCCTTAGTATGAAGCTTAGTCAAGCGGTCTTGGCAAGCAACATACCGAGGGCTCGTGGCCTCCTACGTGTTAGATTCATTAGCAAAAAAATAAGTTAGTTTAGTTTCAGTTAATCACATCTTTTGATAAACTTAGTCATTAAAGCTAAATCTTCCGGGCGTGAGCACGCGGTCGTGACTCTCGTTTGAGTTATATTTGAGAATCGGTATCGGCCTTTGTCAAGGGTTAGAAGATCTCGAGACTTGCCACTTTTAGTTTATCAAACCCGTTTCTAGTCTTCAACTTTCATATTTTTCACTTTTCAAAGCAACCGATAGTTGGCCGTCTGAACGCCGGGAACACTTGCATATCCAAATCCTAACAAGCTATAGAGATTCTCTCTGTGGGAACGATTCCGGATTTCCGGTATCTATGCTGACAACGATTTAGCCCTACGCTCGGGGTATTTCAACCTCTTTCGAAGGCGAGGTTGTGGACGAAGCACCCGGTTATAGTGTTTTATGATTAGCACGATCCAATTCAAAGAAAATAAATTCGATCTCCTTACATTTTTTGAAGCAAAATTTTCTATTGAGTTATCGTACTTTACTTATCCAAGAACTTGAGACCCATTCCGCTAACTTTTGATTTTTGAGCTTTTTGGTTGATATATGTAAGGATAATGACTTGTCGTAAAAAGTGTAAGAAGTTTAAAAAGCCCCAATTGCCCAAAAATGCTTTTAGTGGAATGGCGTCTCATTTTTAATTGAGATCATAGTCAATCTCTTTAATCTCTCTTGCAAAATGGTAGTTTGAAGGTAAAAATAAAAATCTTGTTAGCTCGCTCGATTTGTGACTTTTTTTAAAAAATCAAATGTAAAAACATATCACTTATACATTACTATTGTGTTTGTTAAATCGAAAATTTTCAACAAAGTAATTTGATTTTCGCAATATTATGCATTGTGAGGGAAAACAAAACGAGGTAGATCAAAAGTGGAAGGGCCAAAAATCGAATTCAGTCCAACCGGAATTTTAGTCCACCGCACCATGGCAATCACTTGTGCCAGTATGGGAAACTTTTTTATATCTATATGCAAGGTCAGCCCAAGGATAAGCCCAGCAAGCTTTTGGATGAGGGCAACAAAGAATTTTTTTTTTTTTAAATTATTATTTTTTGACTTGTATGTCTTTTTTGAATTTTTATGACTTAACAATAAGCGGACAACCAAGCTTGGGGTCGGGCTTGGACAACCTAAATGTCGGCGTCAGCACTGTCTATATGTTACTTAATTTTTTTTGGTTGCCCCAGCCCGGGGTTGTCCAAGACCGAGGACTTGCCAGGCTTACCCTGGGGCCGGCATCATTGGGAAAATGACGGCCCAAGACGTGTGTTGATAATTAATACCCGCCAAGGACAAGCTAAGAACATTTGTTAATGCTGAAAATGTCATTGACGGGTATTAATTATCAAAACACATCATTAGCCGTCATTTTCCCGGCATCATTAGGTTCCAGATATAATAATTTCCACAAGTTCGGTCAAAAACACTACGGAGTTTCTAAATATAATAATTTCTACAAGCCCGTCAAAAAACGCTTTGGAGTTTCCAAATGTAATAAATTTCCACAAGTCAGTCAAAAAGGGTTTGGATTTTCCACACATAACAATTTCCACAAGCCCGTCGAAAACGCTTTAGTTAAAATATATAAAAAATATATCAAGAATTTCCACAAATTTGGTCACTAGTACTGGAACCACTATATTAGGCTTAGTTTTTTTTATGACAGTAATAAAAAAATCAAGAATGGCAGGCAAAGTCCACTTATGGTTTGAGCTATGCGGATACAGTCCCTCAGGTTCAATTCCGTACTTGTGAAAACGTGCAAATACATCTAATTCTGTCCATCTTAATGGCGGTGTGTCTTACACACCTCTTCAATCTAGCCAAAATCTAATCCTAGTCGTTCATTATGTATTAATAAAGAAGGAATAAAAAGAGTCTCCGTAAAAAAAATTATGTATCTTGCAGGGGAGAGTAATTTGTCGATGGGTTGAAGTCCTTCAGTCAATTTGGAGTGGACAGGTGATGAAGCGAGATAGATAGAGAGAATTCGAAGACATATATACTTAGATTCAAAAGAGTAAAGCCAATATAAACAAGGTGAACCCTACGGTTTAAGAGAAGTCCAAGACATATTTAGAAACTCACCAAATATTGGGTATATGGTCCGAACATATAACTCATGCAAATTAAGATCAAAGCATTATTGGTCACACCATCAATCACTTGTTTATTTATTATACCCATACTGCCGGGTCATGGATGGGCATTGCCAAAGTGATTGGAATTTTGCTTGCTCCAACATTTGTCTAATGGAAGGTGGATTGGTCTCCCAGTATTAATCGAGATATGCTTGTGCTGGCTCGGACGTCCCGAGTTATCTATATAGTCTAGCTATCCATGTTGCCCTGGCAAGGTAAAAAGGAGGATTAAATGTGAAAAAAGAAGGTGAAGGTTTCGATACCATTGAAAGCACAAATTCCACATGCGATTTGGTGTCTAATCTATTGAATGTGCTGAAATTCAGTGATTTTGAAATTAGAAGAGGCAGATTTAAAGTAGAAAACGGATAAAGAGAATGCATGTTCTAACCTGGAGCAGCCTATCCAATGGTTCCCCACATTGCAGTTGAACTACTTGCAATAGGAGTTGTGAGCTCTGCATGGAATCTAGCTAGACAGAAATCTCCAACATGGGCAACCATGTCACTGTCAAGAAGGATATTACTTGGCTTTAAATCGCAATGAATAATCGGCCTTCTACATTGGTGGTGAAGATAATCGAGCGCGCAAGCCACATCAATGGCAATGTCTATTCTTTGCACAAGATTGAGTCCCATGAACTCATGCTGCCCATTATTTGCCTTTGGAATAGGATGCAACCAATCCTCTAGACTTCCATTTGGCATGAACTCGTAAACTAGCGCTTTAAACTCATTCCCTTGAAAATCCACACTAGAACAAGAAGTTATGATCGAAACTAGGTTTCTGTGTCAAATATTCCTTAAAGCTTTGCACTCTAGCTATCATGAAACTCTTGGTAGCGCCATGAGTTTGAAGGTCAAGTACTTTGACTGCAACAACTAACTCCCTGTTTTGGTCAATAGTACCTTTATATACATGACCAAAACTACCAAAGCCAAGTAGATTCATCAAAGAGAAACCCCCAGTTGCTTTGAGAAGTTCTCCATAAGTGACTTTCAAGAATGCATCTTTCGACAATGAAACAATAGGTTTGGTGTTTCTTCTCTTCTTGAACGAACATATGATTAAAGATGATATTGCGGTTACTCCAATGAGTACCGAAGCTACAGTGATTGCCAAGGTCTGTGAAAGTGACATCTTGTTTCTCGATTTTTTCGTGTTGCATCGAGCTAGTCGTAGTTCAGGAATGCCACCACAAAGCCTATAATTTCCAGCAACAGATATTGCACTTGCATTTGTGAAGATACCTCTCATTGGTAACTCTCCTTCAAAATTGTTCAAGGATAAATTGAGATTCTTCATGGAAAAAGTCCCTAAGAAACTTGGGATTTGACCGGATAATTAAGTTGTGCGAAACATCCAAATTTTGAATAACTCTCAAGGATTTCATTGATGAAGGGATAGATCCTTGAAAGGAATTTTGCTGCAAATACAAGTTTTCAAGGCTACTACAGCCACCAAGAGTCCTAGGAATTTCACTAGACAAACCATTCTCAGAGATATCGATTTCTCCTATATTTTTGAGGTTTCCAACCTCAAGTGGCAAGGATCCAGACAAACGGTTGCAAGCTAGATCCAATCTAATTGACAGCAAAGAGACCGTCAAAAGTTGTCTTGGTATGCTCCCATTAAGGTTATTATCGAAAAGTCTCAGTATCAATAAATTCTGACAGTTGCCAAGACTCGTGGGTATGGCTCCCTCTAGTCTGTTTTCCTTCAAGTAAAGATTATTTAGCTGTGACAAATTCCCGATAGAGTCCGGAATTTTACCTGTTATATTGTTGTTAGAAAAGCCCAACCATTGCAACTTACGAAGATAACCTATGCTACCGGAAATCGGGCCTGTGAATAGGTTAGAATTCAGAGACAAAGTTCCAAGATTCACTAGGTTCCCTATTGTTGAAGGATTAGATCCATACAATTGATTTCGAGCTAGTGACAAGAAAGAGACAAAGATTGATAAATTGCCTACGGAGTCCATTAATAGCCCTCCAAATTGGCCATTCAACAAAACTAGCACCTCCAAATCGCTACAATTGGTCAAAGAACTAAGAAAGGCAAGTCCATCAGATCACTTAGCTTCAAAATTGTTATTACCTAGATTCATAAAATTGAGATTTTGTAAGTTTCCGAAATCATTTCTTACTTTTCCACTGAAATTATTTTTATTCAATTTGAGTTGTACCAACTGGGACGAGTTGGATATTGAAAGCGGAAGGGGACCATTAAATTGGTTGGCGTATAGCTGAAGGACCTCAAGGTGAGAGAACATGAAACCAAATGTCGGCGGAAGACTACCCCGAAGTCGATTACCAAGCAATGATTATTCAACTAGCAACGATAGGTAGTATAAGGAATGAGGGATTGTACCTGAAATTTGAGTGACACCCAATCCAAGTACCTTTAGGTTTCTCAATTGACCCAAAGCATTTGGAATACTTCCTCCCAACGGATTGTAAGAGGCACTAAAGTTCACCAGAGAAGAAAGAATCCCAATCGATGGGGGAATACCTTCGGTCAAATTGTTCTCACTAATGTAGAGTGATTCGAGTCTTGGCATTGAGTAAGTAAGTTCTTTTGGGAACACTCCAACTAGCTTATTTTTGCCTACACTAAGGAACCTGAGATTGGAGCAACAAGAAAGGCATGATGGAATTTTCCCTTCAAAACTGTTAAAGCCCATATTTAGTTTCTTTAACCTGTAAAGATTACCGAGTTTAGTTGGAATTTCACCTGTAAAAGTGTTGTTTCCAAGGCTAAGCTCCCGGAGAAAGCTGAGGTTTCCAACGTAAGGAGACAAAGAGCCCGTTAGACCTCTGGACGTGAGGTCTAGAATTGTGACTCTTTCATGTCAGCGACCGCATTGTACACCTTCCCAGTGACAAAAATGGAGAGATTCATTCCATAAGCTCAAGGCCTGTTGATATTCTGGGAAGATATTTGACTTGAAGGCCAATAATGCATGGAAATCAGTCTTGTTGCCAACAAAATTAATAGTGTTCGAAAAGACAAAGGGATGGTATTGTTGTGTCGAGGGCAAGGGCTTTGATTTGAAGCAATGGGATGAGGGAGAGAAATAAGGCTATGAGATCAATCGAGAGAGATCTGGTTACTAGACTCATCTCTTCATGTCTGCTTTTGAGCTCTCAATTATTTTTGAAATAGAGATTGTTTCACTGATCATTTACAAACTTGATTCCAGTCTTTCTAAGGGTGGCAGACTTGTACTATAAGGACTTATCAATGTGAAATTAAATTATGTGGGGTTGAAAAAGAGGAGCAGGGGGAAGATCACCTCTGTATCCAATCTCTCAAGATTCTTCTAAACTTAATTCTCTAGGTCCCAACAGAACAGAGTTTCAATGTTACTAATCTGAAACGCTCATGTTATAGACGAGAAAAAAACAATGCCAGTGCAAAAAGATTAGCTTGATTGGACTTTGATAGACATGCAAGTGAATCGTATTATGTCTAAAATCACATTTGTCATCTTAAAAAACACATGAGAAGTTTGGTTTCTATCGATGTCCTATATACGAAACTGCTTTGTAGTTGAGATTTTTTTTTCACGGCATTATAAACCAAGCGGTTCAGATCAAAATTTTGGGACTCCTATGAGACCCCCACAAAATCGAGTTTTGAAAGGGCAGGATGGAGGTGATCCAGAAATGTGCCAAAGAGAGGATGGCATTATTAGGAGTTTCCAGTCAAGATGGGTTCTGTTCTGGGTAGATAGACATACGAGAAATGCAGTTTGAATGCCTACAGGGTCCCTCCGTACCCTCCTAACATATAATGTGGTCCTAACATATAATTCATCCAGTTTACAAAGAAAGCCTTATTGGTCACACCATTAATCAAATTGATTCCTGTTTAATTAATATCCATGTTGAAGGTCCATGGTGGGCATTGCCAAGGTGATTCGATTCTTGCTTTCTTCCAACATTGTCAAATGGAAGGTGGGTTTGGTCTCTCGGCTTAATCAAACTGTGCGTGTCACAACCCAACCCAACCCAAAAACACATGGGTCATGACCAGACAATGAGGTTTACTCACTAAGGCCTGTGAATTATATACTTTAGAAATTTTCTGCTCATTAATCTATAAATAAATAAAAATACTCGAGTGTAACAGAAAAAAGTGAAAGCGTGATAAAATAACCAGAGCTAAGTGTAAGATAGGTCAAAGTTATTACAAACATCCTGAATTAAACATAAGCATAACCACGGTCTTGGCCACAAGTCTAGCACAACCGTCAACAAAAGATACAAATCTGAGTTACAAGTACACACGATCCTACTACATTATTGAAACTAAACAACAAACATTCAGGCTTCTTCGGTATTGAAGAGGTTCCTGAGAGTACACAGCATGGAAGAGTAACAATACTAGAAGCGAGGTTTGGAGAGGTAGATAGATAGGACTACGTTTTGCTCAATCAGGACCCTAGCTTTATTGCAAGCGCATCAAACGTGTTCCACAAAATCATAAATTACCTGCAACATTACGTACAATGATGTTTTAAACATTAGGCTAGTGTGACACAAGATATGACAAACTTACTAGTTTCCCATGAACTTATAAGTCAACGAATTCATTTCTCAAAATGTAAATCTTTATATTCAACATTTTAAGCCCATGTTGCAAACATTTCATTCAGCAAATAACAACTCAACTAGGCCGTTCATGACAATCACTTGTCAAGTGTTCTATCTCATTAACGACTTATAAGCAACATGTTCAACGCCCACCAGTAGTTATGGAGCGACCCTAAATATAAATATTTGGCTTGACGTCACTGACGATCATCTGGCTATGATCCCCCCATATTATTTCGCCTCGCTATTCACTTGCCCTAGTGGCCGGGCACCATTTGAATCACGTGTCATTAATAGTTATGAATCCCAACAAATTATCGATCCATTTTCATATAAATCATGGCAATTTTAAACGATAGCACGCGTTTTTTTTTTCCCACGTGGTTCGAAATCCTTGCAGACATTTACCATATTTTCAACACAATGTACATGTGAAAACAATAAGTTCTACCATTAAGCCAAAACAAAGCACCCATGCTTCTCATCCGAAAATTCAAGTAAGTAAAGCATATACAAGACTCACCGAGAGCATGCCGAGCAAACTTGTCAAACGTGCAAGCTACGGGTCCTCAATGTTCGGACCTACACATTAAACCAAACTTATTAAGGTTCACGATAGGTCAAAAGTTTATCAATACCGTGTAAGGCTCGAGCTATCCGGTATGGTTTCTGAAACAGAGCAGTCCCGGGAAACCGATGAAAACCAATATCAATTTAACTCAGAAATTTATGTAATCTTACAAGGACATAGACAAAGATGTTAGGAAGACAAGTTGTGAAGAACTCGAAGGCTAGAAATGCCCAGAGGTAGGGTGAAAATTCAACACACCAAAATCTGGTCAGAACTGGACCAGGATGGAAAACAAACGAATTCGAGGTGCGGATTCTGAGTGTTATTTTCTGTTCACATTTTTCCAACATAGTAGATTCAAAAACAAAAAATTTGGCGCAAGAAAATTTTCGGTAGATTTGACTGATCGCCGGACGGGTACCAGTCGTGCAGGCTGGTTCTGGTCTTCAAACACAATTTGAGTTCTCTCTCTCTCTCTCTCTCTCTCTCTCTCTCTCTCTCTCTCTCTCTCTCTCTCTCTCCAAATGTAGAATGGGAAGAAAAGGGTATGAGTTCGGCTCAATACAAGGGAAATAAGCTGAGGAAAGTTTTTGTCAGGAGGAGTCCACGTAGGAGGAGAAGGGAAATGGAGGGAACGGATTCAATAATTCTAAGTACACATAAAATTTATCTACTCCGAAATTATCCAAAAAGTAAATCTATACCGTTGATTTATCTTCTGAAATAATTCTGTACCGTAGATTTATCTTTTTGGGATAATTTCGGGATACATTTTCTGTGTACCTAGCATTGCTCGGAG
Organism: Rhododendron henanense subsp. lingbaoense; assembly: GCA_020567845.1. Taxonomy (NCBI): domain Eukaryota; kingdom Viridiplantae; phylum Streptophyta; class Magnoliopsida; order Ericales; family Ericaceae; genus Rhododendron; species Rhododendron henanense. The sequence continues at coordinate 42,688,310 of CM036313.1, read as the reverse complement.
GGATTTAAGAGAAAAGGGAGGACTATACAACTAGTTTAGGATATGATTTCGTTCCTCCTAGCCACACGCACACACAGTCACGAAGTTCTCTCTTACTAGAACTTAGAAATACTAAGAATTTTTATGCCAACAAAACACAAGGTGTTACATTCTGTAAATCCCCCCTTAACTTAATTTCGTCATCGAAATTTAAACTAATTTAGTCAAAATAGATTTAAGTTACACAAACTACTTTTAAAAAAAAAATGCTTAACCTCTGAAACTAATTAAAACAACTCAGATTTCTAATTTAATCAATCTAAACACGGGTCGGGTCCTCACAATGCGTCGTATGCTATTCTGACACCCTGAGTTATCAACAATGTCTAGCTATCAATGTTGCCCTTGAAAAATAAAACCATGGAGGATTGAAGCCAATATGAGAGAAAAGGAGAAGGTTCAAAACCATAAAAGAACGAATTTACAAAATATTGAGTAAGATCTTCAAGTGCTTACCTTCAAAATATTGTTCTTGACCAGATGAAGCTCATGGAGTGCAGTGTTTATGTTCATTCGGTCTTTTGGGGACTCTGTAGAGCATGCTAGTCCTATCTTGATGAGGGAGATCAGATTTTCCATCATTTTGCTGCCATCTGTCTTCTCGGTTAAGAGCATAGGGTCTACAATCTCCATAACACGTTGAGGCAAGGCAATCTTTACAAAGTTATGAAGATTAAGGTCTGCCTCAAACATTTTATCAGTAGGTCTCTTCCCTGTTATCATCTCCAACAACAAGATCCCATAACTATAAACATCTCCACTAGTTGACATCTTGCTTCCCAAACCGTACTCTGCAATTCGTAACATTCAAACTTTAACACCAAAGGATCCACTTCTGGATAACAAAAGCGATACGAAAAGAAAGAGAAAACTTGCTTCAATACACCATGGGAGTTCCCCTGTTTTCTATGCCAACGTTATCGTAATGGAACAATTGAATATGATTTGAAATTTGGTGAGTTGATAATATAAGAGGCAGAATTAAAGAAGAAAACGGCTAAAAAACTTTGTTGTTACCTGGAGCTGCATATCCAATGGTTCCCCTAATTGTAGTTGAACTACTTGTACTTGGAGTGGTGAACTCTGCACGAAATCTAGCTAGACCAAAATCTCCAACATGAGCAACCATGTCAGTGATGTCACCATCAAGAAGGATATTACTCGGCTTTAGATCGCAGTGAATAATTGGCCTTTCACATTGATGGTGAAGATAATCGAGAGCACAAGCCACATCAATGGCAATGTCTATTCTTTGTAGAAGATCGAGTCCCATGAACTCACGTTCCCCATTACTTGCTTCTGGAATAGGATGCAACCAATTATCTAGACTTCCATTCGGCATGAACTCGTAAACTAGAGCTTTAAACTCATTCCCTTGAAAATCCATGCTAGAACAAGAAGTTATGATCGAAACCAGGTTCCTATGTTGAATATTCCTTATGGCTTCGCACTCTGCCATGAAACTCTTGGTAGCGCCACGAGTTTGAAGGTCAAGTACTTTGACCGCAACAACCAACTCTCCGTTTTGTTCAATAACACCTTTATACACACGACCGAAACTACCACAACCAAGCAGATTATTCAAAGAGAAACCTTCAGTTGCTTTGAGAAGTTCTCCATAAGAGACTTTCAAGAATGGATCTTTCAACAATGAAACTGTAGGTTTGGTCTTTCGTTTCTTCTTGAACAAACATATGATGAAAGACGACACTACGGTTACTCCAACGAGTATCGAAGCTACTGTGATTCCTAACGTCCATGAAAGAAACTTCCTATTTCTTGATTTTTTCGTGGTGCACCGAGGTAGTCGTAGTTCTGAAATGCCACCACAAAGCCTAGAGTTTCCGGCAACTGATGTTGCACTTGCATTTGTAAAAACCCCCTTCATTGGTAACTCTCCTTCGAAATTATTGAAAGACAAATTGAGACTCTTCAAGGCCAATGTACCTAAAAAGCTCGGAATTTGACCAGATAAGTTGTTATTCGAAAGGTCCAAATTCTGAATACCTCTCAAGGATTTCATTGAGGAAGGAATAGATCCTTGAAAGAAATTTTGGTCCAAATACAGGTTTTCAAGGCTAGTGCAGCTACCAAGAGTCCCAGGAATTTCACCAGACAAACCATTCTCGGAGATATCGATTTCTGCTAAATTTTTGAGGTTTCCAACCTCAAGTGGCAAGGATCCAGACAAACGGTTACGAGCTAGATCCAATCTAATTGACAGAGAAGAGACCGTCAAAAGTTGTCTTGGTATGCTCCCATTAAGGCTATTATCAGATAGTCTCAGAAGTAACAATTTCTGACATTTGCCAAGATTCAAGGTTATGGTCCCCTCAAGTCTATTTTGGTGCAAGCAAAGTTTAATAAGCAATGACAAATTTCCAATAGAGTCCGGAATTTTACCTGGGATACTGTTGTTTGAAAAGTCCAACACTTGCAACTTATGAAGATAACCTATGCTACCGGGAATCGAGCCTGTGAATTGGTTATCATTCAGAGCTAAGACTTCCAGATTCACGAGGTTCCCTATCGTTGAAGGAATAGATCCATACAATTGATTTAGACCTAGTGCCAAGTAAGAGACAGAGATTGATAGATTGCCCACAGTGTCCGGTAATACACCTCTGAATTGGCCATTCTCCAAATATACCCTCTCCAAGTGGCTACAATTGGTCAAAGAACTAAGAAAGGCAAGTCCATCTGATCCCCTAGTTTCAAAATTGTTCTCATATAGACTAAAAATACGGAGATTTTGTAGGTTTCCGAAATCAATTCTTACTTTTCCACTGAATTTGTTAATTTCCAATTCGAGCATTACCAACTGGGAAGAGTTGGCTATTGAAAGCGGAAGGGGACCATTAAATTGATTGGTGTGTAGCTGAAGGAGTCGAAGGTGAGGGAACATGAAACCGAATGTCGGTGGAAGACTACCTTGAAGTCGATTATCAGACACAGAAAACCTAACTAGCATCGATAGGTTGTATAAGGAAGGAGGGATGATACCTGAAATTTGAGTGTTACCAAGCGCTAAGAAACTTAGATTTTTCAATTGACCCAAAGCATTTGGAATACTTCCTCCAAACGGATTGAAAGAGGCACTAAAGTTTGTCAGAGAAGTAAGATTCCCAATTGACGGAAGAATCCCTCCGGTTAAATTATTCTTATAAATGTAGAGTGATCTGAGTCTTGGCATTGAATTAGCCAGTTCTTCTGGGAACTTTCCAACTAGCTTGTTTGCACCTACATTAAGGTACCTGAGATTGGAGCAACGAGATAGGCTTGGTGGAATTGTCCCTTCAAACCCATTAAAGCTCAAGTTCAGTATTTGTAGCCTGAAAAGACTACCGAGTTCAGTTGAAATTTCACCTGTAAAATTGTTGTCAGCGAGGCTAAGCTCCTGGAGAAAACTGAGGTTTCCGATATAAGGAGACAAAGATCCCGTTAGACCTCTAGACGTGAGGTCTATAACGGTGACTCGTTCGTGTCGACGACCGCATTTGACACCTTCCCAGTGACAGAAATGGAGAGATTCATTCCATGAGCTCAAGGCCTGTCGATATTCTGGGAAAATATTCGACTTGAAGGCCAATAATGCATGGAAATCAGTCTCATTGCCAGCAACATTGATGGTGTTAATAAGAGTAAGGGATGTCATTGTGTCAAGGGCAAGGGCTTTGAAGTGAAGCAATGGGATGAGAGAGAGAAGCAAGGGTAGGAGAGAGATTGAGAGAGATTTGGTTACGAGACTCATCATGGTGTGTGGTTTGAGTTCTCGATTAGAATTATGTTTTGAACTATATAAGGAACATGAACGTCCAAGTGCAACCACACGATATCTATCCAGTCTAACTGCCATATTTCTTGCTAATTCACTAACTTGATTGTGTCATTGCCTCGTTGTTGCAATTTGCAAGTCTTTCTTTCCAGTACGTGTAGAATTTGAGTGAAATTAATTTCTGTGGGGTTGAAGAAGAGGACATTTCTTTTGGCATTTACTTCCTTACCCTAGTTCTTAAGGCATTGGTCCGAGTAGTTTACTTTGTAGACGTCGTATGACCAAAATAATAATAATTTTAAGAATTAGCTTTATTGGACTTGGATAGACATGCAAATGAATCGTGTTCTATTTTGTCAAATGTACAGTTCAAGTGTAAAATCGTATTTACTGTGCAAAAATTCACTTTTCTATCGATGTTCGACCAAATTGATTTCACACTGAAATGTTCTTTTCATAGGCTTTTACTAAATGAACGGTTGAAATTAATTGTATTTGGAGTCTTATGAAACCTACAAAGTCGAGTTTGAAAGTGTGGGATCAATGAAGGTGATCTTGTAATTTCCAGAAATGTGCCAAAGAGGCTGTCATTATTAAGAGTTTTCAGAAATTAAAAAATTCCCACAAGTCCGTCAAGATCTTTTTGGGGGTATCAAGGATTTCCACAAATCTTGTCAATGGTGGGATATTATATTAGTGGCCGTCGATTTGTCATCCCCTTTGCAAATCTCTCAAGAATTTGTTTGGGACAAATATGAGATACCACCTAAAAGTCCTTATGGCCATGGCCCCAGATTTCTATTTTTCCCATGAAAAAGAATGTGTACTATTTCAATTTTCAATTGGGCATGCTATGGTTACCAACGTCACCATGTTATGTTAAGATAATGTCAAAGAACACAATTGTAGAATAATTTTCTGATATTTCATTCATTGTAGTTCTACAATATATATAGTACAAACATTTACAAGGAAAGAATAAGAATACAGGGAAACGTCCTATAATTAAGGAAGAAAATAAAAGTACTTACAGAATTAAGGATATTGACCATATCAAATCCTTAATTCTAGCAATATCAAATTCTTAATTCTAGCACTCCCCCTCAAGTTGGAGCATGGATATCACACATGCCTAACTTGTCTAAAGAGTCACACAAAACATTGCTGGCTATAGCTTTGGTAAGAACATCGGCTAGGTTATCTTCAGACTTCACAAACGGAAAAATAATTATCCCAGCATCAAGTTTTTCCTTAATGAAGTGTCTATCAACTTCTACATGCTTCGTCCGATCGTGTTGAACTGGATTGTGAGCAATCTCTATAGCTGAAGTGTTATCACAATACAACTTCATTGCGTCCTGAGAGTCAACACCCAAATCCATTAGCAAGTTTCTCAACCATAGTAACTCACATACTCCAAAGCCATGCCTCTATACTCAGCTTCTGCGCTTGACCTTGCTACTACCGGTTGCTTTTTACTCCTCCAAGTCACAAGGTTTCCCCCCACAAACGTAAAGTATCCTGACGTAGATTTTCTGTCATCAGCTGAACCAGCCCAATCTGCATCAGTGTAACCTTCTACCTTCAGGTGATTATTCTTTGTGAACAATAACCCTTTACCTGGAGCAGACTTCAAATACCTCAATATACGTTCCACGGCATCCATGTGAGGTTTACGAGGATCATGCATAAACTGGCTCACTACACACACTGAATAAGCAATATCTGGCCTAGTGTGGGACAAATAGATCAATTTTCCCACAAGTCTTTGATACCTTGCTTTATCAGTAGAAGTTGCATTCAAACAATGGAACAATTTATGATTTTGTTCAATAGGAGTATTTGCAGGCTTACATCCAAGCATACCTGTTTCAGTTAACAAATCAAGAATGTATTTCCGTTGAGATAAGAAAATACCATTCTTTGAGCGAGCTACCTCAATCCCAAGAAAGTACTTCAAGTCTCCAAGTTGTTTCATTTCAAACTCCGAGGCCAAGTGTCGCTGTAAGCTCTCAATTTCATCTTGATCATCACCTGTCACCACCATATCATCAACATAGATAATTAAAGCAGTAATTCTACCCTTTTGATGCTTTAAAAACAAAGTGTGATCTGAGTTGCTTTGTTTATATCCGAAGTTCTTCATAGACTTGGTGAATCTGCCAAACCAAGCTCTTGGAGATTGCTTTAACCCATATAATGCCTTCTTGAGTTTGCACACCGTTGTAACATTTGAGTACTTGTCTATACCCGGAGGAGGATCCATATACACTTCTTCTGCAAGCTCTCCATGTAAGAAAGCATTTTTTACATCAAATTGAAGAAGTGGCCAATCCTGGTTTGCCGCCAAAGACAAGAGCACTCTAACTGTATTAAGTTTGGCAACCGGTGCAAAAGTATCTTGATAGTCAATCCCATAAGATTGTGTATATCCTTTTGCAACCAATCGAGCTTTATACCTTTCAACAGTCCCATCTGCCTTATGCTTGACTGTAAACACCCATCTACATCCCACGGTCTTCTTTCCCTTTGGTAGAGGCACAAGCTCCCAAGTAGAATTTTTTTCAAGTGCAGACATTTCTTCTGCCATGGCTTGAATCCATCTGTCATCTGCTAAAGCTTCCTGCATTTTACTAGGAATAGGAACAGACGATAACTGTAGTACATAAGATGCATATGACTTGGATAGTTTTTGGAAAGACACGTGATTACTAATGGGATATTTCGCTTTGGATTTAGGATCAGGCTCATATTTAATGGGTGGTACACCACGATTAGAACGAGCTGGAAGATGATATTGTGACACTTGAGATTCAAAAATAGTACCATCGTCAAAAATAGAATTAGGATTAGTGGGTACCTCTAAAGGAATCTCAGAAGAAGATTGGCCCAGTGTTTGTGTTGGATTGTTGGGAGACATTGTACTATCATGGAGAGGATTATCTTCCGCATTAGAAATCGTTGGATCACCAGTTTGTAACTTTTCCCGTTCATCTGTAGATTCACCCTTCACTACTACAATAATCGTAAAAGATGACGCTTGGAAAAGTGAAAAGATGTCGCTTTTTGAAAAAACTGTAATTAAAAATATTACAATAAGTAAATAATGTCAGTCATCCAAAAAACTGTGATGTAATATATTTATGATGTCACTTTCTAAAAAACTGATATAAATATTATTTCTTTTTAATGTCAGTTTTTCCTAAAGTGTGATATAATATATTTATGATGTCACTTTCTAAAAAACTGACATAACTATTATTTCTTTTTAATGTCAGTTTCTCCTAAAGTGTGATATAATATATTTATGATGTCACTTTCTAAAAAACTGACATAACTATTATTTCTTTTTAATGTCAGTTTCTCCTAAAGTGTGATCTAATATATTTATGATGTCACTTTCTTAAAAACTGACATAACTATTATTTCTTTTAAATGTCAGTTTGGAAAGAACGAAAATTTATTTTAGCGAATATAAGTTTTGCAGTAGTCCCACCAAAGCCTTTTGCAGTAGTCCCACATCGGAAGTTTTGCAAAACTACCACAGAGAGAAACTTATATAAGCACAGCACTACAATAACCCTCAGCCTAGGAAATTAATTTTGAGCCGAGCTTAGGAAATTAATTTTGAGCCGAGCTCGAGCTCCCCTCCACAGCTCATTTCGAGCTCGACCCTAGTAAAAATGTAGCAAGCCGAGTTTGAGCATCTCAAAACTCGACTCGGTTCGGCTCAATTACAGCCCTAGTACTAGAGCATATTTTAATTTTTATTTATCAATGTATACATCTTTATTCATTAATGGATGCATTTATTTATTTATTTATTTTTAATGATTCTGAGTTAGAACTAGAATTGTGATTTTTTTAGGATAAAAGACATAAAAGATGGCAGTTTAAAACTGTCATCTTTGACTTTTTTATTACGCTTTAAAAAAGTCATCTTTCGAAAAGATGACAGTTTTAAAGCACTTTAATGACGTTTCACAACTGTCATCTTCTACTTTCAATTACGTTTAAAAAGCGTCATCTTTATAGATATTGATGACAGTTCCAAACTGTCATTTTAAGCTTCAGACTTTTAATGACAGCTCCATAGATGACAGTTTCAAAACTGTCATCTTTCATGTTTAATGACATTTTTAAACTGTCATCTTTTACGATTATTGTAGTAGTGCTTGTCAGTAGCATCTCCGGATGAAGAATGATTTTCTAAAATTCTTGGAAAAAATGCCTCCAATTCTTCATAATTTATCACTTCTTCTTGATTCTCCCCCTGAAGTGGTAAATCAGTAGTCGGTGACTTGAAAAAGAGTTCTTGCTCATGAAAGGTTACGTCCATGGAAACATAAAGTCTCCGAGAAGATGGATCATAACACTTGTAACCCTTTTGATTGCTCCCATACCCCACAAAAACACACGTCAAAGCCCAAGACTCAAGCTTAGTCCGTTGGTGTGAATGCAAATGGACATAGACTACACACCCAAAAATTCGAGGAGGTAAAAGGACTACCGGCGGAAGAGTGCAGTGATCAGAGAGAGCATCCAACGGTCTTTTAAAATTAAGAACACTAGATGGCGTACGGTTTATTAGATAGACCGCCGAATTCAAAGCTTCACCCCACAAGTAAACAGGAACATGACCCCCAATCAAGAGAGATCGAGTTACCTCCAATAAATGTCTGTTTTTTCGCTCTGCAACACCATTTTGTTGAGGGGAGCCTGGACAAGTTGTTTGGTGAATAATCCCTACTGAGTGCATGAAGTCCAATAAATCTTGCTTGACGTATTCTCCACCGTTATCAGAACGAAGGACTTTTATTGGAATGCCAAACTGAGTAGTCACCATTTGATGGAACATGCGAAAAATTGAGCAAACATCACTCTTGTGCTTCAGTTGATAAACCCAAGTCATTCGAGTGCAATCATCCACAAAAGATACAAACCACCTCATCCCATTAAGAGTAGAAATTGGTGCCGGTCCCCAAACATCCGAATGAACCAATGAAAAAGAAAAATTTGCTTTATTATTACTCAAATGGAAAGTAGTACGGTGACTTTTTGCCCTCACACAAGTTTCGCAAATAAAATCTGAAACATTACATCCACTAAACAAAGAGGGGAATAATCTCCTAAGATAGCTAAAAGATGGATGTCCTAGTCTCCTATGCCACAGCCAAATTTCCTTCTGTTTCTTATTCACCAAATCCTCATTCACCACGTGAGCCTGCCCCTTTTTGTCGGAATGTTGGAACCCATCCTCCAGATAGTACAATCCTCCAATTCGTCTACCACTGCCAATCTTCTCCCGAGTATGGATGTTCTGAAAGATACAATGAGTAGGAAAAAATAGAGCAACACAATTATGAGATTTGGTTAATTGAGTTACAGAGAGAAGATTACAATTTAATGATGGCACAAATAAGACATCTTTGATAGCTAATGTGGGAGATAAAGGAACTGTACCAACTCCGATAACTGGAGATGATACACCATTGGCATTGGTAATTGTGGTTTTGGAACATTTAGGAGATAAGTGACTAAACCTATAACGATCACAAGTCATATGGTCCGTTGCACCAGAGTCAATTATCCAATCACTATTACTAGTAAAAGACATACCAGACTTTGCAGTGAATCCAGGAGTTGTGGCTAGGTTCCCCTTCGAATCAAGCTGTTCCGGAGTGATTCGAGAAGAAGTTTCCTGCATATGAAACCCAGTTGATATAGTAATAGATTCGTTCTTTTTTTTAGAGACATCACCACTTACTTCAGTCATAGTGGTAAATACACTAAAAAAAATATTTCGCAGCGGAATAGTAAGAACAGAAACAACAATTGTGAATACAGGACCAAACTTCAATTCCTAAGATAAAGAAGAGGAGATTGAAGGAGGCTCTGATACCATGTCAAAGAACACAATTGTAGAATAATTTTCTGATATTTCATTCATTGTAGTTCTACAATATATATAGTACAAACATTTACAAGGAAAGAATAAGAATACAGGGAAACGTCCTATAATTAAGGAAGAAAATAAAAGTACTTACAGAATTAAGGATATTGACCATATCAAATCCTTAATTCTAGCAATATCAAATTCTTAATTCTAGCAGATAAATGTATTTTGAAATGATAGTGAATGATATTTAATCAGTGTAATTGAGGGCATGACTAATGCTCAAGAGCTGTAAATAATGGATGTATGATCTCTTATCATCAAAATGACCTAAAAAAAAATAGGAGGCTTACAAAAGGCATCAATAGGACCGTTTGAGATTAGAGAGGATCCTATCCCTTTTTACATTTCAATTTTCAATTGGTTTGACGCATAAAGTATAAATTGACAAATCAATACCGGCTTTAATAGTTTTGTTGTTTTGAGATTTTGTATCAGCTCATTTTCACGATTCTGCATTCTCCTAAAAGGGCAAAATCTACAATCTATCGACTATCTAGAAGGCCTCCATGCCCAAATTAAGTAGAGGAGTGAGATACAAGACACATTTTGTTGGAGGGGTTAAGATCGATCTCATCTGATGACCGTCCTATGACTAATTTATTTGTTTCATTATGAGGCATATCGGTGGATGCTAAAACATACATGCATTCTCTGTATAAAGTGACAACCGCCGGTAAGGGTGCTCCAAATAAGACATACTTTCATTGTCATCAAAACTTGTTCTCGAATGATTATTTGGTTTCTTTTCCTGTAAGTGTTCATATCATTACTCTTTTCTATAAAGAAGCTTCAAGCCAGCCTCCCGGCACAGCAAACTATTTGCTCAGCTTAAACAAGGCTCAGAGAAGTCGTAGACACTAGACATACGTAGAAACTTATGAAATATTGATGATGTCGTGACTGTCATCCCAACATATGATTCTTGCAGTTGAAGATGAAAACATTATTTGACATTCAAATCACCATTAAACAACTTGATTCTTGTTGCATATATACATACTGCAGGGGGATGGTGGGTATTGCCAAGGTGATTGAATTCCTGCTTGCTTCCAACGTTGTCTAGCTATCCATGTCGACCTAGCAAGGTACGTAAAACCATGGAGGATTTAAGCCACACTCAGACATAAGGAGAAGGTTCAATACCAGAGAAGGGCAAATTAACATATTACTGACTATGATCTTCATTTGCTTACCTTCAAAATATTGTTCTAGACCCGATGAAGCTCCTAGAGTGCAATATTTATACTCATTCGGTCTTTAGGGGACTCTGCGGAGCATGCCAGTCCTACCTTTACGATGGGGATCAGATATTCCATTATTTGTTTGCCATGTTTCTCCTCGGTTAAAAGCATGGGGTCTACAATCTCCACCACATGTTGGGGGAAGGCAATCTTTGCAAAGTTAGTTATGAATCCCAAATTATCCGTTTTCATACACATCATGACAATTTTAAAATATAGCATGCCTTTTTTTTTCCTTCATGTGGTTCAAAATCCTTGTAAACATTTACCATATTTGCAACATAAAAGCACATGTGGAACAATAAGTTCTGCCATTAAGCCAAAACATAGCACGCATGCTTCTCTCATCCGAAAATTCAAGCAAGGCATATACAAGACTCACCGAGAGCGTGCCGAGCAAACTTGTCAAACGTGCGAGCTACGAGTCCCCGGACGTAAACACATCAAACCAAACCTATTAAGGTTCATGATATGTCACACACAAGTACGTTAAGCGCCAAGTAGTTTATCTATAATATGTAAGGCTCGAGCTAATACAGTATGATTTCTAAAACAGAGCAGTCCAGGGAAACCGATGAAAACCCATATCAATTCAACCCAGAAATTTACATAATCTTACAGGGATATAGACAAAGATGTTAGGAAGACGAGTCGTGAAGAACTCGAAGGCTAGAAATGCCCAGAAGTAGGGTGAAAACTCAACACACGAAATCTGGTCAAAACTGGACCAGGATGGAAAATGGATGAATTCGAGGTGCAGATTCTGAGTGTTATTTTCATGTTCATAGTTTTCCTACATAGTAGATTCAAAAACGAAACTTATGGCACAAGAATTATTCAAAACGGAGTTTTATAGATTCCTAGGAAATTTTCGGAAGCTGACTGATAGCCGGATGGGTACCAGTCATCCAGATTGGTTCTGGTCTTCAAACAGGGAGGGGGGGAAATGACTCCACTAATGGGGGTTTTCAAGCTAAGTCTAAAGTTTACTCAAAGATTTAAGTTACACAAACTATTTAACTTTAAAAAAATAATGCTTAACCTCGGTAACTAATTAAAACAACTCAGTTTGTAATATTAGCTAGTACATTTAATCTAAAACTTAATTTCAACATACATTCTTTATGTGTATGTGAGTATTTTCTATGCCAAAGTAATACTTCGACTACTCATTTTACCATCACCATTCAGTTATAGTGTGTGCATTCGCTTCTTGTTTAAGTAATTGAACAATTGAATATGATTTGTTTCGTGATGAGACAATACCAAATTCAACATCTTGAATGGCATGGACAGATAACAACCCATTTAACATTTTCGTGGTGTCTAACTAACTACCCTTGTGCTGAAATTTGGTGAGTTGACATTATAAGAGGTAGAATTAAAGAAAAAAACGGATAAAAAGTTTGTTCATACCTGGAGCTGCATATCCAATGGTTCCCTTGATTGCAGTTGAACTACTAGTACTTGGAGTGGTGAGCTCCGCACGAAACCTAGACCCAAATCTCCAACATGGGCAACCATGTCACCATCAAGAAGGATATTACTTAGTTTTAAATCGCGGTAAATAATTGGCCTTTCACATTGGTGATGAAGATAATCGAGTGCACAAGCCATGTCTATGGCAATGTCTATTCTTTGTAGAAAATCGAGTCCCACGAACTCACGTTCCCCATTATTTGCTTCCGGAATAGGATGCAACCAATTATCTAGGTTTCCATTCGTCATGAACCCGTAAACTAGAGCTTTAAACTTTCAAGAATGGATCTTTCAACGATGAAACTGTAGGTTTGGTCTTTCTTCTCTTCTTGAAAAAATAAATGATGAAAGATCGACAACATTACGATTACACCATCGAGTATCGAAGCTACCGTGATTCCTAACATCCGTGAAAGAGACTTCCTATTTCTTGATTTTTTTGTGGTGCACCGAGGTAGTCGTAGTTCAGAAATACCACCACAAAGCCTATAGTTTTCGGCAGCTGATATTGCACTTGCATTTGTAAAAACACCCTTCATTGGTAACTCACCTTCGAAATTATTGAAAGACAAATTGAGATTCTTAAGGGAAAAAGTCCCCAAAAATATCGGAATTTGACCAGATAAGTTGTTGTCGGAGAGGTCTAAATTTTGAATACCTCTCAAGGGTTCCATTGGTGAAGCAATAGATCCTTGAAACAAATTTTGCTGCAAATACATGTTTTCAAGGCTAATGCTGCTACCAAGAGTGCTAGGTATTTCACCAGACAAACCATTCTCGGAGATATCGATTTCTACTAAATTTCTGAGGTTTCCCACCTCAAGTGGCAAGGATCCAAACAAACGGTTGCGAGCAAGATCCAATAAAATAGACAATGAAGAGACCATCAAAAGTTGTCTTGGTATGCTACCTTAAGGTTATTATCAGAAAGTGTCACCTGTAACAATTTCCGATTATAGCCAAGACTCACGGGTATGGCTCCCTCTATTCTATTTTGGCGCAAGCTAAGTTCAATCAGAAATGACAAATTTACAATAGAGTCCGGAATGCTTCCTCCAACCAATTGTAAGAGGCACTAAAGTTTACCAGAGAAGTAAGATTCCCAATAGACAGGAGGAATCCCTCCGGTCAAATTGTTCTCAATAATGTAGAGTGATACGAGTCTCGGCATTGAAAATTTTCTTTTGAGAACTCTCCAACTAGCTTATTTTCCCGTACACTAAGGCTCCATTCAGTTGTTAGGAATGTTGTACCGGAAAGTTATTCTCAGGAAAAGTTAAGTCAAGTGAAGTAAAGTAAAGAAAAAAGAAATCTATTTTCTTATGAGTGTTCATTTGACAGTTTTTTTTGACAGAAAAACTAAAGTTTAGTGGTTCATTTGCCGGGAAAAAACACTTATGAGAAACTTCTTTATTTTTATTCCCATGGCTAATTTTAAATAAAATTAACTTTGAGAGCTAAACAATAGGCTATCATATTTCAAAAGTTAAAACATGCCGAAAATGTATTTTATCTAATGCAAAGCCTTAACATGAAATGAAAAAATCGACTTGCAATTCCCTATTCAATTTGCTATATTTTGAATGGTCATGCAAATCTCCCATTTAAATTGACATTCTCTGATAATCAACCGTACAAATAAAATTTAAAAAATAAGTAGATGATAACTAAATAAATAAATATTAAACAACCGTACTTGATTAGTTGCCGATGCAAAAACTCACTGAAAATTAGTTAGTACAAAACAAAATTGAAGACTAATGACAAGATAAATAAATACTTCTAAAAAAAATAAACTACCAATCTTTTTCCACAACAATTATCTCAAAAAGCACCACAGTAGTCGAAATTATTGTTGCTCACATAAATCTCGAAATGTCTTTCTAAGAACCTAATTTGTATTTTTTTATTATTGGCGTCATTCACTTTTTTTCTTACCCGCCAATTATTTTGGTCCCACAATGGATAAAACTTTTCCTGTGACGCAAAATCCTATGCTTTTGGCTGGATCACTTTTGCAAGAAAGTAAATCTAGCAGGAAAACTTAAAAACATGTTTCCCACTACTTTCCTACCAACTGAACACTACAAAAGTCATGGGAAAGTTGATTTTCTCATCTTTTCCTGTACTTTTCTGGCAACTAAACGGGGCCTAAGGAACCTGAGATTGGAGCAACAAGATAGGCTTGTTGGAATTTTCCCTTCAAAACCGTTAACGCCCAAATTCAATTTCTGTAACCTGAAAAGATCACCAAGTTCAGTTGGACTTTTAGGTGGTATTTCATATTTGTCCAACCAAATTCTGCAAAGGGCTGACAATTCGACGACCTATGATGGCCCACCAGTGACAAGATTTGTGGAATTTCTTCATAACCCCAGAAAGGGTTCTGACTGACTTGAGGAAAATTTTGCATTTCTGAAAACTCTTAATGGTGAGCCTCTTGGGCACATTTCTTGAAAAAATAATTGCTGCAAATACAAGTTCTCAACGCTACTGCAGACACCAAGAGCGCTAGGAATTTCACCTGACAAGTCTTTCTCGGAGACATCGATTTCTACCCAATGTTTGAGGTTTCCAACCTCAAGTGGCAAGAATCCAGAGGAAAGGTGGCGAGCTAGATACAATCCTGTTGACAGTGAAGAGACCAATAAAAGTTTCTTTTTTGAGGAAACACCAGAAACATATATTATTATACTAAACAACACAAACACAATAAAAGTTTCTTTTGGTATGCTTCAAGTAAGGTTATTTTCAGAAAGTGCGAGGATTGAAAAAATTCAACAATTGCCAATATTGAAGGGTATGGCCCCTCTAGTCTGTTTTTCTCCAAGTCCAGTTCAATCAGCAACGATAAATTTCCAATAGACTCTGGCATTTCACCTGAGATATTGTTGTCTATAAATGACAACTGTTCCAACTGAGATAATCTATGCTATCGGGAATTGGTCCTGTGAAAAGGTCATCCTCCAGAAATAAATTTTCCAGATTCACAATGTTTCCTATCGTTGAAGGAATACATCCTTTCAATTGATTTCTATCAGAAAATAACCAACGTATAGAGGTTAATAGATTGCCCCCGGAGTCTGGTAATACCCCTCCGAATTGGCCATTCTCCAAAATTACCACCCACAAATCACTACAATCGGTCAAAGAACTAAGAAAGGCAAGTCCATCAGATCCCTTACTTTCAAAATTGTTATGTTAATCCGTTTGAAGTTCATGCAATCAAACATTTAGCATCATGCAATTCCAGTTCTCCCTGGATCTACCAGCAAAGCATAAAATTTTGTCACCGGCTTTTTCTCCCACAAAGTTTTCTAGTGATCGTATCAGGCTGACAATTCATTTGCTTTGTTGCTTAGACCGTAAATCTTTGTAATTATGTTCAATTTTGGTTTCACAAAACCCATGAACCTCCTCATCCTTGATTAGTATAATTGCCGACTCATCCTTGATTTGTATAATTGCCGTATTACAAATCAAACTTCTCAAGAAAAAAAGAACAGATTTGAAGCACGAGTAAATCACCACAAGACAGTAATTCAACCAGAAAACCATTTTAGTACACCGTATGACACTGGAGAAGAATGTGGCTCAAAAGTGCTTGAAAAACCAATCATTGGTGTACCCCTCAATACATATATTAGAGAGATTGTGTCATCATCATCGCCACATAAACCCTTCTATAGTCATAGACTCATAATTGAATTGAAAAGTGCTGCAACAAGCAAAATCTTATACACAGTTTTAACTAGCAAAACTCGGTGAAATCTGTCGAAAACGGTTTGTTGAACAACTTTTTTATCCTCATTTGCGCGACAACAAATTGATTAAGAAAGAAACCAGAGGTTTGCACGCAACTACGGTAAGATAACTCAAAAAATTTGGAAAAGAAAATGAAACTTGGGTTAACTTTTTTATACCACCGATTTCTAATTAACAGCATAAATAGGATTACTTAATTAAACTATCTTGCATTTTATAGTCACATACATATACACAAATATAAATACATATTTTTAGAGAGAGAGAGAGAGAACATGGGCATTCAGAATGAGTAGGAGGTTATTGTTTTAATCACTAAAACTTCAGATGACAATAATTTCATCATCATTATGCCCATGCCTCCATTCCAACGATAGTTTGGAGGAAAAAAAGCTCTTCAGGAAGTGTTCAAGATGGAATTTTAAATCTATGTCACTCTAATGTACGTTTAAAAGTCAATTGTGCATTCAGTGTTAGAATGATTTAGATCGCTCGCAAGTCTCAACTGCGAAAAAGGCAATATTGAAAACGGGCATCATAAAGTGACGGACATTATAAACAAGAATGAAATAAACTGAAAAAGGCAAATGAACAGCCTTTTACACAACATCCACACGACGGTGAATTTGTTCCAAGGCCTTGTACACACTGCCCAAAAAGGAAGAACATGAAAATGAAAGAATGAGAAACTCGTGAGGACATTGTGAAAAACAAATTAACGAAAATCCGGAGAAAAAAAAACAGAACACAAATGGGAAATTTACATAACAAAAAACCGACAGGAGAACAACACAGGAAGAAACTTCAGTAGAGTAAAAAAGAAAACCAGAAAACATCAATTGGGTTGGGGAATGCTCAGATTCTATGGGTGTATAGAAGAGTCTTTCATGCCAATATTGACATTCAGTACGAGGAATTGATTTATTATCATCGCAAACCCAACCCTGAATTTATCATGTCCAAAAATTCCAAATCTGAAGGGAGAAAGCCAAAACAAGTGCCAAAATATAAAGTGAAAGAAATAAAGGCTCAGACACGCACAAATAGGTCATCAGAATGTGATCTAACGATCAAAAATCAGCATCGAGAAACGATTTCTATCTTCATCGCCTCCAGATTTCTCAGGAAAAAAAAAAAAAAAGCATAATCGATAGCAATGAACCTCAAAACAGAAAACAAAAGCAAAAAAAAATTAATGAAAACCACAAGAACTCTATTTCGTTTTAATCAACAGCAACATACGTAAACAAGACTGAAGTTCGAAAATTATCCCATGAAAACATACCCTTCAAAATTCATTTACTCTATATATACATTTTTTTGATAACTTAGGTGTCCGGACCAGCTTTCACGCAAATACTCGAACCTGCGACCTTAAGGGAGAGCAAACCCCTAATTCTCAAGCCTTAACCACAAGTCCAATCCGGGTTCATTTACTCCATATATATTGCCAACCAGAATGGTAATAGAAATATCCGAAGCAATTTAGATAAGGAACATATCGAAAGACAGCTCCTATAAATTCAAATTGATTCGAGGAGAGAGATGACTCTCTCACTCTAAATTTGTGCCCCTGTCTGAACCGAATGGCGGTGGGTTTTTTTTCCTTCCGGGTATTCAAGAGGCAGTTTTAAAAATAACGTAGAACTAAATATGCACACACATATGTACGTAATTCAAAACTAATAGTAATTTGCAATACTTGGATAGATATGTCTTGAGGCTTCTTGGGGAACAATTGGGAGAGAAAGAACAGAGAGTCCCCAGTAAGAAGGCCTCGGAAGAAGACCGCAGAGAAACTCTGGGGGTCGGAATTAGTTTATGCCTCCTAACTAAGCCGTGATATGAAACCGTGATTCATATGGCTACTCAAAGAGGCATTCTGCTACATGGCGGCCAAGAAAAACAGGGTTTAGAAAGAGAAAATCCAGAGAGGGAGAGAGAGATACCAGAAGGGCTGCTGGTGAAGAGGAGGAACTAGGGCTTAACCTTGGGGCTTCTAGGGTTTACATCTTTGTGGGCTTTTTATATTGGTCTTTACCATCATAACTACAATCCCCAAAATAACCCTAACTGGAGTTGTAGCTTTGCACAAATTTTGATAAAGATGCTTGTCAAAAAAAAAAAAAAAATTTAGATAAAGATATATTCTGAGCACAAAATTGTACACGGATGTATTTCGAGTAGTTTGTGTACGTAAGCTCCACAAAAAACAATAAGGGGCCTATGTGCTTAGAACCTTTTTCGGACACATGTATCCGGATATGCGCACATATTGTTGTGCACAAAAAAAACTATATGTGTCTCCACGTGGAAATAATAGTCTAATTTGACACACACACAAAAATCCCTCATATTCAATTTAACATCGTGCTTCAACAGACGTTAGAGAAGAGAAAGTAAAAGAGGGTACGAGAAAAGTTATAAAAAGAGTGTTACAGAAAATAAATTGATAAAAAATTAGTAATAGGGAAGAAAAGAAAGAAGATTGCTAACAATTCTTCGATTCTTTTGCTTGAAACTATCAATCAAATAAGGGGAGGAATCGATCAACACAAAAAATAAGACGAGGAAGAATGATTTATTTCATCCTTTGAATTCCAAACAAACCCCAAAGAAGAGGGCAATTTTGACATTTTATTGTGGCAAGGTGGTGGCCTATGGGCTTTTTTCGAAAAGTAACGGGCCTCATCCAAGATCCAAAACAAGCCTAAGGCTCAGTATGGGCTAGCTAGTTTTGCCCCATTTGGGCCTTTCTCACACCCAGGATAAATGAAAATCAGTCTTTATGATTTTGGTCATAATTTTTATGGGCTAATGAAAATCAGTCTTTATGGGCTAGCTAGTTTTGCCATTTGGGCCACGAATTTCCCGTTTTTATAATAATAAAGCTTTGGAGAAGCCCTTTATTTGAGTACTCAAAACTAGAGGTGGCAAATTGGCGGATTTGGATAAATTTGTGCCGGTTAAAATGGGTAACGAGTTCAATATGGGCGAGATGAATATGACTCAATAGTAGACGAGTTGAATACGAACAGGTCAAATATGGCTCAAGCCATGCCCATTAAATCCGACCCGATCCGTTTCAAGCCCACTACTTAAGAGAGAGGGGGAAAAAAACGAATCATGGAATCATGAAAAAATAAAGTAAAAATAAGTTTGTATATCGCCTAAATGTTTAGTAACCTATGTCTTGTGACTTGTGAGTTTAAAAGTATTGTTTGTTACTCCTTATTCGAAAGTGACTCTAGGACGTCGTCATAGGTTTCTCTCTCAGTATAAATTCATGTGGGACTCGAAATTAAATGTGCAAACCTCACATAAATGCGTGGTGAGAGAAAAACTTGGAACATAACGGTGCTTCAAGAACATTGAATAATCTCTCCCTTTCTTCCATAGTTTACTCTTTTGCCAAATTTGCCTTGGGCCAATCTCTCCCCTTGCAACTATCGTTTCGAATCTTTTGGTTTATAGAGGACACTGTACTGAAATTTTTAACAATATCTTTGAATGAGTTAGTGCTTGAATCAAACAATATAGAATTAATTCATACAAAAGTGTAAGAGAATATCTCTATCCTATTTGTGTAGTAGGAAAAAATAAGGTGGTAATTTTTACGCTTCCCTTTTTTTATAATCACACTTTCTTTTTTTTTGTTTTCTTGTGATTGAAATTTACAATGTTGTCATTCCAAGTGTAAAAGAGTATGCAAACGGAAGATTAATTTTGTAAATTCACATTACAAGAGGACAACAATGGAGTGCAGAAATCAATTATCAACAAATACAACTTGGATTCGTTAATTACTTTTATTTCTTTTTTGTCAAACTCTTACATGAATGCACATTGCCTGAGAGGGAAAAACTATTTTTTTGACATTTTGTGAAATATGGCTTGTTAACTTCAAAAACTTCCAAAACAATGGATATTATTTTATGTATATTCGTAAAATTTGAGTAGTTGGCGTATCAAATGAATATTGTTTTGAGATACTTTCATATAAAATGGTGGACTATATGGTATAAGGTAGACGGATTAGCCTGGTGAATAAGACTTTGAGACTTCGGGTTTGCACTCTTTTTTGTGTTTGAGATTTGAAATTTTCGGGTGTTATCAATTTTTTTAGGGCAACTTTATATGAAATTTTGTCCCGGTATTAATTAGCATCCCTTCTAGTGGACGTCGGTGGTTGGCAACACCGTTTTGGTATAGTGGATATTGTATGAGACCAATTTTGTTCAACCACTAAGGGTAACTTTATCCACACTGAGATGAGATATGTTGCGAATCCTGATATAAAAAAAAGAAAGATATATGTTGCGAATTTTGTTTCAGTAATCAAAATCGTTTATTTTGCATGAATTGATTTGTTAGGATACCACGCAAATATTCAGTTTAATTGGCTGTCATTAAGTACTTGATACGATGAAATTCAATTTTGCTCTTTCGAGTTCTATACACACAATCCGTTTCAAATGAGATGATCCTTATTTTTGTTAAAATGCGGACCTCCCCATTTCCCCCATTTCCCAATCGAATTTCAATCATCCGAGCCGCTCTATGTGATCAGAACGTGATTTTAAGGGTATTCGTTAGAATCAGGAAAAAAAATGACCGGGAAAGGCTTTATCCGAACAGTTTTTTATTGAACGGTTCAAAAAAAATTGCTCAAATCAAGCCCCTCGCGGTCACTTTTTTTGCCGATTTTAAGCGAGTACCCTTAAAATCACGTTCTGAACACATTAAGCGGCTCGGATCATCGAAATTCAATCGGGAAAAGGGAGTCAGCATTTTAAGAGGTCCTCATTTGGAACTTTCCCTAAATAACTAAACTTTTTGATTGAGTAATTACCAATATTTGATTGAGCTTAGTTATTTGAATGATGATCTCCTAACAAAGCCATACATACAGTTCAAAAACAAGACCCGCAATCTAGCCTACCAAATGTGGATGAAGTTACCCTTACCGAAAGCGAGGATGAACAAAATTATACGTTCTCGATACATGTATCTTCCTCAACTACGGAATTATCGCTCTCTTTAAATAAATGCTAGGTGAAAATCACGATATAGACTATATTTATAGAAATTATAAGTAATACTACCAATTAATTCACCTTTGGAGTTTATATATTCTTACCTAATTGATTGTGGGAAATCAAGACAAATTTGGAAATAAAATAACTATAAAGATCATCTCAGATTCTCTCAATGTCTTAATTAACATAAAATCACGATATAGACTATATTTATAGAAATTAAGTAATACTACCAATTAATTAACCTTTGGAGTTTATATATACTTACCTAATTGATTGTGGGAAATCAAGACAAATTTGGAAATAAAATAACTATAAAGATCATCTCAGATTCTCTCAATGTCTTAATTAACATAAATGATAATCCATTAAAAAAAAAAAAAAAACCCCTTCTCAGCATATATATAAACAACCCATGTGACATTGACATAGTGACAAATTAAAATTGAGAGTTTTTCGCTTTGTTCGGTTGCCATTTTACTTTAGTTTTGTTTTCCAATCATTATCCTATATCTTTCTCCAATCATTATCCTATATCTTTCTCCAATCATTATCCTATATCTCCAATTATTAATTTCATTTCTCTCTATCTCTCTCCAATCATTACCCTATTTCTCTCTCCAACTACTACCAAAACTAAACTAAACTAAAATGTCAACCAAACAAAAGTGAGCAGAGGTGTATTGAAGAAAGGGAGATTTCTCTACAATAATGTTGTCCTATGTCAAGCTTTCCATTGCTGTTCTTCTATGCTGTCTCATTACCAAAGGTATAATTAAGGTTTCAAGAATACAGTATTAAACTTCAAATTAAAAATCTTAAATCTATATCAGGGGCATAGCACCCTCCGCGGCTCCGCGAACACCATCTGTGTCTGTAGCGACGCTACGGAACTATACTTCCTGAGGCAGGTTCATACTTATTATCCATAGTTATTCGATGCCCGGTAGCACGTGGGTCCTCCTACGCGATGAACATAGGACCTCCGTGTATCAAACAACCGTAAATTCATTTTGTCTTTGTGTTGGGCCATCTGTGTCGATGGATAGCATTTTTCTACATGGGATCGAATCCCCTGGGAGCCAAAAGAAGTCTCATCCATTTTTTCATAGAACTATTCCACAAATGTTTCACAACATTAAGGTTTGTTGAATTGTAAAGTTTCATTTATTTGCCTTCCTTTTTAGAAGGTAATGGTTAATTACCAAAATTTCAATTTGTTTATGCAGCATTATCGGAAATAGAGTAACATATTTGTTCGTTAAAAGCTTGTTTTAAGATTGGCTTGTTACCCTACGCATTAAGTTTGAACAATTTTTTGAAGCTCGTTAAGATTTCAAACCAAGTTCGAGCGAGTTACTACTCGGCTCGTTCGGCTAATGATCATGTAGTATAAAAAATTTCAAGCTACTCGATATCATCTCGTGTTTGGCTTGATGAAGCTCATTTGAGATCGGCTCGTCTCATAAATAAGCAAAGCTCGAATACATTTTTGAAGCTTGTTAGCTTTCAAACCAAGCATGATCGACCACCCGCTCGGGTCGTTTGACTCGTTTATCACCCCTTGCTTCCGTAAAATAAGTAAAACTGTTCTGGTATGGTATTGAGATTTTCTGGATCCGCCTATGATGGAATTGCATTGCATTGCAGGCTCGTGCCAAAAATGCACCCTGGAGAATCTAAACTTGTTCGAAGAGCGAAGCGGGAGGGAGATCAAGGGACAACCAGAATGGCTGGTAACGGTGACCAACAACTGCAACTGTACCCGAACTGGCATATTTTTAGGTTGCAAGGACTTCCGTACGACCGAAAACGTCGACACATCCCTCCTCCTCCCGACTCGTGATGGCCTGTGCCTGCTCAAGGGAGGCCAGCCGGTGAAACCGGCCGAGGCCGTCAAGTTTGCTTACGCCTGGCGGCAGCCCTTTGTTTTTTATCCCAGGCGTTTCAATGTTAATCAGTGTTTTGGTTTCGAATAATGTTCCAGTGCTGCTGCATGCAGTGTTAAATAAAATCAATCAGTCCGGTGAATGCAATTCTCTGCCGTTTTGTATTGAGAAATGGTTATCGAGATGAATAATACTAGCATTGATAAATGGTACATGAATGCAGAGTTGTGGTCCGTAGAATGAACCAATCTACTAGAACACTCGAATTACATTTGACTCGTCGAAAACTCGTTTCGTAATTTGTGCTCTGTAGAATGAACCAACCCACTAGAACTCGAATTATATTTGGCTCGTTGAAAACTCATTTCTTAATTTATGGATGTCACGAGAAACTAGTACGAAGCTCGGTTTTATTTTTCCAAAATCGGCTCGTTAGCCGAGTTCCTTCGGTCTATTTGGAGTTACCTACATAATGTAGGAGTATCTTTGTTCATTGATTGGCTTAGTTGATTTGAGGACATGTCCAAATGGGTCAAAGATTTCCTCTCTCAAATTTTGATATTCACAACTCCAGCTCGACATGCCTCGGTTGCGAAAAAATGGACATACCGGCAGTTCTTTGTTTGGACGGTCTAAAATAATCTACTGTAATTTTTACATACTCTTCTACAGTTCGCTCTTTGTTGACGAGACGGATGTGATTTGGGGCCTAATACGAAAAAATTTGTTGGTAAGATTTGACAAACTCCAATTAGGAAATTGATTCCAAATCTGTTGAGAGATACTATACTCCTACGCGCTTGTTGACCAAATTAGGACTTGCCTCGTATGGTTCTTCGCAATGTTTTGCACACAACAATTGTATTAATCTTTTTTTGATTCGTAGGAATAATAGATCCATCCCTCCTCTCTTCTCCCGTCTTGCAGACCTAAATCCGAAGCACGTAATTCTTGTGTTCTAACTTCTATGTTACGCACATTTTAATGTGTGGTTAACCAAATGCATCTGACGTTAGTGCTATAAATTCATAAAACAAAGAACATCAAAAGTAAAGAAATGGTCACAAAATTGGGCAATCAAAATGGATCACTTTGATTATTATATATATAATGGAGACAGTGATAAAATGTGAATATCTTCAGTACAAAGCATTCACAGAAACAATTAACAAACATAAAAAGAATGACAACTGAAAGCCCCAATCAAAGAAGTCCCAAAACCCCTCCTCTTTCCCCATACCCCACAAACCCATTTCGTACAGAGAAGAAGATTACAACAAACCTCTACATAAGAACAAATAAATTTGAGAGAGAGAGAGAGAGAGAGAGAGTAAATCAGAATAGAAGGCCAAACGCAAGGGCTACAAGAGAAGCAAAAGCTGTGGGCACAAAGACACCGGCGTCCGAAACGGGACTGGGTGCGGGCGCGTGAGCAGGGGTAGTTGCTGCTCCCACGTTCTGGACCGCCGATACCGCCACCACCATCATCACCACAGCTACAAAAAGCTTCATCTTCATTGCCTCCATTGTAATGTTGTAGAGAGAGAGAGTGAAGAGGGAGAAAGTGAGGATGGGGAGGGCAGAAAGCAGGAGAGGGAATGAAGGTGAAATTGATTTGTGAGTGGCAATGGGAAAGGACATGGTGGGTTTATATAAGGGGTGATTTGCCTCCAGAAGACCGTTGGCCTACGACCCTTCAATTTTTTAAAGCTTTTTTGCATTAACTATTTCTAACGTTTAGTATAGGGCAAATTTCACTGACCTCCCCTGAGGTTTCTGACACGAACAGAAACCTCCCCTGAGGTTTCTGAAATGACACTGCCCTCCCCTCCTTTACCCGACAATACCAAGGGACCCCCCTCCGTTACCAGCACGTTAAAAATTGGATGGAGAAGGTGATGTCATTGTACTATGCTTATTACAATGCCTATACTACCCTCACTAGACTCTTTACCTCTCTCATTTATAAAATATAAAATACAAATACCAATACACTTTGTGCTCGTTTCACTTTGAGTTTTTGTCCTTATTTAAAAGGATTCACATTTGTTAATTTTTTATCAAACTTTTGTGAATTATTGGTTCGTCTCGATAAAAGGAATTGAAAAAGTAAAAAATTAAGACTTTTACCAAATATTTTGAGAAATTTAATATTTTGGGTAAAAGTAATAATTTTATACTCTTTTGATTTCTTTCGTTGAGACAAATCAATAATCCACAAAAATTTAAAGCAAAGCTAGCATATACAAAAAAAAAAAAATCAAAGATACACAAAAACCAAAAAACCTAAAAATCCCACAAACAAGCCTACACGAAACAATTCGAATATGAACAAAAACCAAAAATTTGGGGCTTTTGTGTTTTATGTATGAAATGGGTTGAGATAGTCAAAATTAGGGCTTTTGTTTGTGGAATTTTTAGGCTTTTTTGTTTTTGTTCATATTCGAATTTTTTACTCAAAATATTAAATTTCTCAAAATATTTGGTAAAAGTCTGAATTTTTTACTTTTTCAATTCCTTTTATCGAGACGAACCAATAATTCACAAAAATTTGACAAAAAATTAACAAATGTGAATCCTTTTAAATAAGGACAAAAACTCAAAGTGAAACGAGCACAAAGTGTATTGGTATTTGTATTTTATATTTTATAAATGAGAGGGATAAAGAGTCTAGTGAGGGTAGTATAGGCATTGTAATAAGCATAGTACAATGACATCACCTTCTCCATCCAATTTTTAACGTGCTGGTAACGGAGGGGGGGTCCCTTGGTATTGTCGGGTAAAGGAGGGGAGGGCAGTGTCATTTCAGAAACCTCAGGGGAGGTTTCTGTTCGTGTCAGAAACCTCAGGGGAGGTCAGTGAAATTTGCCCTTTAGTATATTTTGTTGGGCTGCCATGCCACTCTGTTTACAGGGTGTCCTATTTCTTTAGGTGTGGCACACAGCTTGTCTGCCAACGGCTATGTTCCCTTTGTGTAGGGTCCATCCATGTTCTTTGCTTTCTTTTTTTGAACTGCACCTAACTTTGGGGGTGTCCTCAATTTGAAAACAATCAGGCATGTTACTATCATCCAAGTGGAAAGGAGAAATTTTTCAGTGCCGAGTGGGTAGGGCCACGTAGTGCCTTGCACGATCTCGGCCGTCCAACGAAGTTTTGGACGGTCCAGATCGTTCGGCTGCCGAAAGGTATTTTAGTCATTTCACACCTTAAAATTAGCCGAACAGATCTGGACCGTCCAAAACTTCGTTGGACGGCCGAGATCAGTGCAAGGCACCACGTGGCCTCCTACCCACTCGGCACTAAAAAATTTCTCAGTGGAAAGGGTTATCTTTGACATTTCGGTGCCATAAACAATTATGTGCTCTTCAAGATATTTGTAGAGGTAGATTTACAAAAAAAAGGATGAGGCCTGCTATTGGTACCAACCAAACCCACACCGATGGGGAATCGACGGGCACGCGAGTCCTATACGGATGATTCGAGCAGTTTAATAATTTTGAAAAAAAAAAACCGAGTAGGCTCGTGAAAAATCAGCTCAATCCGATACACGTAGATACTCGATCCAATCTTTCATTTTTTTTCCTTCAGATTACAGGATTATCGGTATGGGTTTGGTCGGTCCCCTTAGCATTAACATTTATCTGGGTGTGTACAGACCCCCTATACGAAAGTTAGATGCTGGATGTTTCGTAAACGCCCTTAACAATATTCAACTATGAGAATCCTAAACAAAATAACAAAATGAGCAGCACTCTGATAAATCTTTATGGAAACTGAAACGGGCCCGCAAATGATTTGTACGTGCAGGTACAAATCCAAAATCTTTACCCATAGCAACACTCTGGTAAATTTTTATGGGAGTGATTTTTGCAGTGCCCTTTAATTATCAGCACTATTTTTTTTTTTTAAATTCACGTGAATGTACACTACTATCTTGTCATTGATTTACTTTTTTCACAAATTAAGGGTAATGTAATGAATTCCGATGAATGAATGGGTGTTTGGGAGCCCCGTTATCCCAATGTGAATTTTGCATTTTAAAACCTTTAATTGTAATTACAATTTACCATGATGCATTACCAAAATGAATGAAAAATCTTAAAAATCACCTCAAGAGGAGCGTTTTAAATTCTTTTTAATAAACTTTTCGACCCTATTTTCCAACAAAAAGCTATCCTGTATTCCTGTACATCATATAAACACTTTTATATATACGGATTACAATCCAAAAATCTACAGTATAATCTAAAAAGAAATTGACTCTCAAACACCCCCTAAAAATAAACTATGGGAATGGTAGTAAAAAGAAAGGTGCGGAAATCAATTTCCAAATCTAGAATATAACAATAAAAAGAGGTTTCAATTATTTGGTGGAAAATGAGGAGTGATGAGCTGTTTTCATGTTTGGTAAGCTGGATTTTCTCAACCACTCAATTATTTCCTAGGAATGGTAAGGGCTGCACAATTGTTTATAAGTGAGCTGACTTGTCCTTATTCTCTTCATTCATCCTTGTGGTCTTGTTTTTTATCAATAAGGAAAAGGTTGGAGTAGGGAGCGGCCCGGCATAGCAAATCTCACCCGGCACGACCCACGGCTGAGCCGTCTTAAGGAGACCTAAAATTCATAGGTGCACAACGCTCCATCCAAAGCCGAAAAAGGAAATGGACTGATCATGAAATTCAAAATGGGAGCGAGGGAGCTTCGATACGGCTCGAACTTGTGAGCACAGGGGAGCCAAGCCCAATGGGCGTAGCTCATTGCCATCTTGGCTCCCACCCCAGATGGTCCTTGTGGTCTTGTCCCTAGGTCAAGCTCATGAATTCCGGTCTTAATACAGAGCTTTCTCATAACTTGAAACAAAAAAAAAGTTAGAAAAAATACAGAAGTAATCTTATACTATCAGGAAACCACAACTAAAAAGACAACAAGTTTTTTTACCCGATCAACATATCCTCCACTCCGAAGCTTAAGACCATCTCCAGCCATACCTTCATTTCTTCAAAATGAAGAATTGTAGCACTCCAACCATTTCTCATTTGCTTTCTTCAAAATGAAGAATCAAGTTTGATTCTTCATGTATGGAGACTCCTTCATAATTTGAAGACGGTTCTCAGAGCTGGCCCACCCCCAAGGCCCAAGAAGCCCGGGCCTTGGGCATCCCAAAAATCCCAAATTTTAGGGGCACTCCATTATTTTTACTACATGAGTTTGAGTAAGAGTCTTTTTAAGTCCAATAGAAAAAAATGTCCAAATTGGAGGTAATGAGTTAACCCAATAGAATGAAACATTTTTACTACATGGGTTTGTGTTCGTATTTAATGATTAATAAAACTTTATATTGGTTTGATTTTCTCGTATTGTGATGGTTGTAAAAATTGTCAAATATTAACTCTTAAAGGACACTTTTTTTTAAGATTGTGATTTTGACACTCCAAAAATTGATAGAGAGACTCCAAAATTGAACTATGTTGATACACAAAACGACGTCGTTTTGGAGCCCCTCTATCAATTTTTGGAGTGCTAAAATCAATTTCTTTTTTTTTATTAGGCCTTGGGCACTAAAAACCCTTGGACCGGCCCTGACGATTCTCCATATACAATAAATGATGCATAGCTTCTAACATTATAATCCAATAATGATCAGATTTGAAGATCAATCTTGAATTTATTTGGTAAATGTTAAAATTTCGATATTTTGAATTTTGGAGGGAAAATGAGGAATGGTTAGTTTTGAGTGTGTTTTTTGAAAAAAAAAATTTGAAGATATATATAGAGAAATGCAGTTGGAGCATGAGTGAATAAAAGTGAAGATATATATAGAGAAATGTAGTTGGAGCATGAGTGAATAACAACATTCTTCAAATCCACTTTTTGAATAAAGAATGATATTTTGGTCGTTCAAAATGAAGAATTGGGTTGATGCTCTCAGCAAATAACATGAAAGAGAACAGCAATTGGGAAAAAAACCCGATAAAAAAAAATACAACAATTGGAAAATTAAAAAAAACAGCTCATATTAAGTAAATTTTGGGTAGGACTCTTTGGATTCAGTATAAGCATTATAGACTTTTCATCTTTCCCAACACCAAGATCTACCATACACCATTTTTACATCAGGGACTTGTTTTAATACTGCACAAAGGAAGATCCACAAAGATACACAGTTACATGCCAAATCTCCATCCCGCATGTCGACAGTTTAAGTAGTTTCATCCTGTTAATATGTTGTTTCCGTATGATTGTACTTGTCGAGTAAAAGAGAGATAAAAGGTGATTTTTATTTTTTATGCTTCCATGGTTCCTGCAGAAAGGAAAAAAGAGGCAAGTAAAATTGTGTTTTTTTATGATGCTTCACACAGCACATTCGATTTCTACGAACCAAAAAACAAAGCATATGTAAATGTGGAACTTGTGTTACGCTTTAAGTTCCAACCCCGCTCAGACAACCCATGGATCGGGACCCATATGATTGACTTGCCAAAAACCAGGATCAGGATTGTAAAACATATCAGGAAGACAATGGATGGCTGCACACAAAATATCCTTGATGGATCGGGAAAAACTCAAAACAACACAAAGTTGTGAAGCCAGAGGAAAAGAGAATTCAAGAGCACGTCTTAGAATTTTGCTTATCTCGCAAGACTAAAGGAATAATAAAAGAACGAGAAAACAAAGAAACAAATAATGTGGCAGAAAGAAGAGCTGATATGTCATCTGAAAAATGTCACAAACAAAATAAAGGACTAAAAGATTAGACTGTAAGTTTAATCGCCCATAATGTTCTACTTCTTATTTTGAATAATCTTGAGAAATCCCGACAAAAGATGCAACTTACTACGCAATATACATAAAACAGGCAGTTTTTTTTTTTTTTTTTCCTGGAAGAGCAAAAAAGATTTTTAATAGTCAGAACACTGCCTGATTTTTAATACAGTAAAATCTTCTTCTTTTTTTGGTACTTCAGAATATTAGTAAAATCTTTTTTTTTTGGTACTCCCGCTCCCGCTTCGTGCAACTAAGGTAGGATACTTCATTAATAAAAATGAAGAAAATACATAGAACAGGAAGCCATCCCAAGGAGAGCGCACGAGCGCTCCGACCTTAAAGAGTTTCCACTCACTTCAACCACAATTGTCTGGTGGAGTTCACAGGTATATAGTTCAACAGTCAATTGACGATAACACCACAAGATGCAGAAAAAGACAAGAACATGAGATATATGGCAAATGAATGCAAGACAACTAAACTGCGTATTTTAACCGTACCTCTTCATTCTTCAATAGAAGCAGACAAATAATCTAAGCTTTTGCAGCTTGAAGCATTTCAACTATGAGAGTCTTCACATCTCTGTGAAAGTCAAAAGCAAAGAAATCAAACTCCATTTAACATTGTGATTTATCAACTTGCGTCATGAATTCAAATCTGAGCATTAGGGCATTAGGCTGTGTAAGTAAGAATGCTGAAAGTTCACAGCAGGCTGCAACCAAGTCGCTTTTTTGGTTTTCCCAGATGAAGCAATGAAAATGTTCAAATTCCAGCACCTGATGAGTGTAATACACAAATATACACGCACAAATGCACATATAGACGGACGAGGGTCATGCTAAGGTGTGAATATTTCCATTCAGCCACGTTAGTTACGCTGTTACTAATGTACAATATTTTCACAAACAAAATGGATCCATGAGCATAATTCATTCGTCATAGGTTTACCATAAACAAAACAGAGAAAGTAATACGCAGAGGAGGTAATCAAGATTCAAGGGCATCAATGCCTTACAGAGATACCGAAATGGATCGTTGCAACCTGATTCAAGCTGGCAAGTGGGATTAGCACGTCTAGACTCTAGAGTTGCACTGCGTTCTACCAACACATTTTGAGCAGACTTACCAGGACTGTGATGAGTACGATAATTGTTTTGTTTGACCCTTAGTAGGTTCTCCAGGTATCACTCTGTTTCTATCTTTTTGCAGTGTATTATGCATTGAGCCCAATACCTACCTTACTTTGCAGAATTTACTCTTCATTTGTTTGGAAAACCATTAATATTACTTTGCAGTGGAAGACATAATTGACTAACCCAATCTACGATAAGATAGTACTATTGGAACCGCCTTGCCCAAAACCTTCTATGGGACTGTGGAGTACCCACCAACTAAAAGGCTGTGGATATAGGCATCGAAATTATCGAACCAATAGAAAAACTTACAATGGCTACATAAAAGCCCAATTGCTAGATTCACGTTGAAAACAAGAGCTTAAGTTTAGGAACCAATTTTTCAAATGTTTTTTCATGATATACCACTATCATTTGAACTTACTTTCTGTCTACCGCACGTCTAGGGAAGGGAACTCGTAGCTTGAAAGTATCCCCTTGACAACCAGCCTAGAAATAGAATAAAATGTTATGCATGAATAAGCCTTTTCACAGTATCAACAAGAAAACATAAGACAGACATAGCCCAGCAGTCCAATTTCCCATCTCTTAGAAAAGACCATTTGTTCTCTATTAGGAAAAACTGGACAAGAAATGGTGAAAAGAAGCAAAGGCAACAAACTCATGAGTAAATTTAAAATCTTGACCAATCCCCCAATTTTCCTTACAAATTGAGAGACGCATACTTTAAGATATTTTCACTTCATCTTATTCCCGTTCCAACTTGGAAAAGAAAAGGCTTCAACCCAGTAAATTATTCAACTAGATATATCAGCAGTACAACCGCTAAAAGTTCAAAACATACAAGGTATTATCCAAAAAAAAAAAAACATAACATAGAATTGTTAATGGTTTATAGCATTACCTTAACATAGAAACCTAGACTATCCACATCCAGCATTTGAGCAAAGTCCACCTACAGAATGGCATAAAGTGAATCCTAGAAAGTGAGTCAATTATGCTTATATGCAGTTGGGTCATATGCAGCAACATTTTCTACAGTTCTGCTACAAGTTATGCACACAAACAGAAATAAACAAAACATTTTCCACCAGTAGTGAGTAAACATCAGCAGATGAAAGACAAGTTCTCGAGAGTCGACACCAACCATGTTGACAAAAGATGACAATCTCAAGTAATTACCACTATAAAAAAAAAATCCTGCATTTTAAGTTAGTCTGTGGAAAAGGAGGGGATCTTTGAAGGTACCATTCATTCTCAAACAGATCCTGGATCAGTAAGTACTGCAAGGGTTGGTAAAGAGTTGATAAAAAGCTAAAGACTGTAAAGTTGGTTCCATTTGCTCTAGTGATGCTACGGTGCTACCCAATAGCAGTAAAAGTTGATAAAAGTTGACAAAAGCTGACTATCTTAAGTAATTAGCAATAAAAATAATTCCTGCATTTTAAGTTGGTCTGTGGAAAAGGATAGTGTCTTTGAAGCTACCATCCATTCTCATACAGATCCTGGATCAGTAAGTACTGCAAGGGTTGGTAAAAAGTTGATAAAAAGCTAAACGCTGAAAATTGGTTCCATTCGCTCTAGTCAAGTGTTATTATACGACACAACTATCATAAAATGCATTCAAACTGCAAACTCACAAGCCCAGATTCTAAAGAAAAAAATTTCCCTATTCTAAAGAAAAAAATTTCCCTCGCTTTCTCGTGTTTATCACCATATTAATCCTCAAACCCCCTCCTATGCATCTATGTTAGAGAACTGGATTTGGAACCATCAACCATTTAACTACTTTTCCTTGTTCTATCCATGTTGATAGTACTGTACAGGTTTGACTGAGTTTGATAAGAAGAGAAGCTCTACCAGTTGCTTCTCTTATGAAAATGAGATATTTAAAGGAGTATCCCTGATTACCGGAATTGACGTTGAGTGTTGCACGATAGCTTTTGTATCCTCTGCGTGATCTTTATTCATGTGGGACTGTCAACAACAAATATGTTAAAGAGAAATGAAAAGAGACAGAAATGTGATAAATGAAAGAAATATTTGCTGGGAAAAGAAAATTCATTATTTTTTCATCTTATACCGCTATAGGCTTAGAAAACTGGTATATAGGATCAACTTTTGCAGCTCTATATTCCTCTTTGCTGAACTCTGAAAGTAGGAATAAAAAGCAGAAAGTGGAAATAAGAAGAAATTCACAAGACAACAAACCTATTTTCAGAACACTGGAAAAAAGCATAAAGTTGCATATCATTCAGCAGCAATAGCACAAGAAACCAATTTCCGTTGCACCAAAAAAAAATAGCACAAGAAACCAGGAAATTCATACGTTTTCTGTATATATTTAAAAAAACACAAAATAAGAAACTTTGTTGGGTCATGCACAAACCTCCTGAACCCAATGAAGCTGTAGCAACCCCAGACACATATCGTACAACTTTGGGTTCAATACGCAGAAATTGAAAGTCTCCGAAATTAACCTTCAGAATAGAAAAGTTTGCCCTCTTAGTCTTTTTTTACATGAATACAGAGAAGATTAAGTTGTGCATGTTAAGGAACAAGTGACACAAAGTTACCCAGAATGCATTAGGATGCCTTGCCAAGTATGCAGTACCGATAGCTTCTCTTTCTGTTTCAGAAACCTGCATATTTCCTCGACTCAAGAAATTGGAAATATAGTTTCCCAATAGAGGTCAACAGGAGAGAAAGCTTTCCACACTAAATTAACAAAACCCCAATTAAGAATAAAACACATCAGCCAAAAGTTATCAACTTACAGAAATAGCATCACCATGCAGGGTTATAATTAAATCAGTCCTATCCTCCGGATCTTTTGCTACAAGCAATGAGCATTTCGAATTGGCTAAGAGGTCCTGCCAACACCAACGAATATCAATTAATTAACTTGTCCAAGACAAGAATATCCTAAAAAACAAACAGGAGCTCTAAAAAGAATATGTTGCGAGTATTTTGTTGCGAAGTTTTCACTCCTATGATGACGAGGAAAAAGAATATGGTCAGGGCAGTTATGCTAAAGGAGAACTACATGAGTACTATATTCTGAGTTTTGATTAATCGACATCATCAAGTACTACATAAGGAGAAACATTCATTCAGGCTGAATCTCTTTACAATTACTTTACCTGCCAAGTATTACCTCAAAAACTAATCCCAATAATCAGAATGCAAAAATTCCTATTTCGAGGGGCATTCAACACAACCCCATTTTGACCTCTATTAGCAATCAGCTAATCAGAATTGGTAAATATAACATCAACAGGCAGGAATATTTTGGCTGCCAATCTAACTGTACATGTTTCCAAAAAGAGAGGTAATTCACAGTCATACAAAACGAGGTATCTCTTTGGATGACTGCCATTTTAGCAATTCTGCATATACATATGATCAGGAAATTCCAACTTCATGCGAACCTTGGTATGAACTGCTAAGCTGCTGACTGCTAATATTGGAGATCCATATGCATCACAAGCAAAGTCAACCATTGAACCAGATGGATAACCCTCATGCTTCTGCAAATTACAAGGAATTGCAATAAGCTTTGAAAATAATGAACTTGATGAAGAAACAAGAGGTAACCAATACTTTAATGTAAATTAAGCAACCTTTGCCAGTGACCACAGAATATTACATCAATATTGGATTTATTCACATAAAATTCAGAGAGGAAAAAATCAAAATGTCTTTACAAGTTAGTGAGCGAGGCAGGGCAATCCTACATGTTGTAACCGCAAAGATGTGCCAACACTTCTACTCAAAACAGCATCCGACAAAATTTAGATTCGAATTCGAATAATAACACTAATCATCTACTAATAAAAATAAAAGTCTCTCACAGGTCAAAGTCAAGCAATATTAATCCCCATTCCTCCCAATAAAGGTAGAAAACTAAAGAACTAGTTAGTAGATGATCAATCAAGAACTATAAATGTCAAGTATCAAAGAGGAGAAAAAGGTAAAAAGAAAGAGAAAGAAAAACCTGAGAGAAAGTAGAAAGCATGGCGCGCAAGCTGTGATCGAGAACGGTTCGAACTTCTTCAACGGGAGGAAGCCTAGCAGCCTTTTCCTGTAATCACAACCAACATGCTTCCAATAAAACACCAACAACTACACTCTTGTTTCTCAAGTTATGACTTATGAGTATAATCAAAGTACCTGATGAGATTGAATGAGCTGAAATACATTCAAATCACCAGCAGTAACGTCAGCACCTGCTGCGTTCTAAAAAAAAAAAACATTTCCAATCAGCAGATTAAAACGAAATCTAAATTAATCCGGCAATACGATTAAGCCTAATTGTCATGAAATCCTATTTATAAACCGTAGTACACTAGGTCACAAAATGCGCGTGCGGGTACGCGAGCGTGAAAGCGTCCATCAAAAACCTCCCACACAACTAAAATTCGTGAGCGCGAGGATTGAGAGTGAGCGCGGACGCAGGCCATTTTGAAGGATTATGTACATAATCAAACATTTTCAATCAAAAGATGCAGAACCAAAAATAAATTAACGCGTTGATTAGAGCGATTAAGCCTAACGGTGATGAAACCCTCTATACAAACGATAGAATACAACAAACGTTTTAAATGAACAGATTAAAACGAAAATTAAATTATGTCGTCAATAGGAGCGATTAAGCCGTATAGTTTTGAAACCCTAGATATGAACGACGGTGTGCAAATATGTACGTGCAGAGAGAGAGAGACCTGAGGAGGGGACTGAGTGGAAGAAGAAGAGGCCATAGCGAGGAGGAGAGGGGGAGGAGTGAGAGAGAGCGGTTTATTGGATTGGCGAAATTGAGAAGAGAGAGTGGTTTTTTGTGTTATGGTGATGTTGTAGTTGTTGAGGCCATGAATGGAGCGAGCAAAGGGAGCAGTAATGGAGCGGTGGAGTGCGGAGGACGGAGCCATGACTAGAGTCTTCATCTTCCTCCCTCAGGTCGCCAAAGCCCAACTACCGCTTTCTCTACTAATTTCCACGCGTACCCTCTTGGTCTCGTGAGCACATTTTCGGTTGGGTTCCCCTACGCAATAAGTGTAAATAATATTTTTTTAAAAAGTGTTTTATTGTTATTCATTTTTTTTCACGTTTCTTAGTTTTGTGCTAAACTTTGATTAATTATTGATTCGTCTCGTTGAGAGGAATCGGAAGCACTTTTACAGTTTAAAAGTAGATATTTTCAAAAATATTTGGATAACTCGTCGAGACGAATCAATAATCTATAAAAGTTTAGCGCATAATTAACGAACGCAATATTTAAATATTCATCATCTTTATCCATGTCATGTAAGAATTCATCTCGCTTTTTTTCATGCTTATATTGTCATCCTCTTAGTATGTGAATTACCTTTCTTACCATTTTCACTATGATATACATATATTATGTTATACACAAAACTTCCAATAAAGGGCGCCCTTAATTTATTAAGGTTGTCCCTTTCCCGACCAATTTGCGATGATCCGAGCCGCTCAATATGTTCAAAACGTGATTTTAAGGGTAGTAGCGAGAAATCAGCAAAAAAAAAATACCGAAAAGGGCTTGATCCGAGCAGTTTTTGTTTGTATTTTTTCGAACGGTTCAAATAAAAACTGCTCAAATCAAGCCCTTCCCGATCATTTTTTTTTTCCTGATTTCTCGCGGGTATCCTTTAAATCACGTTCTGAACACATTGAGCGGCTCGGATCATCAAAATTTGATCAGAAAAGAGGACGTCCATATTTTATTTAAAATGAAAACGCCCTCATAGGAAGGGGACTTTTATGTTATATTGCTTTCCTTATCTAGTGGGATTGGATTATTTTCACAATTTAGTGGGATTGGATTGAATTATTTTCCTAATTCAGTGGGATTTGGTAAATTTAAATATGATTGATTACTTTTATTTTTTTATCCTATTACTTTTATATTTCAAATTGAATCGCATCAAAACAATCATAATTCATGATTTTTTGGTAATTTTAATATGATTGATTACTTTTATATTTCAATGATAATATTTTGGGAGTATGTCATATTTATTAAATCGGTTTCAAGTTAGATTACGAATGGTCATGAAACGTTGAAATCTACATGGTAATTTAACCATGAAACGTTGATCACGATAACACATGTTTTGATGGTAATTTAACCATATTTCATGGAATAAGATCAATTAAAAATATGACATTTTTGGATAATACGTCAGCATTTTAACATGATCAATACATGCAAAAATGTGGTCAACTTATCATGTTAATTTCATAAAACATAGTCACTTTATCATGTCTAGTTGGCCAATACCTATAATCCACAAGGCTAATGGCCAAAGACCTTTTCATCGTCAACCGTTTCAATCTTTCCATGAAATCGAATAAAAACTAAATAAACCAAAATCATGTTTTCTCAACAAAAACCCAGATCTTTTCGATCTTTCCATGTAAGTTTTTGTAAAATTTGCTATCAATTGACCATGATCCAATAGTGCTAAAGCAGTTGCTAGTAAATATTCCAAGCAACGTGTGTGCAACATACACGACCAATTTAATAATTTCAAGTTATGCTCAAACAAATTTCATGCTAAACGGTACAAATAATTTACAATGAAATAATTGGAAAACTTGTAACTATAAATAATTTACCAAATGAACCACAATCCAAAAAACCCAAAAAAAATCTAATTGGAACAACAACAAAAGCCAAGCCATCCCCATTACCCACAAACATTCCCTAAAAATCACTCCTCATGCATTCCCTAATCCCTATACCTCTCCGCTGCCGCAGCCAAACCCTCTGACATCATCTTCTGGACGGAGTAGTCCTTTCCCGGCGGTGCATCCCGGTCGGGGAGCCCCTCGACGGTGAGCAACGGCCACTCAAGGGCGTGGGCTTGAAGTGAGATTTAGATTTATGGGATTGGGATGAAATGGGGGAATGGATGAAATGGGTTTTAGATTTATGGGATTTTGGAATGGAACGGGGGAAATTTAAAATGGGTTTGAAGCTTGATTTACGGGATTGGGATGGAATGGGTCAAATGGTGACCAACTTTTTTTTCGGAGGACTTTATAGAGTTATGTTTCAGTCCCAAATTTTGGTGTTATATATATAATGTAGTAACATATAAGGGTACTATTGGGATTAAAAAAGAGTGAGGATCAAAATATAACTGTCCAAATTGAACAGGATGGAAACATAAGTCAATTAGGATATGAGGATGATTATTTAAGTCTCCCAATTAGGAAATTCACGAATTTCTCTCTTACGACCTGGTCCCATGAGATTCTAAAATTTCGAAATCAGGATGTCAAGCAATTCCAGATACAAAAAGTTACTAAAATACTCCGTTATCTGTTCTCTGTTTCACCGGTCGACTTTGTGATGGCATGCATGTTGGTGCCTTATTCTAGCTGCGTGTACGTGGTAACATGGAAAGAGTAATGAGATTCTGGGAAGTGAAGACGAAAATAATGTCACATCTGGACGTGCGAATGGAAGTTTAATTAGAGGAGAAAAACTTCTTTACGGAGCAACCCATAAACAAAGTTTATGAGGCTCAATCGCGCGCGTCCAAATGTGTTTTGAACGGTCCAAATTTTAAAAAAAAATATTCGCTAGAAGAATCCGGACCATTGATTGTCGAAATAGATGGCTAAGATTGCAGCTCCGCCATGAATAAGTTTCTCCCTAATTAGAGATGCACCGCTCCTGTAATACTTGCATCTGAAGACTTTAACTTATCATGTTTCTGTTCATAAAGTTAATGTAAGGCAGTATATATTCCTATGGGAACAAAGCAATCTAGGTCTAAATCTATGGCTCATTGTGCAGCTGGGCATTTGTTCGTTTATTTGACAAGACAATTAAGGCTCTGTTTGGAACTTAAGTAAAAGAAAGGAAAATTAAAAAAATATTCCCTTCTATTATTTGGTTGGAAGAAAAAGATAGAAGAAAATAAAATTTTCAAGTTTAAATAAATAGTGAATTTTCCCTCTCATTTTCCACCCTTTTTTTTTTCTTCTCTTTCTTAGTTTCCAAACAGGGCCTAAGGCACATTTGACTTCCGGATTACTCCGTAATACCTTTGGACGGAATGGGAAAGATGATACTCCACTTAATGATGAGATAAAGTAGACATGCGGGTCGGAGGTATGATAGTATATAAAGGTGATTATATGAAGTAATTAATGGATTAGTTGTACTATGTTTGATTTGAATAGGATAAACTATGAGATAAAGGGTGACTAATTATTTTTTTACCGTTGAATGAGAGAAATAATCCCAAAAAATCCGGCTTAACTAATACCACCCCATGTGATATTAGATTTTAGTCCCTCACTTATAGGGGTATTAAGCGGGCAAATAATTCCTTCTCTGATCCAATTTTTTCTTTAGTCCCACGCGACAAATGTAGGACTTGCTAATTTTGAAGAACATGAATGTTCTAGACACCATGGATGGAGAATTACAATCTCAGCATCAAACATGGCCTCACTAGACTCCCCCAGGTCCCATCCTTGTGTCTAGGAAAATAACCTCAAAAAATGTTTCCCTATTTATTTCTTCACGTACTGGACAATCTTTTTATACTGAGTTATATACTAACTTTTGTTTTGCTTCCCTTTTTAGTTTTTTATTTTATTTTATTTTATTTTATGCGATTCTATGCTGCTTTTTCTTCTATGCATGTAATGAACTTGTCCTTTTCTTCAAGAGAAAATAAAGAATCCCCATAAATTAGGATAGTATATCAAATAGTATTACCTTTAGGCAATAATTGACGTCTCTCATATCTTTTTGGAGAATCAATTGAAAGACAGCAAAATATGAAGAAATTGAGCTAACCTATAGTTGTTTAGATCTCCTGGTTTCCTGTCGGTTTGAACTTCTTCTCTTGATAAAAAAAAATAGAAATTTAAAAATACCATACACTATACAAATAAAATAAATATTGTGGTTGGATAAAGATATCACTAGCTTCATGGCGTAAAGAATGAAGTCAGATCACTCAATTTGCAGTGAACGTCACGCCACCGCTGTTGACAAATAATTAAGGTCCTTTTTGGCTGGTTAATGATATTTTTCATTTTTTTTTTTTTTGAACAGAGATATTTTTCATTTCATTCAACCAATATTGGTGACATTGTGTGATGGGTCTTGCCTCAATAAATCTAATTTGTATTGGGTGGATTTGGCTTAATTTGCTGGTTTACAGCTATGCTACACTCATCGTTTTGTTTCACGGTTCAACATTCACTGTTCAATATCTCACAGTCTGTCTCGATAATTATTAATGGCCTGGATTTTAAAAAACTCTTTCAGAAAAGAGTTAAAACTCTTCTGTAAAAGAGTTTTGTAAAATTCAGACCGTCCAAAATACTTTTAAACGGTGAGATTGAGAGCGGTGACTGTTGAGCGGTGGACGTAGGCTTTCTGGTTTTGGATTATTCAGTCCGTCATCTTCTGCCACCTTTCATGGAATTAATTATTATTATTATCAACAAAAAAAAAAAAAAGAGTGGCAGGCCGGGTTTTGAGGAGGAGGAGGAGGAGTATTGATATAAATTAATTAATTAAGGCACTTTTTTCCCCCTCATTCGGTTTAGACGTCCTTTTCTGCTTGGACGCATGACTTCTTCCTTGAGCGATTGGCTCACTCTATCCACTTTATGTGTGTTATAAATAAATTTATTTGACCTAGTTTTAATCCATTGGGGATTAGAAAAAAGTGTATATTTTTAATTTTTTAGGAAGATAGAGTATTAAAAAAATACTCCATAGTTGTATAAAGGCTTCGTTGGGTGTCCGGTTCGTATTTCATCAAGGAACATTTATCCCATGAGGACATTTTCGCATAAGGTTGTAAAACGAACTAGTCAGGTTATTCGAGTTCGAGATCTAATGTAAATTACAAGCCATTTTTTTTTATCAAGTTCGAAGCTTGTGATCCCGAATCCCCGGCCGATGAGCTACTCCCAAAGACAATAGCTAGAGAATTGCAAAATTAGTGTATAGCTCAAGCTTTTATTAAATTATTTTTAGAAGAATTTAATTAATTCAATCGAATCTAATTTGAGTGTGACTCAAGGATGTAGTCCAAGTTCAAGCAAACTTTTATGTTGATTTGGAAGAGAAAGTAAAAAGGAGAAATCCATCAGTGATGGCAACTCCGGAGAACGAACGAGAGAGGATCCCATTCCTTTTGGTTTCTCCGACTAATTCAGACGTAGCATTAGTGTGGCATGTGTCTTGTTAATGAAAGATAAATTGTTTCAAATCAATGCTTTGAGTACTGCACAATCACTTGATAAGTATTGAATTAGTCCTAAGGAACATAACAGATAGTACTATTTTCGGAGTCGTTCGATGCACAAGTGCCCACATGCAACATACGGTTCTAGACACAGTCGTCCAAAAACCACGTGAAGAAATCCCTGTTTGTTTAGGATGTCTATAAACCACTTCTTCTTTCTTCGATTTTATATATAATCTGCAGTAACCTTCGGACCATATCCGAAGGGGACAAAAAGGTCCAACAAAGAGAATAAAAAACCAAAAAAGTGGATTCTCTTATCTTCTATGGATTCTTCAGATAAAATTGAAAAGTTAAAGACTAATCAAAATTTAAAAACAAATGCTGAAATCTTCGGAGAAAACAAACAGGGGAGTGATATTATTATTAGTATATAACAATGATGAGCTAAAGTACAACCAGGACATAGACTCTTTACACACCTGTAAATCCTCATATGGAAGCTTAAGGATCCTCATTGATCCGGTACATCACATAATACTACTATAACTACCAAGACGAATAGTATAATGACCGATGCTACGAACACAACTTTAAAACATAAGTCCAGACACAACTGTGTTCGGAGCCATTGGATGCACACGTTGGCCCATAGACGTACATCGAATGGCTCGGGATACGGTTGTGTTCGGAGCGGTGTTTTTAAAGCTGTGTTCTTAGACTTTTTGCGGTACAAATGTATGTGAAGCTCAGCTGCTCAGTGGTCTAAAGAGACATGACCATGATGAGCACCATCATAAGTGAAATGAGCTGTGGTGAGGGGCACACCTCTCACTGCTGATATTGCTTCATTCACCACCTGGTTAATCCTCTGCAAAAATAGCACAAATCCATGTTTTTTAGACTAAAAAATAGGGATGGAAGGGGAAAAAATTCTTAGTTTTTCCTTGTAAAAAAAATCAATTCTATCGAATATTGATAAATGCTTGATTATTCATTTATTTTTTGATTCAGAATTCGCAGTCTTAAATTCTGAATTGAAAGTTGAACGAATAGATGAAGCACTTGGTGGTATCCGATTGATCTAATATTTTTCAGATAAGGCTTAAACATAATACTCTACAACATGAACTATTGCGATCATTTACATGGGACCTGACATAAATCCAAAAATTCTATACGTACAAAGTTAGTGAAAATGGGGTCACATGCCCCTCACTCAGTCCGCCCCTGGTTTTAGTTCTGGTCCAATATTATTTCACCCCTCCCCTGTTACAGGAATTTAAAAAAAAAAATGGCCTGGGCGAATGGTTCTAAACTTCTAATAATTGAAAGATGGAACCAAAACCTCTTCAACTTGAGATGTGAATTCAACCCGGACTTCATTTTGCTTACAAGGATTTGACTGCATCAATGTCGTTTATAATTTCGCTCGTTCACCTGGCCTCTTCGTTCATTAGTATCAGGGGTGCCATTAGGTGCACGAGAAAGGAGTTCAGCAGTTCAAATCACCATCTAATGTGTTAATTTAACTATTCTAACAATACTAACTTTCGACAATCGAAAAAAAAAAAAACCCCGCCCGGACACATAAATAAAATAGTAGTGGTTTTTTTCTGAACATAACCAAACAATCTATTGATTTGTGACAATTCTTAGCCCAACCCAAAGAAAAGAATTTCCTCCTTACAATTATTTTGTCCATTAATTTTCCTTTTTTCTTTTTCCTCGACGAATTCGCGATCGGAATACAGTTTCTACAACGAAACGATACAGGTATTTAAGATCGAACCTTTTCATCGGCAAAGATCTGGAA
Organism: Rhododendron henanense subsp. lingbaoense; assembly: GCA_020567845.1. NCBI lineage: Eukaryota > Viridiplantae > Streptophyta > Magnoliopsida > Ericales > Ericaceae > Rhododendron > Rhododendron henanense. Next base: position 42,645,162 of record CM036313.1, on the reverse strand, counting down.
CTGAATCTTCTGGTTCTGTTGTTTGTTCCTCTGCTGCTGATTTCCATTTCCAAGCACAATAATGCAAACTGTAGCAGCAGCCACACCAAAGGAGCAAATCGCACCAATTCCACTCAAACTCCACTTCAATATATTCACCCCATGACCATTTTCCCTTTCCCACTTCACCTTTCCCTTGGAATCCAATTCCCCTCTCTTTTCACCACCCTGATCAATTTCCACCTCACTCTCATCATCATCATCACCACCCTCAAACTGAAACAACCCTGCCTCAATCTGAGGCACGATTCCCCACCCGCCGCCGCCGGCCCTCGGGGAATCCATTTTCATGTCGACGAATTCGTTCTCCTTCATCTTCTTGAAGGAGACTTGGGAAACTATGTAATCGGCTTCCCAAACAAGTCCACCGGGAGACTTCACCTGCTCTGTCTCGACAGGGAAATCGGTGACTTCTCTCACCTTTTCCAAATCCATCGGGGGCGGAAGGAATTGGTCTCCCATCCCTTCCGGATCAAAGATTCCCTTGGAAATCGGAGACTTGCAGATGAAGTAGTTCATGTTGAAGACAATCTTCGGATCACCCACGTATTTTCTTGGAAAGATTTGCTTTCCTCCATCGTCTTGGATTTCAAGAGGAAACCCATCATCGGAGAGGACTTCCCACTCTTCAAGATCCATCTTTTCTCATCTAGCAGATGGGTTTCTCTCTGTTTTTTCTTGGGGAATTTGAATTCCAGGGGAATTGGATTCTATGAGAATTTTGCAGTTTAAAAGGGGCCACACTTGTGTAGTGTCTTTGTTGCTCTTGTGATTTTTACTCCATCTGAGATGATGAAAAGCCTATCCTTATAATCTGACAAAGGGAGGGTGGTCCAGATGGGGCCTACCTAGGATGAAACCCCCCCTCTTCGATAGGGCTCCTGGATATTATTTTGTTTTCAGATTTTCTAATTGGGTTATTAAATATGGCTCTGATTAATGTATTGACACTTTGAATGGGTCCTCAAGGTTCTTATTGGCCTGTTTCGAGAATGTGCTTCTTCTTCTTTTTTTCCCTTGAAAATTGACCGTATCAGCTTACGCGCATGTCAACTAGTTCGCGTTTTATTGCTCTGTTATTATAATTCGTTTCGAAACTTTTTTGTCGGACGGATTTTTAAAGTTCGACTTTAAGGATTTTTATCTAGAACTCTTACTCGTGAAAATGTTAGAATAGGTTTCTAAATTCTCGGCGCTATTTCTGTCGAACAGAAAATATGATGTGAGCATGGGTTTCTAAATTCTAGGCGCTATTTATGTTGAACGGTAAATATAATGTGAACATGAAGATGTTTGATGTATACACTCTCAAAATATACCAATTTAAGACAGCAATCCAACAGAAAATATTTTTGGTTTTGCTATAAGAGATTCCAAACGTTATCTCACAACATTCATGTGAAAGAAATGAAGTGTAGGTTGTTTGTCGGTTTTCTTTGATTGAATTGAGGAGATTCTCTCCTCCTTTTTTGGAAGTCCTTCGTAAGTGTTGCTAGACACTATTGAATGATATTTTTTAATAATAAAAAAAGAACATTTTTTTTTCAAAACAATAACAAGTGATGTTATGTTATAGATCCAAGAATCAGTACATCAAGAGGAAACTTCATCCATAAACAAGGGATCAAGAAATCAAATAGGAGGGGACTCAGTCCAAAGACTACATCCAACTCCAACTAAACCCATCACTCCAAACAGACGAAGCACTGCAGAAAACATCCAAAAACACACACAGAGGTGATAGAAGCCCCACAAACGGGGAGAAATCTCACACAGGGAACACCAAAGAAGAAAACCAGAAAAAAGAAGAGAAAAACCGGTAATGGAACCGAGCAGACTTCATTCACCTACTTAGATCTTCCACTCTGACGAGGGGAGGACGCCTCCGAAGACCACGATCTGCAAGGCACAGTCTCCAAAAGCCGTCGGACTATACAGAGGAAGAGGCAGAGTAAGGGTGGCAGATGGTGGTTTGGGGAGAAAGAGGATGGGGGTGAAGGAAAAACGAGAGAAAATCTTCGAGATCTAAGATTGGAAGATGGAAAAACCCAACGAGGGGGAGAAATCCCTCCCCCCCTATCACCCATTGGGGCGTAAAACCCTGGGGGGAGGAGAAGGAGGGAGATGGGCGGCGGCGGCTTCTTTAGAAGTTAGAGTGGGAGAGTGCAGAGAAAAATTATGATAATTATCCTTTTAATAATAAAAAAAACATTGATAGACGATTTTCTCCTCCCTTTGTAGAGTGTTTCCAATCTTTCCAATGAAATCCTTATCCAAGTGCCGCTGCGCAGTGTTGAATGAAATTTTTTTAAGAATAAAAAAAAAAGACATTATGTGGATTTTCTCCTCGTTCTGTAAGTGTCGCCGGAAATTGTTGAACTAAATTTTATACGATTAAAAAAAAGACATTGATGGGGATTTTCTCCTCGTTCTGTGGAGTATTTACGATCTTTGTGATGAAATCGTTCTGTGAGTGTCGTTGGATATTCTTGAATAATTTTTTTCGATGATAAAAAAAACATTGACGGGTATTTTTTTTCCTCCTTTTGACGTGTTTCTGATCTTTCTGATGAAATCCTTCTGTAAGTGTGTCGGACGTGTTTGGATGAAATTTTCTAATGACAAAACAAAGAGAAAGACATTGGCTGGGGAGGTTCTGAAGGGAGAGGACAGGGAAAAGGTGAAAATGAAAGCCAAAAGAATTGCCAATAGCTGGCATCTTTACTTTTTATTAGTATCATTATGGTTAGTTAGCTTGTTCATTTAGCCCTCTAGTTTTACCCCCACAAACATTAATTAAGGACTAAAAGTCTCACGGAATTAACGTTGGTATCCTTAATAATAGTACCACACTTAATTCGACTTGTAAGAATTTTTAACCGAATACCCGATATCTGGGTCCCCTTAGGTAACTATTTCTATCCGACGTTCATATCCGGCCAAACAAACAGACTCGTATTGGCATATTCATTTTCACTTGCCTACACTAAAAAAGCTACTACTAATTTTCCAATTCTGCTTGAATTTTACAAATGTTACTTCTTCTATTTTGATTACACGATTAAAAAAAAAAATGGAGAGGTAGAGGTGGAGAAGAGTCTTTCCAAATTCGTAAATTTGGAAGGTATTTGTTTTTTTAAAGACGTCAGTGTTTTTCCCAGCATGTGTTTCGTTCATTTCTTTCAAAAATTCTATTTTTCTGAACCATTACGCTAGGGTTAAGTTTTTTATATATTCCAAACAAAATAATAGCGTGACAAAAACAACAAGAGTTAGTTCGAGGAGAGAGACGTGTAAACTGCCATATCAAAAGCTTTTGGTGTATTTTCCCATTTAGATCTACACAAGGAAGTATATATTTATATCGTCCATAATTCTATGGGGCCCACTTTGGAGTCCCATACAAATGATTTGAGCCGTTCATCTTCAAAATTCATTCAGAATTTAGGATCCTAAACTGAATAAAAATTTGGAACATTGAATGAAGCGCTTAAAGGTTATTTGATTTCTGAATTTTCGTTAGACCACTTAAAAAATTATTTTTAAAATTTATGAACGACTCGAACAATTTGTATCAGTCCATTCCCCTTCAGTACTCATAGTTCTGTTCTTATATCCTTTTTCTAATAGAATTAGAGCCCGTTTCAGAACACCTTCTTAAAAAATACTACTTATTTCACATTTTCAAACTCAAAAATAATGTAAATGAAAAATAATTTTTTAATTTTTTTTGCACCGTATTAAAGATCTCAATGAGATCTTTCATACAAGATCCATATTGCATATTTTTAGGTTTCAATAAGTCTATCATTTTTGAACTTGAAATTTCCTTCTTAAAAAATAAATACTTATTTGGCGTTCGGAAACAGGGCCATAGGTCAATTTCATTAGGTATAAGGCCTAGGCCTCTAGTTGCTTCAATTGTCAATTTTTTAGAGGGTTAGGCCTCTAGTTGCTTCTTCAGTTGTTAATGCCTTGTTTAGATGATATTTTGAAAATTTTTGAGTTTAATTTTTGGGTAATGAGTGGAGAAAGAAATTAGGGTAATGATTGGAGATATGGGTAATGAGTGAAGAGAGATAGAGAGAGAATAAGAATAATGATTAGAGAGAGGAGAGAGAAATGAAAATAATAATTGAAAGTAGAGATAATAAATGGTTTTTTAGTTGATTTTTTTTTTTCCAAGTTATGATCCAAACAAGGCGCAAATTTTTAGGGGCTAGACCTCTAGTTGCTGCCGTAAAAAATTGACAAAAACAACCAGAGGCCTAGCCCTAATACCTAATAAAATTGACCTAATTGAGGTTATTTGACAGGTAATAGGCGTGCACATTTGGTCATTTTTAAGTAGTGGAGTATTAATTAAATGAAGGCTACGTGGGTATGGAGGAGAAAGTAAATGGAGGAGGTGACTGGTGAGAGGGCACCAAACATGTTAAACGTGTAGCCCTCTAATAAGCTGACCAGACAGACCAGTTGTCATCAAACTCATAATTTAATAAAAGTTTTCTTTTTTTGACAATATATTCACATCTACCTGTAAATCGAAATTGCTGTTAAAAAAAATTGACAATCACAGCAACTTTAGCTATGTCGAATCTGACAAATCACCAAAGCGAACTAATCCGCATCAAAATAAGAGATTGGTTTAACACGATAGTCTTGGTGTTATCAAATCCATTGGGACTAGTCCATACGGAGCTTTTCTTCGACTTTAATTAGACCTGCAAGAGGGCGATGGAACAAAATAATGAGGCGTGCGTAAGCTGACTTAGATACCCGGGTAGTTAAAAGTTCATGTCAGACGAGGCCTTGTTAAGCTGCGGAGAATGAAAGGGGAAAACATGCACATTGATCATCGAAAATTCATTTACTGTATTTGTTCAGTTACCCATAAAAAAAAATCTTCGTAAATTCTACTTTCAGTTCCGTATTTCCGAACAACAAATTCAGATTTCGAATACGAAAATAAAGCGACAGCCCAAAGGGCCCGGTTCCGTCTTTCCGAACGACAAATTCAGATTTCGAATACGAAAATAAAGCAACAGCCCAAAGGGCGGAAACGGATTGAAGGATGTTTTTTTGATGTGTTTTGAGCATGAAGCATTCTGTGTGAAAAAGTTCAAGGTTGACCTTGTAATAAAAGAGAACTTCAACCCTTTTGAGCAGTAGTAAGGAGGACTCAACCTGAAAAAAATCATGCACCTGAAATTCCCTCACTGGGGGCCATTCTAACCAAACAAACCAGTTGCATCTCATGAGAGAGAGAGAGAGAGAGAGTCTTACATTTCGGAAGTATATATAAACAGGCCACTCTAAAATTTCCAAGTTAATATACACAGATGTAGCCGTTCATAAATATACGTGGTTGCATAGTTGGGAAAAACACAGCCAACACAAAGTGTGGCCAGATTCAGCTTTTGACACTACTCACGAGTGCAGTAATTTCGGATGTGTGTGTGTGTGCGTGCGTGTGAGAGAGGCGGCCATCGCAGCAATCTGTTATCTCCGGATTGGGAAGCTCCATTTTCCTATCAGTTCGACATGATAAACGATCGCGCATTCCACCTTAGGATTATAATCTCGACGATGAGGTTTCACCAAGTGAAACAGAAGCCAAAGATGAAGCCCATACTCGGGCATTCTTTGCACCTTCGCGGAAGTTCCTGGTCTTGAAAACTCTCATCTTTGCCCAAATCCTCTCCACATTCACCATCTGGCGGACACGACCCAATACGTGGCTTGTCTCCCCAAATATTTCCAAGTTTAGATGCGGTACGTACCACGCCCGGAATGCCCTGAAGCGAGATATGACTTTCGGGAAGATGAAGACCAGGATTCTCAAAAGGAGGAATAACAGAGAGAATAACAAGTATGGTTCTGTTGTTACTATCTCATTTAGTGATGACCCCATCCACGACTGCATGACAAATTTTCCACTGCCCTCCGAATTAGGGGATTGATCCACCGGAACATAGTGAACAGGTTCAAATCCTGGATTTCAGAAAACTGGTTAGACGCAAAAGTTGACCACCAATAACGACCTCCTGGTATGAGAATGATTTAAAGGGGTTATGATTAATAAGCAGCCACATAGCATTGGTTGACCAAAGTTATCGATCTCGTCCTGTACTGGCTGAGATGTACCGTACTGGCAAAAAAATGGGACACTCAAGAAGGTGTTCCATTCCGGCTGAAATACCGCCATGTTCCGGGCTGTTCCGGCCGTTTTTCAGATTCCAGTTGGTACATAAAAGAAAAACACAGGTTTTAAGGCCCTGTTTAGTCATTAGACCGGCAGCGGCAGGTTTCTGTACATCCCAACATCATGTTTTGGGCAGGAAAAAAAAACAATAAAATGAGAAAGAGGAGAGATAATCGAAGCTAGAGAACGTTGTCTTCCTCCAGCGTGAAAAACAGTATTCCAGCATCGAGAAATGCAGGCAGGGGTGGTGGTGAAAGGAAAGTTTGAGCTCCTTGGGAAAAAGGAGAAATCACATGTTTTGAGGCAATGGGAAACATGTAGATTAAATGTGGAGAGAAAGTGGCAGGGTCATTTTCTTATTTTGAAGTAAATGTTCTAAATGACAAATGTGTAAGAACGTGTTTATTTTTCATTTATACACACACACACATAACGTTAAATCCAAAATGGTTTCACAGTACCAGTACGTACCATACCGGTTACAAAAACGGTGTGTTGTCCGGTACGAGATTAATAACTTTGGATTGAAAAATTTACTAGACGAATAGTTAAAAAGACATCAAAACAGTGCCCAAAGATTAAAAGAAACTTCTACTCCTATTGGGAGAAGCAATTACCCGTGATTTTCTCGTAGAATTTTACGAGGGAGTGGAGATCTTTAGGGCCGCGAAATCGCATTGTTGATGTTTGGTTCACCATTAAAAACGTAGGCAAGCTATGGATCCCATATCTTGAAAGTACACTGCAATATAAACGAAATTTAATGAAAGGAATGGCAAATGTGAAAATTAGAGCTATTGGTCATAAGATCTGATGCCACCACTCTGTATGCAGGGACGAATCCTAGTAGTTTGTTCCAACATGAGACATAAATGGAGACATGTATAATGCAGAAGACCCCAAAAATTAGCTTCTTTAGCTCCAACTTCGAAATGATGAATCTCCAACGCTACAATGCTGCTCTAACAAGGTAGTTTTCATTTGTGATTGAGGAAGTCGTTCTTGCTTCCAACAATAAAGCAACTATTGTTGTCAAAACAAAAACATGTAACATGGGGAACTGATTATGAAGAAAAAAAACAAAGCATGCAGGGTACTAACCTACTCCATATTATCTTCAACCTATAGAAACTAATTATCACAGTGAGGAGATGAGAATCAATACAAAAAGGCAATCGATACATACCTTGGCATCGCTGATGATTGTTCGACTGCCAAATGTTCAATTTGAGGAAACATGGAACTCAAGGCTTTAAATATCAACCGAGCATCATGAGAGAATGGACACCATGAAGCATAGAAGAGTACTGAGGTGTATACATTACGCGGTTTGGATGTCAAAGTTCCATCAAGGACATCACCATATACCTGAAAGCAGCCAAAAAACAGTAATGCATCAGCTCACGAAACTACCAGACAAAGTTGAGAGCAACTATATAAATAGCCGAGACTATGATCCAGTACCTAAGTACATAGCTCTAGATACAAGCATGGTGGAAGCAAAACATCTGATGACTCTCATTACTTGTGAGTAACTGCAATAAAGTTGAATACAAGTTTACCAAACCAAACAAACTAAGCCTTAATGTCCCAGGGAATTGGGGTCAACTACATATATCTTTTTTCCGAATTCAACTCTTCAGGGGAAATCTGCCCAATTTTATCCAATGACTTCATACAATCTGCGAGTCTTGGTAGACTATAGCTCTACGGATCAGTCAGCTATTTTGACCAAATGTAAGGCAAGTGCCAACAGACAATAATAAAATTACTTAACTTTATGAGGCTCAAACAACTCTATTTAAATTGGAGATCACCAACATCCTCCTGAATATTAGCTTGAATGAAAGGCAGTAAAAGGAAAGACTATAAAACTAGAGGGCAGTCCCTTAGACAGTTGAAAACATACTGAACAGCTGGAGCCTGGCGTATGTTCCTACAGAACTAAAATGCCATCATTTGGCAATGTCGCTTCGATGGTTAAAGAGAGACTTGCCATTCAAGTGGGGCTCATTAGGAAAGAGATAGACACAGATTTGGTTGCGCCACAGCTTTAGTTTGGCTACAGAATTAGCTTAGGTGTTGGAAATGGTTTCTTGTGAGACTGTGCCAACTTGCGGCTTTGGCAAGGAAATGGCTAAGGGCATTGAGAAGGGGCATCAGTCCGCATTATGAAGTTGGGTAACTACCTTCACAAACCAGCGCCTCAGGTAAGGGACCCATTGTCGCATTGAACACACAAGAAGGAAGGAGCTAACTAACTGAAGTCACTGAACTCCTAAAAATCCCTGAAAGTGTGACATACGTACATCCAAAAACCACCACCAATGTAACTGAATGTGGATCACAGTCACCACACTATGCACCTTTATAGCAGAACGGACAAGTAGACAACCTTATACTTAAAGCCCCACAAAGCGACTTCAAATTCATGGGTACATATAAGTGTATAAGTTAATATGACAGACGAGTAGACAACATACATCATCCATGGCACTTTCATTCATTAAACATCAGTACCACGACTTTTGAGATCGCTCCACTAATGGCATGTCAAACATTCATCATCCATGGCACTTTCATTCATTAAACATCAGTAACACGACTTTTGAGATTGCTCCACTAATGGCATGTCAGACCACACAAGGTTGGGCACCTATCCCTCAAACATGGAACGTGTGGCAGGCTGACCCTAAATGGTCTTATATCACTTGTTATAAAGCAAGCCTTCTTCACCTTTGCCTCCAAGCAAGAAGCAAGAACATGAACACAGCCTAGAAAGAATATATCTTGATTTTCATGGGTAACCACAACCACCCCCATGACGAGAAAGATAAACTTCATCAATAGCATCTAACCAATGGCCTGAAAAATGAGAGATGATGTAAGAACTAGATTCGGCAACCTAAGAGAATCATCTTCTCTTGGTGTAATTTTAATCGAAACCTTAGCCCTAAGCACTGGAATTTGCTACAAGAATTCCTCTTCCAAACACTTTGTCTGGGAGTGGAACATCAACGGTGTGACAAAGCGGGGAAGGTAAGCTGGTGTCATGGCATAACAAAACTGAAAAATATCATGGGTAAGCCAAACTCAGAAGTATTGCATAACTCAGATTGAAACAGAGCTTGGACCACTATGCTTATGGGACAGAAGTGAAAAACCATCTTTTAATTCAGGAAGGTCATGGTTGCAAATTGTTAAAGCATCCAACTCCAAACCAATTGGCAAATAGTGGAGAGGCCGCCCAGGCTCATATACTAGTTTTGGAGGAGATAATTAACCAATGTGGGACAAATCCCAACACTCCCCCGCACGTGCGACACCCGACTCGCACGTGGAGAGGTAAACAAAGGAACCATAACACTTGGATCACAACAAACAACAGTGCACTTATGGAACAAATAAGGGGGAACAAATTCTCCGGAACACTATCTTTGATACCATATTAGATTGTTAATCACCAACTCATCTAAAAGCTTAAGCTATTAGAGAGAGGAGCAACTTTATTATTTATATTCTCAACACGCCCCCTCACATGTAGCCAGACTTTCCTCCATAAGCGGGCTAAACACGTGTAAATTTTTATCATTAGGTAGGCGGTGAGTTTCAAACCCAGGATCTATTGCCTGCTCTGATACCATATTAAAGCATCCAACTCCAAACCAATTGGCAGAGAGTGGAGAGGCCGCCCAAGCTCAAATATTAGTTTTGGAGGAGATAATTAACCAATGTGGGACAAATCCCAACACAAATCAGCCGTAAAATATTGATGGTAGATGGAGATCAAGAAACAGGTTTTGTCACACTCAACAGTCTCAACTTCACCCAATGACATGATACTTTGATATGTATATGATTCATGACATTGTAGACTTCATGTTCAAATACTTGTAACCTAACTAAGTCGTTGTACTTGGATGAAGGAAAGCGATCTACTTTGTGACTGTGTGGTGGTACTGCAGGAGCACTACTACCAAATTATCCTTGGGATGCACCAACAAAAATCAAAATCATAGTTGGCAACGTGTTGAGGAAAACAAGTTCTGAATGGTAGAATTGAGATGCTCTCATTCAATCTAAATCTCATGCTCGCGCAGCGCAGCGCATAATTCAATCATCCTCATACCCAACATCCAAGCAGCTATATTTATTTTGGTCCTCATTTGACATTTCTGACATATACAAAGCTAACTATTCTCTTAAGTTACTTATCCAAAACAAAACAAACAAAAAAAACCTATTCTCTTAAGTTTTCCGTCCAAGGAGTGTATATACTGTTCTATTTGTCTTGGGATTTTTTAGGGTAATTTCTTTCTGACATATTGTTTCATACAGGTTTAAAAAAGAATTCCTTAATTGTAACAGAGGGTGATGTCAATACTTGGCATGAAATTAATTAAAGGGAGAATTAGTGATAGGTCCACTATAGAGTATAGACATTTCATAAACCCACAAGTCCACCTAATAATTTTGTAAAGCCACAAGTCCACACAACCTAAACCCTAGGGTACCCTATGAAAGTGCCTAAAACCCTAAACCCTATGAAAGTGCCTAAACCACTAAAACCCTATAATAGGAAAGTGCACCCTAAAACCCTATAAAAGTGCCTAAACCCTAGGATATCCTACGCTAGGGTACCCTACGTTAGGGTAATCTACCCTACGTTAGGGTAATCTACCCTACCCTAGGCCTAGGGTACTACCCTATAATAAAAAAATGCACCCTAAAATCTTATGAAAGTGCCTAAACCCTAGGGTACCCTACCCTACTCTAGGGTGCCCTAAAATGGACTTTAGACCTTCCAAAATTAATAGGTGGACTTATGGGCTTATGAAGTTCACATAATGGACCTAAGACTAATTTTCCAATTAGATAAAACTGAGGAATGGAGGACATGAAGTGTGTTTGCTCCAAATATGTTCATTACACAAGATTAGAATTCAAACCATCCAAAGAAGTCACATTAAAAGTCCTCATCTTTGACTCTCCACAGAAAAGACCCATTCAATCAAGGGGAAAAACAACAGAAGTATTTGAGCAAGTTGAAACATCCCATGTCCTCAACCCTATGTAACAAGCCAGGAGTAACAGCTCTGTAATCCTCTCCGGCTGTGCAAGTGCATAACGCTCAACAGCTCAACCACCACACAATATATAAGACTGGGAATATGCAACATACTTTAGAGGCCACTAGTTCAATGGTTAAAACTCGATCAATTAACGTTACAGACAAGGGATTCTTGCCTTTAACGAAGAATTTTTAGGTCATATACCCAATCTACTACTCCTCAAACGCCGTTCAAGGGAGACCAAATTAGCATCATATTTTTCATAACTTGCGAAATTGGGTATGGCAACAAGGGAATCTAAAAGGGTCACTTAACTTGCCGTAGTAAAGCCCTTAGGGTGCGTTTCCGCTAGACTAAATAGACTAAAGCCGATGTTTCATAGATTTCTAGGTAGGTCATTCTCCTCACATACACCAACTAAAATACCATTTAGCATAAACAACTTGACTAGTGTCTATTGGTGACCCACGAAAACTTGAGTATTGTCATTAGCCTGTAGTCCATTTACTTTAGCGGAAACACACCCCATTTACTTTAGTGAAAGTTTCCAGATTTAGAGTGGGTCAAAGATAGTCACTTTCATTCTTCATCCTTGCATTACCATCCCAATGCAGAAAAGTATGCCCTAAACCTTCGAAAGTCAAAGACTAACAACTTTATTATAATTTTCTACTTCAAGATCACATGTTCTATACCCTAATCCAAGTCAAGGAAATGATCCCAACAGACAATGACAACATAAAATATGTCAATAAACAACCCCAGAACAAAATGAAACTACACCCAAAAAATAAATTTACAGAGTCAACCTATTAAATTCCCCCCAAACGCTGAAATAAATCCAAAAAAGGCCACAAAACAAAATAATTACCACAAAAAATAGGCCACAAAACAGTTATGCAAGTCCACAAGAACCCCTGAAATACACAGTATTTAAAATATACTATCTCCGTCACAAAATGTTTGTCCAATCCGCAAAAGAACTTTAAAATAATTAAAAAAAATTGATGAAAAAATCAAGCTTTTTCCATGAATTAAAAGAACTCATTGATATCTAGTAAATTATTGAAAAAATTGTGCGGTTTTTTGTTCTTGTTTTGTGCGGACCGAACAAACATTTTGAGACGGCATGAGTATTCCATAATCAACACAATAATCGAACATATGCAAGCATGATTTCAACGATCAAAACAAGGAAATAAAAACATGGGTATTCTAGTTTTTCGACAATCGTTACAGTATACGAAGATTCGTAACGAAATCGTGTGGTAGGTACCTCGAGGGGGGGATTGAGAGGGAAGGAGAGGGGGCACGTAGATTGGAGAGCGTCCAAAAACGACGCCGGTTGGGGTTGGGAAGGGCAGATCGGGGGCGGTGCTGAGGAGGCGGATCTTAGGGAGGAAACGGCGACGCAGAGGTGGAGGAAGAGGAGGGTTGTTGTGGAGGGGTTTGGTAGTGCCATTGGAGAGAGGGTTTAGAGGGAGAAGATAAATTGCGAAGACCAACAACAAACAGAAGATAGATAGATACGAAATGGGATAAAAATTGGGGAAAGTTGTGTAGATAACAGTCAACAACGTCTCTCTCTCTCTCTCTCCTCTCTTTCTGAAACAGTACAGCTATTGAGCTATTGGTGGACCGTGGAGCGAGTGGGTATGCTAGCGGCTAGATCTCTTGTCACAAAATTATCTAGTACTCCGTAGTACTCAAAAGGAGAAGTGATTTCTTTTTTTCTTTTCTTTTTTTTAATAAAAGATACAGTAAATTAAACATAAACTAAGAGTTTACAAACCGGGCTATACAACTCCAATCAAATCCGCATGAAAAGGTTAGATATGAAAATTTCCCACCAAACCAAAATTGGTGTGTCATTTGCCAACGCAGGATTTGCTTCCTGGTAGACGTGCTTGATGGACACCGCTTCAAACTCTTCTAAGAGGGACCTGCGATTAAGGAGAAGTGACTTTACCATGGCCCCGTGGTGCGCCTATACATTCTCTATCAGACATTATTGCGGTGTTCGGTATTACTGTAAACGTATGAACCCAAAAGAATGTATGAAATCAAAAAGCACTAAATAATTACTCTTGTAGTGGTCTAATTCCACTAATTTCCGGTCTTCGCAGTGGGCTCATAATCCAAATCGTCCATCTCATATTATGAGCTGAGATGAGTGAAAATTAGATTAATCGAACATCGATAAATTCGCGAATAAGAAGATTTATTTGAGATAATTAAAATGATTAGACAATCGTGTCAAAAATAAAATTATACTCATCTGTTAAGCAATTAAATTAGGATGATAAACCTGTTTTTCTACTTTGCTAAATTCTCAAAGTTGAAATTTCTCTTATTTCAGTGTATTTTCGACCGCGATATTTTCCCTCACTCGGACAAGCTAATATCATGATGAGAGGTGGTATTAGCCAACCGTTGGAGGGAATAAATCCAAATCTTCCCTCAACCTTACATTCATACTAGAACCCACAAACTTAGTTTTAGACTCCACATGAATGCGAGAATAGATTGTAATACTATGTGGTTGTACTTCATCCAGATTCACTTTCATTACACTTTTCTTAACACTTCTATGTTCTATTTTCATGGATCCTAACATTTTCTAGGGCAGTCTAAGAAAAATTAAGAATCGTGAAACCAGTCCGAACCGAACTGATCCGCGCCTTTTGGATTTTGTCCGTGGATTAATGGTCGAATACGGATTCGAAAATTAAAAAACCGTGAGATACAAATTAGGATTAGATTTTCATTTCAAAACTGTGGATTAATCGAATCAGACGTGAGATATTTAAAAAAATATACATGTGTATGTGTAATATTTACAAATAATTATAACTTTACTAATTGTTATGATTTTTTTTTAAAACAATTTTACATTAATGTGACGATATATAAAACTTAAGAGATAATAAGTGTAATGTTATGGAATGTCATGACTAATAAGTGTTTGCCCTTTGGATTTTTAGTTGGCAGTAGCATCATTTTATTTTTATTGAAGGAAATCTATGGATAAAATCGGGACCGAACCATGAGATTTTTGGATTAGGATTAGATTGCATTTTTCTAAAAACCGTGAGATACAGATTAAGATTAGATTCATAGAAATCCGATTCAATCCGGACCGTGGACAGCCCTAACATTTTCCAAATTTATTTTACCCGGGTAGCAAACGATCCGAGCTGAACCCGCGTCATATTTATACTTGCTAGTAATAAATTCGGCTCGTTTGCATCCCTAGAAAATTACAGCAATTAACATTACATCAGTCGATTCATTTCGTTCTTTTTGTAGGAGTATAAACTACTACTAACGGATTGTCTGGTTGGGATTGTGCTAACTTAGAAGACAGGAGGAGAGAGAACGATCGGAACTAGGGTTTGAAACCAAAGACCGTCGGTGAGTCCTAGGAAGAAGCTCTCTCAAATGGAATTCGTAGCTAATAACAAGGAAATCGAGAACAAGTTTCTTTCAACTGCCAACGCTCAATCAGTGCCCGATCTTTCATCAACTGGTTTCCATCCTCTCAAGGTCCTCTCTCTCTCTCTCTCTCTCTCTCTCTCTCTCTACACGCACACACACACGCGCACATACATATAGATACGCGTACATAATGTATAGACGCCCGGCACGCGATGCATGTGCAGATCGTATCGTGCGAAAGAGTGAAAGGGGAAAATTCAATGGAGATTAATTTCTAACTGAATCTGAGATGTGCAAGTATAACAACCCCTTTGGATGGAGAGGATTCATGAGAAAAGAAAGGAAATGGGTTAAGGTTTATTGTGAAATCACACATTTTGATTGAACATCTTGGTGAGAAATGGAGAGAAAAATACGAAAAAGTAATTTTTTGATTGGCCCTTCCCCTTTCTTATCTCATGATATCTCAATATCCAAATGGGCTGTAAGGGAGGGGAGAAGAAAATTAGGCTGACATTTTCTTTCGGAAACTCTCTGTTTGGAAGTTATGGAAAGGGAAGAGAAAGGAAGGGATAAGAGAGAAAGTAGAGGGAAAGTTGGAGAGAAAATAGGAGAAAAGTTCAATTCATTTCGATATTTTTCCCTCCTCTCTTTCTGTTGGAGCCCAAACAAGAGAGAAGGAAAATTTCCCTTCTCTTCCACAAGTTCCAAACAAAGCTATGTGCGCCAGCCTTAAAACTGATACGTTTTGGTGTGATGTTTCCTTTTGTAATAGTTATGGATTATCAATATGATATGTATGTGTATATGCGTATATTTGTGGATGCATAAGTTGATTTGTATAAGAGCATCCCAATGGTTGGGCAATTACAATGCCAAAGCTGTTTTTCCCCCCCTTTGGATAATCTCCAATGGTTTGCCTCAAAATGTATCAAAGCCATTTTTGCACCAACATCAAGAGGGTTGTGGTTGTAAACAAGGGTCGTGATCTACCGGATATAATGGTAGTTGTGCTAAAAAAAAATTGCTTGTTCCCTGGTAGCAACATTTCCATAAAAATGGCATAGTGGCAGCGGCCAAAAATGTGACTTTGGCTTTGAAAATTTGACTAAAAACATTGAAGATGCTCTAAACTGTTGTCTAAGATCCCATTGTGCTTTGATGTGGTTAAGTTAGAGTGGGAGGAACCGAGGATATTTTGACGGGGACGAGAGGCTGTTGTTTAAAATTAAGAGTCTCTTCGTTTCTACTTTGTTTAGTTGGGAGTCGAGGGGGTGCAACCTACCATGTATCAATTCCTTTACATGATAGATATTTTTTGAGTTTAGAGTATTGTATAGGTCCTTTTCCATTGATTGGCCCTTTTTCTTTTTCCTTTTTGACTTTTTTTTGTTCCTCACTTCCGTTTGTACATGGGTGGCATTCCCTTAATGCCTTTTCAATTGAATTTAGTAATTATAAGAAGGAAATTTGTTTGTAGTGGTGTTGGAATGGTTTCTGCAGGTTTCCAAAGAAAGTGAGAACTTTAAGTTGCACATTATCTCTTGCCTGCATTTGGTAATAGACTAATAGTTCTATTTGCATGGTTTTGCCCTGAATTTATGCACTACTCTGTTTTTCAAAATCAAAGTAGAAACCATGTCTTTGTGTGTATGTTAGCGAGAGATTAGTTCAGGATTGGGTTATGTGGTAGCTGGTGAGTGGTTTGACTTTAATTTGTGGTTCTGTTAATAATATATGTGAGAAAACTGGCTGCTGGTTTCGAACGTTTGTGTCTGGAAAGAAATGAGTTTATGCTTGAAGCTCATTCATATGGTTTCAATGGCTGTGAACTTGGTGGAGTTCTCTTAGTTGTATCACCGAGAGAAGGGAAAATGCCTTTTAGAGCTTAATGATGGATAAATTTGTTGACATGAGTCAGCCCATAGATTTACTTAATAGATGTTGCAACTTGCAAACATATTCCTTCTTATATACTTGAGTGATGTTTTCGTTGTTCAGAAGTTTGACACATCTTGTTGAATTCGCATATCTTAAATTTCTTCTGCTTCTTCTGCTCCACGATAATAATGCTGCCGCTTATCTTGCTACAATGTTTCTGTGACCAGCACAATTTTGTTTTTTGGTACACTCGTCGAACACCTGGAGTTCGAACTCAAACATCATACGAGGACAATATAAAGAAAATAGTGGAATTTAGTACGGTAAGATTTCAATTTGCATGTTATGAGACTGGAAAAGTTGAGTCATAATACGTCGGCTTAAGTTATTTATGTGACTTCAATGTGTTGATCTAACCTCTGAACGTTGTCTGCCAATAGGTTGAAGCCTTTTGGGTCTGTTATTGCCATTTGGCTCGACCATCATCTTTGCCCAGCCCAACCGATTTGCATCTTTTCAAGGAAGGAATTCGCCCGTTGTGGGAGGTAAGATTAGATGTAGACTGTGTATTTGGTCATGCTAATTAATCATGACTATAGATTGTCGCAAAAAAAGAGAGGAGAGAGCATAAAGTTCTTTATCCTTGCCTTGGTTCGCCACTGGACTTCACGATATAGAAGGTTATTGGATAAATGCTTTAAATAGGCCCTCAACATAAGTAACTGTTTTTTTCGCCTTCTCTTTTCCTTTTGTTAGGATTCTGCTAACTGCAGTGGTGGAAAGTGGATAATACGATTCAAGAAGGTTATCTCTGGTCGCTTTTGGGAGGATTTGGTAAGGGCAAATCATCTTGTAGTTTTGTTAGATGACAGAATGGATTCAATTTTTTTGCCATTTCTTTAGGTAGACTGGGATGATACCTGAAGATATCTCCCACCTCAATGTCATATTTGTAGATTTTTGTGGCGTCTCTTAATTGTGGGGATTTCAAAAAAATCATGTTTTCAGCCTAATTTCGACCTTACTTCCAGAATCCAATTTTCAGGGCTTTGTTCCCTTAAATGGATTCCCTTGATTGGATGTGGTGGTTGAATTGATCCTAAACTTGAGGTTTATGATCTTTGTTTCCACCTAAGTAGTGTGTTTAACCCCCCGTGCTTGAAACACAACGTTTGTTTTATGTGGGATGTTCATGTAGGTTCTAGCATTGGTGGGCGACCAACTTGATTATGGTGATGATATATGTGGCGCGGTACTAAGCATTCGGTTCAATGAGGACATATTGAGCGTGTGGAATCGCAACGCATCTGATCAACATGTCAGTTTCTGCTCATGCTACTTGTGTTTTTCCCAAACTTTTAACCGTAAATGTTGGTTAACTTTGCCTTTTTATATTGAACCAGGCTGTAATGGCTTTGAGAGATTCAATAAAGCGGCACCTAAAGCTTCCCCATAGCTACGTGATGGAGTACAAGCCCCACGATGCTTCTCTGCGTGACAACTCGTCGTATAGAAACACTTGGTTAAGAGGATAGGGACACGCCAATCCACTGATAGCCAGAACGGAAGTTGCAATTCGTGGCATGCACTTTGTTTCACCCTTCTGTTAAAGTGTTTCGTTCGCATGGAGAATCATGGTCACCACCGGTTGACTCTAATAGATCTTAGCAATGTCTGGTGTTTCGATGGATGCAACCACCAGTTCCCATGTTGAATCTCATGATGTTACTCTGACTTTTCTAACCAATTGTTGGTATGTCATGTTTAATTGTAGCTTGAGCAAGGGATGTATTATGTTCATGTTATGTCTCTCTCTCTCTCTCTCTCTCTCTCTCTCTCATAACTTTATTCAGGCCACAAGAATTCAGGATTTTCTTTTCTGTCATTTTGAGATTCAGTGGTGTCTACCCTAATGTGCTAATCGTCTTATTGAGTGACTATTGTACTTCATAATCAGGAAAGAATGACATGCATCAACATTCCACATTCCACAACTCATCAAAGTACTTGATATAAAATAGCCGGTTTGACTTGGTCACAACATCCAGCTAATGCAACCCTCAACAAAGCCTTATTCTGAAATTTGTCATATCAAAACTGCAATGAAACCGAGATTCCCAAAGATGCAGAATGACAACCGAACAAATGATATCAAGCGCCTGGTAATACAAAGGTATTGCATTCGCGACCTCACAAGTTTCCCAACCAGAACAGCCAAGCCAAGTCTAGCTTTATGTGTAGTTATATTTGGTCCAAACATGCGTCTGCTGTACAAGCACAAAATTTCATAGCAAATTAAGTGTGGGAGGTGAAACAAGGTCAACATTTCATGATATCAAGCGCCTGGTAATACAAAGGTATTGCATTCGCGACCTCACAAGTTTCCCAACCAGAACAGCCAAGCCAAGTCTAGCTTTATGTGTAGTTATATTTGGTCCAAACATGCGTCTGCTGTACAAGCACAAAATTTCATAGCAAATTAAGTGTGGGAGGTGAAACAAGGTCAACATTTCTTGTGATCATACATTGCATCCAAGTCCATGAGATGGGAACTAACCCGAACCCCTTCCTGGACCTAGACCGATGATTGAAGCCCAATGATACCTGCAAAACATGGATGTGACAGATGTTAATCTGTGCTATACAGGCAAAAATGATTCTGAGAACAAAAACTTGTGAGCATTCATATCATAGGCAAAATCCTAGGCGAAGACACCATTGCCTATCGATTACGCACAAGACAAGAGGATGATAGTTACCAGTTACCATGTGTCACAATGCTAATATAGATTCATTACACCTCATTAGGAGGTAAAGAGTTCAAGTCTTTGATACACACAAGAAACCAACCCCAGGCTAAGGCCTCCCAATGTGCCCAAAGATAAAAAGAAAAACAAGGAATGCTAAGCACACAACCTATTATTCTACAGATGTTATCCTTAGCATAATCTTTTAGGGTTTCACCCTACTAAACCTAGCTTCACTCAGGCACAGGAAAACAAAATAGCACATGACAGCAAAAGCAAGAAAAACAATTTAGAGTTTATTACCACATCCAACTCTTGCACCGGCGTTTCCTGTTGTCTTGCTAAGATCATGCCCACCTGTTGCATTGATTGTCACAATTAGATAAAGCCCAATAACTGACACTAGAGAGGCAATATCGCAACCACTTTGAAGACAATAATGCTAACTCAATTCTCACTTTCAAACTTACACCTAACACAGACAAGCAGGAAATGGAAAACAACATTTAGAACTATAGAGTGAAGACCGTAAAAGCTGATGTTCTCCCTATCCTGAGAAACACAGTGAGAGCAGACAATGTTTTTCCTTACCCTGAGAGATTACTCAATTGCCAACTAGGCAACTACCCAGAGGAAGTATATTTCCGTTTGACCAAAAAAAAAACTACCCGGAGGAAGTATGACCATTGATCCATTATAGGAGTTACAAGCCAAAAAAGACATCTTTTGATCACCAAATTCTAACATTTGAAAACTTTGAGACTGGCCAGTGCGAAAACATTGAGCCAACGCAGGAAAATGAACAGTTAATGCCCGACCTCAAGGAAATTTTGGCGTTCAGAGGGCTAGTGGGAAGGTCTAATTTAATACTATATCATGGTCTCCCAATACATTAAACCTTTTCTTCTTGATAGAGAACCCTAGTTGGCTCCTCGAAGAGTCACCTTTCTTTCTTTCGTTCATTTTCATATTATAATTCTACGATATTAAGCAATAAAACTCAATGCAGATCAAGACGAAAACCATATTTTAGCTTTCACATAAGTGACAGCAGTTACACGATCACATCGCAAAGAAGAAGGAAAGTTCAAAAATGATCCAAGATCACTAAGAACTAGACAGAGTACAAGAACCTTGTGAGGAACAAGATCAAGAGAAAAGTAACTTGAACTGATACAAAGTCCAACTGATATTAGTCTCATCAGTGATTACAGTTATATAATCAAAGAAATATGAACTCATGTGACTCATGCCTGCAACTACTAGACGTGCCGAGGTACCTCAAATACACATTATTGCATGAATGAAAGGTGCATTAATTCACTTTATGGCGATAATGACATAAGTTTTCATTGTGGTATTTTAGAACCTTCTAATCATACTCTTTGGTATCTTTAGCTTTGAGGCTATTGCTTGATAGTCCATATTGATACTGATGAGCACTGCACGACTAATTTATCATTTGCCAGGGTTTATCACAGACAGCACATCTACTTTGAAAGCAAAGTTAATGCAAATTAGAGAGACGAACAAGAATAGGGAAGAAACCCTACGATTATGCACCAAATGCTAGCTGTAATAAAGTGTCAATTTCTATTGCACTTCAACTATGATGTAAAATTTCACAACTCACGAGTGCAACAAACGCTGAAGCACTATCAAATGCCACTAAAATCCCTTCTTTTCCTACAACCAAAAGGTGCCTGATATTACATCTCCTGATAAATGTTTAGTTTCTCAAGTCAACATTGATTATTAGAACTATGGAAGTACTTCTTTCAAGTTTAGGAATCATATTTGTGTCACAAGATGCAAACAAGAGTAACCATTTTGAAGTACCATACCTCTCCCGAGATCGTCAGGATCTGCATGCACGACAACTGCTCTTCCCAATATGGAATGATGTCCAGTTAGTGGAATCTACAAATCCATAAACCAGGCACAAAAAAGGTAAATCTTAACACACCATCCAAGCATATGAACTTTTAACACCTCAAAAAAATGCCAGATTAAGTAGTTAATACCTCAAAAAAATGCCAGATTAAGTAGTAGTATTACACTATTACTACTGAGCTATAGGGAACTACACTTCTTTCCCCGCAACAACTGGAACAAGTATATTCCTTATTCTGTGATGGTCAATTACCAAAATGGAAATTGAAATCACCTAGTTTAGATTTCTACACATCATCCAAATGAACGATTGGTGTCTGGTATCAAATGTTAAGAAACCAAAACCATATTGAAATAAAGAAAATTTTGAAAAGCATACCAGCGCGTCTTCAATTGAAATCTCGGCAACTCCTGAAACAAGGAAATCAAAGTTAGGCTATCAAATTAGTCCACTCTAGTCACAACGACTACATGAATACAAGTGAAAAATAACAAGAAGAACTGAACACCCACCATTTGGGCCAGCAACAATATTACCCAAATCCCCAGCGTGACGCTCTTTATCAGAAGGAGCTCCATGATTCTTCTTCAGTGGATTAAAATGAGGTCCTGTTGTAAATCATTCATCAAATCAGAAACCCACAATCACTCACTCCCAATCCACAAGCATTCGTAGCACACGTTTATAATTGAAGAAAATATTTGTAGATTGGGATTCCGCAAAGATGTGCTTGCGTGTGAGCCGAAGAGGTGCGATTGGTTGATGATTAGTGGGGAGAAAGGAGAAGCAATCTTGTGGGGTGAGAGACGGAGCAAGGGGTACAGAAGAGACAAAGACAACGTGTCTCTTGTTTCTTCCGTGGGGGCAGTAATTGGCTTTTCCTAGATTGACCGGATGAGATCACCTTTTCTCTGGGGAAGAATGTTCTCCTTCTTCAAATTAAGTGATCACCACTTTCTCTCTCCAGGAAAAGTCAGCTCTATCAAATCAGGGGGAATGTCGGGGGTATTCATAGGGCACCTGGGCCTAGGTCAGGCCCATGACGGCGCTCCTATAAAACCCCGACACATGTCCCTCCTGTACCTCTGGGTCTTGGGAAAGACCCAGTCTCTCGCAGGTTCTTCCCACAGGAGAGTTTGATCCCCGCGACGCAACCTCCTTCTCAAGCCACCAAGTCACAAGAATCTCCCCCATTCCCGCTGGAGCAAGGTCGCGATTCACAGCAATCGTTCTCTTGTCGCGGAGCCCTCTCGGACCTTGCCTTATGGCCCGAATGGAACTCCAGAGATTCTTTAGCTAAGTCTCTCTCTTGTAATTCTGAAATCGCAACGACTCGCGAAACTTTATCCACGGTCTTCCGCTGAGTAAGCCGCCCTAGTAATGGGGCCTCGTCTTCCTTCCGCAAGCTTTGGCAGATTTCCGCGGGCTTAAGATTCTGTCCCGCGGAGGCTGCTCCTCCGCGGACATTTTCCGCGGATACTTCTCCAAGCTTTGTACACGTGTGCTTTCGTAATTGGGTGGTCAACCTTCTTTTCTAGGTCAAGATTTGACCAAAGTCTCCCTGTTGCGCGGGCCCTGTTGCCACGTGCCCTTGGCCAATTAGCGAGTCAAATGACTCAAACGGTCTTCTTGGGTCAAAGGTTGACAATTTTGACCGCACCTACAATATTTACAAAGACTCTAATTGGAATTTGAGTTCAAGAACAAGAGTTTGTGTGTCTGTCCGTAAGATTTTAAACAGCCCCTTTCCATGGTAAGATAGGATGAGGAAAAAGTGGATTGGGTTCCTCACCAAATCTCATTATCTTGGGTACAATGGGTAGGAAACGGTGCGAACAAAAATTGAACCAATAAAACCCCCAAATTAATCTTTATCTCTCACCATTTCCAACTTTTCATAATCCAAACAAGTGATATGGGTCCTAATTTCTTTCCTTTTCTTATCATTTCTCACAACCCTATGAAGGGTCTGTTTAATTAGGTGAGAACAAGGGAAAGAAGAGTGACCAGTGGAATTGCAGCCGTTGGTGGTATCGCCAAGGGCGTGAATATGGAAGCCGTGAAGACCTGGAGTGAGGCCAGTTATCCTCCCTGTGATATGGGTTGCTCCTGTATATACCCCACCCTTAATTATACTCCGTAGAAGCTTGTAATAAATGCACATACACAAAACTAGTAGATAATAAAACAGAGAGAGAGAGAGAGGCACCTCTTGGGTCCTGAACGAACTGGAGAGTACCCTTAACATGGGGGTCACCGGCGATGAGAGCCACCGCTTTCACAGTAGTCATCTTGCTGCTCTTTTTCGGTTATTTTTGCATCATACGCGTGTGTATATACCCTCCAAGCTGGAAAAAATTTCAGTACCGAGCGGGTTCGAACAGTCCATTGCGGTTTTTTGACACAATGGAACATTCCGATTGGTTCAATTGTATGGGTTGAACGGTCCGGATATGCCGACGGATACCACGTGATATATATCCGCCTAACACCTAAAAATTTCTCAAGCTGATTCCAATCGGGATTGAATGGTGTCTTTGCACCTTAGTCATGTAATCCTTAAGTAACTATGCGCTCGCGGACACTCTATCAATTTACTCTATCATAATGGAGTAATAATAAGTTTGATTTTTGATATTTAGTGGTGAGATTCATCTTTTATTGGTGGAAAACTCTCGGTAATTTTTTACCAATTGTTTGGTAGTAAGTTTGATTTTAGTGATAGTAGTATTTCAGTGGTACGATTCATCTTTTATTGGTGAAAAACTCTCAGTAATTTATCATTTTTTGGTACGTCGAAAACGAGAAATTTTTAAGTGCCGGATAGGTATATCTCACGTGGTGTCCGTTCGGCACTTTCGAGCCGTCCAATGCACTTTTGGACGGCTCGAATTAAAACATTTTCTCTTCTCTCACCCCTCCTCTTTCTCTCTTTTTTTTCTCTCTCTAAATCCGAGCCATTCAAAAATACATCGAATGACTTAGATGTGCCAAACAGGCACCATGTGATACCCACCCGGCACTGAAAAATTTCTCTTCGAGAACACAAACCATTCAAACGAAAACACAATCAGTTCAAGTACAAATCTCTATTATAAAACAGAAAGGTGTGGGGACAAATTGTTGAAACAGCTTAGATTCATTTGATCTAAAGGTTGTAGTGCATTCTCCCACTTCCCGGTTAAGTGCCCATGGTTTTCACCTAAATCATACAACTGTCATCCCCTTCCAATCGGAATACGTAGTGCCGTAGGCACGGACTAGCACTAGTATAGTACTGCGAGACAACATCATCAAGGAACTTGCTACGATGGACAGTGCCCGAGCCATCATTTGACACATGGCACACTGATTGAGGTGAATCTTTGGTTTGGGTAAATTTCACTAACCTCCCCTGAGGTTTCTGACAAATGCAGAAACCTCCCCTCAGGTTTCTGAAATGTCACTTCCCTCCCTTGCTTTTTGAATTATTGTCCACACTCCCCTTTCTGTCAACATAACGTTAAATCATTAACGGTAAAGTGTGACATAAGCATTGCTTCTTTGTTTTATGCCAAGATTACCCTTGAAAACAAACCAATTACATCCACCAACCAAATCACGTTTTTTTTTTTTTTTCATTTCTCTTTTTTTCCTTCCCATGTAGTATCCCATACTTTCCATAAAATTATTCTAGATCTATACCTTCTTTTTATGCACAGCGGAAAGAAATAGCCTAACTTTTTTGTTGTTGGAAACTTTGTGAAATTGTATAATTTTAGGAAACTTTAATTGGTTTATGTACTAAAAATTAGTAGTAATAGTTTTCACGCTACTTTGTTTTTTCATTGTCTATGTCTTTCTCCAGTGAATATGTTTTCAATGTCCGAAGACAACTTATTTTCTTATCCAAGGAGCCACCAATTTCAGCTCGGCTTTGTCAATAATTTTTTTTAAAGTCCCACCGTATATACGTTCACAAAATAGATGTATAGATATATCAACATTTTAACCAGGAATGACAATAACTAAGCTAAAGGAAAACAAACT
This sequence comes from Rhododendron henanense subsp. lingbaoense, assembly GCA_020567845.1. Lineage (NCBI taxonomy): Eukaryota > Viridiplantae > Streptophyta > Magnoliopsida > Ericales > Ericaceae > Rhododendron > Rhododendron henanense. Next base: position 42,619,857 of record CM036313.1, on the reverse strand, counting down.
AATTGGTGTTAGGGAGGGTTTTAATTTAGTCTTTTGTGCCATTCGACATTGCACCGCAAGTCTGTTTTTAATGCGACTGCATAGAGTGTTATTGTATAACCAAAAAATACCTCCCCCACGATGACACTTCCGTGACTCGAACCCATGACTTTCTGTCACTAATACAACTTGTCGGACCGCTTTTCCAATATCTCTCCTAAAACCAATTGGTGTTAGGGGGTGTTTTAATTAAGTCTCTTATGGCATTCGATATCGTAGCCATAAGTTTGTTTTTAGAGTGATCGCAAGGAATGGAGTTGTGTAATCAAATCCATGGGAACCTCTAGATCCAACATACCCAAAATTCAATCATCAACTTCCCACAAGCACACCCAATCTGCATTCAGTTCAAGGTATGGACTTGAGTTTATTTATTTATACTTAATTATCTCATACTCACCTAAAGTGAGTATCGTCCACCTACTTTTTTAGCAAGTGAAAAAAATTGCAACCCCCTTGATTAAATTAAGTCTTTCATAATCTTTTTTTTCTTCTCACAAGATGGATCAAAAAAGTCAAAAGATTTAACTAAACTATGAAAAAAATTGTCGTACCTAAAAATCAAATAAATCCAAAAAACTACCAATAATTATTCATAAAATTAACATACCTAAACGCCAAATATTTTATAAGACTCCAATTTATTATGTTTTCGAAATTGTGTGATTATATGTCATCTATCTCATTCTTAAAAGTAAAGGAATTTCTAAAAAAAAGAAGTTACTAAAATTGAAAGAAAAAATAATTACTTCAAAATGCCAAGTCAGAGGTGACTATTTTTTCATTGTTCATCAAATTTTATCCATTCTTTTACTTTTCAAGTGTGGTTAAACTAGATATACCCAAAAGTAAGAAAGTTTGATAATAAAAAAATTGACTAAAAACCCAAAAAAACCCGCGTAATTAACCTTATATAACTTTTTAATATTAAAAACTCATTTTCAAAATAAAACCAAGTATGATTTTATGATTTATTTTAATTCTCTTTCTCTTGTAAAAGTGTATGGTGGCTGCCTTCCACTTCTGACACGGGGAAAAAATGAACAAAGATTAAAGAGAATGAGAAAGTTAAATGGAAGGAAGAGTAGAATAAAGGAGAGGGCATTGAGGACTTTTGCTTCCAAAAGTTGACACCGTTTAAGTCAAGTTAGTTGTAAGGGGGAATCTATAGAATATTTTCAAAAGCAAGGGAGAGCAGTGACATTTCAGAAACCTCAGGGGAGGTCAGTGAAATTTACCCCTTCGGTTTCGGTAGCCATTAATAAATTCCATCATTTGTGCTGCTCCCAGTCCATATGATCTACACTCTGGTTTGCATTTTTGGGATCACTAGCAAAAGCTTGGTGAGGGTGTCTAATAGGGTGTCCATCGTTGATCAATGAGCACATTGCTTTTACCCTCTCGTGGGAGAGTCTCTGTCGTCCGAAGCAAATCTCCTGGTCAGCTCAATTCGCACATTCACGTGCATTCGGGCTACACGTAAGGGAGAGTGTTAGACTTTTGTCCCACATCGCTAATCTAAGTCACCCAAGTTTGGTTAATATATTCTAGAGGCTACTCCACCTAAAGCCAATTGATTTTAAATTAAAACCTTCCAAAAAAATCTAACAGTGGTTAGGCCTCTGTGAATTCCCTAGAGAGCTCCGTCTCCAAGCTAGAATTGCAGTTTAATTTGCCATAGTAACCCAAAAGCCACTTGCCCATACGATCTCGGAAGAGGCCGCCAAATTCAGCCTTTCCATTACTCTCGTGCCAACAATCATTTGTTTTAACTTGAGACACCAGTTTTACCTTTACTTGTTGGATAGACTTTCAAGATTGGTATTGTCTAGTTTTTTTTTTTTTTTGAAGATGTCAATTTCATTAAACACAAAGTCAACGCAGTACATCAGAATCTAGTAGGAATTGCAATTTGGGCGGAATACAACCCGAAGAAAAAATACAATTTCTACTAAGACAATTCACAGCAAGCCAATGCGTAACTTTGTTGTTCTCCCTACAACACCAAACAAAGGATCAATTCCTAGAGCTAGCCCACTATTTGATGTCATCCACGATTGCTCTAATCTCCCACGGACCAGAAGATTTGGGCTCCTTGAAGCAGTTTATAAGATCCAGGTAGTCCGACTCAAAGATGGCTTCGAATAAGTCCAGTTCCAATGCAACGCTGCAAGCTATTCTAAGAGCCCAAGCCTCAATATTGATGGCCGAAGTTGCGATCGTTTTACCCATACGCCAGAATTGAGTTGTTCCACCACTATCTCTCGCGATAACGCCAAAGGCAGCCAAGCTACGGGAGGAATTAAAAGCTCCATCAGTCCAAAGTAAGGACCAGAGACAATCAAACTCGTTCCAATTGCACGGGTCTTTTTATTTGGTTGGATACAAGCATTAAAATCTACATAATAAGGGAGAAGGGTTTTTGAATCTTATCTCTCTATAAATCCTAACCATTGAATTGCTCCATAAATCCTACGGCTCTCCCTCTCAAACAATATTAATTGCACAATTACCACTAATTAGATCTCACGTTGCGCCGTGCCTTTAGGCACGGGCAAACCCTAGTTGACTTATATTTAAGGGAGCCACATATTCTTATATGTGATTAAAAACTTCTCCTAACAAAGAAGTGTGTAAAAATAAACATTTGCACACATTTAAGAGAAGGAAATGATTCAATAATCTAATCAAACGATAAAAATAATTAATTTAATAATCTAAGCAAACTAATCTATTATGAATCAGTGTAACTCCAAAGCCATTTTCCTTTGTATTTTGGAGTGCCAATATCATTTCCCTTATCTTTTTTATCCTTTAATTATCATGTACATATTTACAATTTTATGTGTTTCCTATCTTATTGAGATTTCATTAATATTATTTTCTAACTTAGTAGGATTGCAATAACAATGTTTCCTAACTTAATGTGGTTGAATTAATATTCTTTACCTTTGATTAAGGAATTCAAAACGAAAATGCTAGAGGCACATCGGTGTGACACACTTGTGCCACACCCCTCTCACATACAGGTGGGTCCCAGTTCTGGGACCCACCTGTATGTGAGAGGGGTGTGGCACAAGTGTGTCACACCGATGTGCCTGTAGCAGCCTAGACTAATCTTGTTTCCATATTTAACGAAGGAAAATAATTTTCAAACCCTTTTAACAATTCACACTCCTATTTTTGTTTTTATCCACATGAATTTACAATTTTGTCCTTGAATGTGTGAAACAGTATTGAATAAAAAAAAAGATAGTAAATTCAAATGGATAAAGACAAAAAAAAAGAGTGTAAATTGTAAAAAAGGAAATGTGAAAATCAATTCCCAAAACAAAAGACATCCTAAATTCAAAAGAACCAAAAAGAAACAATAAAGCTATAGGTACCTATGAAATGTATATATCATGTACATATGAGTTTTGTGGGCCCACATCGGATCCCACAAAGATGATTCGAACCGCCCATTATTTTTAAAGCATTTTTTTATGGAGCCTTGTAAAAAATCAGCTCAACCCGATATCGGTAAGGATTTTTCCTGAATTTGTGGGAGCGAAACTACTTAACTGCTTAATTTCGCCCTTACAAATTCAGAAAAAATCTTACCGATATCGGGTTGAGCTGATTTTTTACAAGATTCCATAAAAAATATTTTAAAAATAATGGACGATTTGGATCATCTTGTGAGACATGAGATGAACCCCACAAAATTCATATGTGCATTTCATTTGTATACATAGCAGCACTCAAAAAGAAAATCAATTTCCTCTGCGCAATTTGTCTAAAAACAATTAAGAGGTACGTTTTCAGCTAAGCCACGTTAGCTGAGCTGGGTAGAACCCACCAACAAGTGGGCTCCAAGTCACCCACTAGTGGGTCCCCTATAACCTTCGGCGGATTCCAAGTCTCATGCAATGCCATTATTAGATCCATTCGTTCAAATCCTCTGTGAGTTGGCAATCTTTTGGTTGATGACCTCTGTATCCCTCCTCCCTCTCTCTTCACAAAATGTCTAAGCCTAAGTATCTTCACCAAAATATCTTCTCACCAATCCCCTCTTACTGGAAAAAGATCGTAGAGAGAGAGGAAGAGCAGAGAGAGAGAGAGAGCGATGAGGGAGGTGCTAAGCATTCACATAGGACAGGCTGGGATTCAGGTGGGTAACTCCTGCTGGGAGCTCTACTGCCTTGAACATGGCATTCAGCCCGATGGGATGATGCCTAGGTACATCTTTTTTCGACATTCTCCATTCGTTTTTTTTCATATATAGAGATTTCTGCATCTGGGTTTTTGTGTATCAGTAGATGCGGCCTGTTTTTCGATAATCTACGTTTGTGTACTCGTTTTTTGCTAACTGGGTTTAAATTTGTCTTTGTGGATCTGAAAATTTTGAATCTTTTTATAGACTATAGTTGAGCTCTGTTTTTCTTAGTTTGTATGGTTTGTTTGTTGGCAGTTGTTACTCGTAGGCTGTAGCCTTGGAGTAATTATTTGGGGGTCTTGTACCACACATTTTGCTGTAACTTAGTCTTGGCCCCGCAGAAATGTGTGGTGTATAAGAGTGTTGGGCCACCACATGGGCCGTGGCGGTGCCCCAAGATCGCCAAATATGTTTGCGTAGCCTTGGGTCTGAGATCGTGGGTGAGGTCTAAGTTTTGTTTTTTCTCCATGTATTAACCCAAAAGCTTATGTATTAGGTGTGGTGGTTGGGGCCTGGGGGGGTTCATGTTTTTTTGGTGGTAGCAAGCTCTTCTTCATTGTATTTTCGGGCGATTTTGAGTAGATTTCTCTGGTTTTTATTATTGTTTTCAAATGAATAATTGTTTGTCATTTAGGTTGGTTCATGGTTTTCGGTAGTAGCATGTTCTTCTGCATTTCATTGTGTAGATTTCTCTTGTTTCTATTACTGGTTCCAAACAAATTATTGCGTATGTCATTTACGTATATGAACTTTGGGATGGACTCAATCAGACCAGTAGTACACTACCAAAATGAGTTGATCTCATACTAACCAAGTAACCTCGTAGGCACCATAACTACTGGAAATGCTCATACTTTAATCTCTTTTCGCACTTGCAAGTTGAAGTATCTTTTGCAGTGAGAACTAAGAAGTTGGAATGGTCACTGCTTATGTATCATTTTGACTTTATGCCACCAGATGCGCCACATCTGAGTAAAAAGAGGCCATTTGGTAGGATCAATGAAGTCATATCTCAAAAATCTTCCTCGTCCCATTGATTCCAGTTTGGACCTTTTGCATCAGGATGTTAGTTTAAACTTGTTACTTGCACATCTAAAATCGCCCTTTCCATTTTATGGTTACGTGTGTCACTATTCTGTAACAAGGTAGTATATGGATGGTTTCCATATGAGTATTCCCATATGTGACTCTTAATTGAGAGATCAGGATTGAGACCATCAAATGTCATAAAGGAATCTTTGTATTTGGTGAGTCCTTGAGTCCTTCGATGACTTGCCCCATATATATTTACCATCCAAATGGCAAATATGGTTATTTTTATCTGTCGGAAACAAATTCAGTAGCTCTTTGTTTTCCAACCTTCTTTGGGCCTAATGGGGTTTATCTTATGTGCTTGCAGTGACACCTCATTTGGTGTTGGACACGATGCCTTTAATACCTTCTTCAGTGAAACCAGTGCTGGAAAGCATGTGCCTCGGGCAATATTCCTTGATCTGGAACCAACCGTGGTTGATGAAGTTAGGACTGGGACCTACAGACAACTTTTTCACCCAGAGCAACTTATTTCTGGCAAAGAGGATGCTGCCAATAACTTTGCGAGAGGACATTATACAGGTAACCTTCAATCTGCGATTCAAATGTTAATGGTTTCTGTTTTCAAAATAAATCCTGGAGATTACGTTTTAAGGAAAACAAAAGCCCTTGTTGCTTTAATTATTCGTTCATTTGCATCTGAATTGGTTTTAGAGAATAGCAAACTGTACTTCTAATATATATGCTCCCGAAAATGGGCTTTTCCAATAGTAAAGCTCATAGATTATGTTTTGAGACCGCTAACTAAACAAGGTTGTCTCTGGAAAGTATACTGCAAACTAATCCTGGAAACAACAACCAAATGGAATCTATAACTTCGTTGGACATAACTTGCTAAAACTGTTTTGTTTGTTATGCGCTGCAGTGGGGAAGGATGTCATTGAGATATGCCTTGACCGAGTGAGAAAATTAGCAGACAACTGCACTGGTTTGCAAGGGTTTTTGGTGTTTAACGCCGTTGGTGGTGGCACTGGTTCTGGATTGGGGTCATTGCTTTTGGAGCGCTTGTCTGTAGAATATGGAAAGAAGTCAAAGCTTGGTTTCACCATCTATCCTTCACCTCAGGTACTTCCTTAAGACAATAACTAGAATGGCATGAAGTACAGAAATTTTGTTGCTAAGACAAATCAATTCTTCTCCACAAACTAAGGAAAAGCCTTTTTGTGTCCCCCCCTCGCCTTTCTTTTTCAGTAAGAATAACACAAAAGGTCTATGATTTCAAAGGAATGGTAGATAAATTTTCTTACATTTTACTCTAATTTCATCAGAGATGATTTTATGAAGAGAAAATGATTTTATCCTCTCTTTTTTAGGAAAAATGATTCATGCAGCTTTTGAGGTGAAGTCCCACATCGCCTAGGTAACTAAGTAATATGAAGTGTATAAGCATGAGGGACCCTCAATTCAATAGCTAGCTTTAGGTTTGAGTTCTACCGAAGACCATTTGACACAGCTAACCCAGATTGAACACTTTAGCTCGTTAGACATATCTATAGAGTTAGAGTCTTTGCATGTTGTAAATATTTGTCAAAGATTTTGCTTCCACTATTAGTTGGAAAAAACTTGCTTATCCAAGACAGAACAGAGAGAAAAGGGCAATAAAACATAAGAAATTCTTGTGACGATTTTATCCAAAATCTCCAGGTTTCGACTGCGGTTGTGGAGCCTTACAACAGCGTATTGTCCACTCATTCCCTCCTTGAACACACAGACGTTGCTGTGCTCCTAGACAACGAAGCTATATATGATATCTGCAAGAGATCCTTAGACATTGAGAGGCCAACTTACACCAACTTAAACCGCTTGATTTCTCAAGTTATCTCCTCGTTGACCACTTCCCTCAGGTTTGATGGAGCCATCAATGTGGACGTTACAGAGTTCCAAACTAACCTGGTGCCATATCCTCGCATTCATTTCATGCTCTCATCTTATGCACCAGTGATATCAGCTGTAAAAGCTTATCACGAGCAGATATCCATACCAGAAATCACCAATGCGGTATTTGATCCCTCAAACATGATGGCCAAATGTGACCCAAGGCATGGGAAGTACATGGCATGTTGTTTAATGTATCGTGGAGATGTAGTGCCCAAGGATGTCAATGCTGCTGTTGGAGCCATTAAGTCTAAACGGACTGTTCAGTTTGTTGACTGGTGAGTTTCCTTCACAAAATTATGATACTTGTGCAACACAATTTTACTCACCATGTCGTTTGTTTCTGATATGCTTTTCTAATGTTCTTCCTGGGGTAAATAATTTCAGTCTGCTCAAACCTTTTCCAAAATTTACCGGTGTAGGTTTACCCATCTTATTTGACGCTAGTGCGATGTCCATATTGTGCTTTCTGGTCTTCCTGTATCTTATGTTTCTTATCTACTGTGCATGTCAAGGGACACAAGGTAATAATGTCAACTTCTGAAACAGCCACAATTTAGATGTTTGAGCGATGTTAAGATTTGTATTTCTTCTATAGTCCATTAGTACCAATTCTAATGATCCTAAATTTCGGTGTGGCTGTGTGCATAGAGCCCAACAGGTTTTACCAGCGGATCTACTGTGAGCAACCACTGCATGTCAAACGCATCAAACAAGTAATGTATGGTTTAAAAAGAATTTAGAACGAATCCACTAAAAAGAACTAGCAAAGTTTAATCACAACATAATTGGAAATGAGTTTTTAAATTGTTTCTTCCAGAAAATGAGGTCTTTCATCACCATTAGTTCTTTTCGTTCGATTACTGACCACAACTCTCTGGTGAAATGCATTTTGTTCTTCCTATTGGTTAAGAATTGGATATTTATGGTTTGTTTACTATCTTGATTTGAAAGAAAAGGAAATACTAGGTAACGACTTCCAACTGCTAAAATAGTCAGATACAGAAATGGTGTGTTTACTATCTAGTATACCTATATTGCTCCCAATGCCCGTGATCCTAAAAATTTTGGTATCTGCAAATATCAGGTGCCCCACTGGTTTCAAGTGTGGCATCAACTACCAGCCACCAACAGTGGTACCCGGGGGCGATCTTGCAAAGGTGCAGCGTGCAGTTTGCATGATAAGCAACAACACGGCGGTGGCAGAGGTTTTCTCCCGAATTGACCATAAATTCGATCTGATGTATGCCAAGAGAGCATTTGTCCACTGGTATGTTGGTGAAGGCATGGAGGAAGGCGAGTTCTCAGAAGCACGGGAGGATCTCGCTGCTCTTGAGAAAGACTATGAGGAAGTTGCAGCAGAAGGCGTCGAGGACGAAGAGGAAGGAGAAGACTACTGAAATTTTGTCGGGAAAGATGGAACAAAACTTTATTAATGCCTTTAGTACATCTTTCTCTTTTCAATGTATTTCTCGTTGCGTTTGCAGTTTGACTAGCATTTCTTGTTTTTCTTTTTGCTTTTGTTGTTTGAATTGTCGGCTCTGAGTTCATCATATTCTGTGATGGAGCGTTTGGACATGACATGAAAATTGGATCGTTTTCCTGTCGAGTTGGAACTTGATTTTCACGGAATATCTTTCTTCCGGTTAAACGAAATGGTTGTCTTGATATTCAACTGTCTTCCACTTGTCTCTCTGTGAATCCCATGCTACTTCTATGTGAGAGAGAGAGAGAGAGAGAGAGAGTCACAACATTTGACCTCACCATAAGGCCCAACCTTACGGCTCGTTGTCATGTGGGTGCGTTCAGTATAACTCTACCATATCTCTAGTCAAGTGAACTGTACCCACTTCAGGGGTACAGGTACCTGTGTTCTTAATTTTTTCATTTCAACGAGCATCCCTTGTCGCGGAATTGTAGTGATACCTGCAAATACCCTAAAGCCACCGGATTGAGTTATTTGGTTGTCACTCATTACTTCAAACACAAGAAGAATTCAAGTTGAACTTCATTGAATGGCGCGTTAAACCGCAGAATCGCCCATAACTTCAAACGCAAGAAGCTAGCTTGTTTGCCTCAGAATTTTTGTTGAACGTACAGAAGAACTTAACACATTGCAGCTAACCTGGGGATTGAGATAGTAAATGATCTCTAAGTGAACAATTTTATGGGCTGGCGATCTCTCTCCTTTTCCAATGTTGCAAGTCCGAAACACAAATAGATTAGGGAAAACTAGCTAGTGGAATGGGGCGAGGACACTGGTTTTTTGTTGTTAATAAAGCAATGCGGGTTTTCTCAAGGGATAGATATTTGTTGTAGCTCCAGAAGTCGGCTGAAACCCATTCATGCAACTAGGTAAATAAAAATCATGCACAAAAATCTCTCGCAAAACGATGTATAATGACGGCTCAGATTTTGAAACAGAAGTAACTGACCAAAATTCGAATTCAAGGATACATGCATTTATACTCTAGTGCAAAACAGACGGGTACTTCATAATTTCATCTCCAAAGAGAATCAAAATCCAAATACAAAACCACCGAATGATAACTTCAAACCGTTAGTTGCAATACTCAATCTGAAAAACTAGCAAAAGAGAAAAATAACACTGTAGGAAACAGTAACTCCATGGCAACAAGCCAACAAGCCTTGTCTCTCGAGCTTTAACGGTTGGCTTTTGCAACCCTTTCAATCTCATCCTTTTTCTTAATTGCGTAACTGCACATACAAAAGGATAGTTACATGCATAAGCGTGTGAGTCAACGTGAGCAATGTCAAACCAGCAACAGACCAAAGTGCAATCAAATTTTAGCACTGAAAAAAATTGATTAACTTTGTAAAAAAGTGACAAACCATATAACGCTAACTAGTTTATGTGAAAGCACAGAACTGATTGACTGAGAGAGAGCACCAAGTATTAAGAGTCAAATCTTAGAAATAGCTAAAATTATGAGGCACGACTCGATTTGTACAAGCAACAAAGGCTGGCGCCCACTGGAGTCTTGTTTTTTTTTTCCAATTTAAGGTACTTTTGACTCACTTTACTCCAAATATTAACTTCTTTTTACCTGTTGGAAGACCCTTTGGCAGCATTGATAAGCTCGTCTGCAAGACATTCAGCAATGGTCTTGATGTTCCTGAAAGCACTCTCACGGGCACCGGTTGTCAGGAGATAAATAGCCTGGTTAACACGTCGCAGCGGAGAAATATCAACAGCTTGACGCCTCACAACACCAGCCGAACCAATTCGAGTTGCGTCTTCTCTTGGTCCACTATTAACAAAGGAAAGCAAAGTTCAGCAAGTAAATACTTATTAAAATCTAGCAGTCTTAGATTTTCCACTTTGGTATTTATCACTTGATGCAAGTAAGTATTAGGCAGAATGTAATTAAGTCAAGCTCCTTTCATTTTATTGTTGCAGACTTACAAAGCCATAAAGTTAGTTTCACCGCAAGGGAAAAAATGAGATGAAAAAAGGGCATGTAACTATACTTCTATAAAATCAAAACAGATTCCATTTTTGTTTTATCACCGGCAAAATAGAAATTTTTTAATATATTTTAGAAGTTAGAAAGAAAGTTCGAGTATATAGAGGCTGGAGGGAAACTTTATTGGGCCACAAAATGTTCAAAATAAATTCTCCCAAAAGTTTCCTCAGAAAATAGGGATTGGCAACTCCCTGTTTTCCAAGGACAAACAATCCAACTCTAATGCTTGGATGCGGGCAAGGTAATCCTATTCCTTCAGAAAAGATTTTAAGGAATCAAGCCATAAGGTGCCTATGTGATATTATAGGTCCACTTGAGTAGGTCCAGTCCAAATATGGTGCATCCGAACACAGGATCCAATTGATGGCAGACATGCAAACATGGCCGAAACAGTAGCAAATGGATTGGAAACTGGTTTTCCTATCACCACAAAACAAAAAAGAAATCCATAGCAGTCTTACCTGTTGATTACAGCGTCAACAATGACTTGAATGGGATTCTGATCAGTCAGAAGATGAATAATTTCCATTGCGTGCTTAACAATGCGGACTGCCATGAGCTTCTTCCCATTGTTTCGTCCATGCATCATCAAAGAGTTGGTAAGCCTTTCCACAATTGGGCATTGAGCCTTCCTAAACCGCTTGTTTGAGTACCTCCCAGCTGTGTGAGGCACATAGGTTGCATGCTTGGCAGCACTCACAGCAATGTAATCCGTCACGGACATGTCACTAACCTATGTGACACCATAAAAAATGACTAATTGTGAAAAAAAATTGATGCCCCGGCACAACATAGAATAGCCAACTGTATTTAAGGGTAACCATATTAACAGTGATCAATAGTGGATCAACAAAGTTTTGAAAAGATTTTTAGAAATTTAGGAACATCTGAATCAAAGTGATGGAATTTCTTGATAAATCAAGTTTGCCAAAAAATAAAAAACCAAGTTTAATTCCCAAAGCCTTGGTTCTAAAGGACAACATATAGATTACAATTCAGTGGAAAAACCATTGATTCTCTTCAAGCTGTCAAGCACTCGCTAATTCGGGATGGTAGTAGGAGATATGCACCCAATATGCCTAATTGGGACATGCACGCAAGAACCAAACCGATTATATATATTTATACGTAAAAGTGTAGAGCGTTGATATACAATTGTCCATACGACTTCTATAACTGAATTTAGAAACAAAATACTATTCTACTCTAAAAAATATGATATCTAGTCTTATCCTGTTTAACGTGAACAAAAGATATTACTGAGACGATTCGACAGTGACCTGCACCCGATGCACTCGGCAACCATAACTGAGGCTACAGAGCCCATATAGCATAAGAAAAACTGACAATGACAAAAATGACAGATGTGAAAAAACTCATTTCATGAAAATAGAGTAATACCCCACCAAATGAGGAATTCAACAAGACAAGTGAATCTAGAGATCAACTCATACAAGATCATAAATGTAAATTGGTAGGGAAAGCTAGATTTTTTAATTCATTAATCCATTAGCTACTTATATTTTCCTTTTCCTTGGTCCATATATTCTTACAACTCAATAACCCACAAATAGCCTCAAAGAGTATGTTTTCTGAAGGCTTAGTTTGGAGAGATGTGGACTTCCAAGTGAAGTTATTAGTCATCCCTCCTCACCCAGAGAAGCTCAATTTTAGATTTGATTGTTTACACATTGTTTTCACCATTGCCTTTGGGAGCTTTACCTTAATGAAATGAATATTTAGTAGGAGTAATTTAAACTCATTCAAGTTAAGGACTGTAATTATACACGTAATCCAATAGGATACACCTCTTTACCTCTAATCAACTGTTACCTTCACAAGTCAATAATAATTAAACCTCTAAGCCAAATGTTGTAGGTTCATGTGCGGCTCATTTACTAAACGAGCCTAAAATTGAGCCTCGAGTTTGGTTTGCTTAATAAAAAACAAATCGAACTCAAATGAGCACCAGGTCGAGCCTCAAAACAGTCATGAACGGCTCTGTTTATTCGCAGCCCTAAGCCTGAGTTTCCCAACCACAACAAAATCAAAATCTTCTCTAACACAGACAACAAAAGTTACATTTCAGGAAAATTACTAATCACAAAACCAACATAGAACTAGAAATGACTACTATAAAATTATACGATGTACAGTCTCAAAAATTCTACAGATACTTACAGGCACATATATATATATAGAGAGAGAGAGACAGATGTGGAGAGAGAGAGAGAGATGAAAGACCTGAACTTCACTGCTGTCGAAAGACCATTTGTTGAAGAGCTTGACATCGGAGTGAACGATATTCTCCTTGCTCTTGTCATCGGGCTGGGGAACGATAGCAACTGGTATCACCTCCGCCATCACTGAAACACCTGCGCACTGATTTTTTCAGAGAGAGAGAGAGAGAGAAACAGAGGGGTCTTACAACAAAATCTACGTCTATGCGCATAGATACATAGGGGAGAGAAAGGAACGAACCGTTTTAGAGAGAGAGAGAGGGGAGGAAGGATGAAGAGGAGGGCGCCGCCTTGAAGCTCGAAGTGAAACGATGAAGAGAGTGCGAAACCCTGATTTGTCCAGGGTATTTATATCGAGGGTTGGAGGTGATCTAGGGCAAACGAAATGGGCTGGGAATAAGGTGGTAATACGACAGCGTTTTGGGGACTTGATTCGATCAATTGTCGATTGGCCTGTCATCGTGGGAAATAATTTGGACAAAATGATTTAACAAATTATATATAAAGGTAATGTATTATGAGAGAATAATATTTCTCGTAAAGCGGAAAATAAAATAAGAACCTTAACGGAACGGGGCCTAATAAAATTTACGGTAGGTATTATAAAATTTGGGGAAAAATATGGGCTTGGATTAAAGATGCTTTTAATATTTAAAACACGATTTAGTTTGATGAAAGGAACGACCCGATAAAAAAGAGAACAAAATATTTGATATAGTAGATGTATTTTTATTTTTTTTGACAAGATATAGTAGATGTTTAATCCTTTATATAAAAGCCAATTGTTTGCATAAGAGAAACTAAGAAGCGAGATGGAGTGTTTACTTTGTTTTTTTCATTTTTGGTAGTCCAGTGTGTTTCGAGACAGCTTACGCGCACATAAAGCTAATTCCTACAATCCTTTCTTTAAGGTGAATTGGTGATGTAACCCCAATAATTATTGACAAGAAAAATTAAATCTGAGACCTTAAAAGGACAAACTCCTAATTCTAGGTCAAACCCTTTGGTTTTTTACTTTGTTTGTTTCTTATTATCAATGTATTTTTTGCCTAAGAAAAACAACAAAAAATGAATAAAAAACCTCATAATTGATCTCCCTTCCACAAATTCTGTGTATTTGCTAAATTATGTAAAATGATGTAACGCCAATTTGATTATTCACATAGTTTAGAAGAGAAGATCCTTTTCTTTTTGAGAAAAAAACAATTAAGCAACCAAGCCACAAAATAAACTTAAAGCCCGACCAGAACCACACGGGCAAGTTTCCCTGCACGTGGCTCATCCGTGATAACTTCTTCGGATTTGCATGAACTAGCAAACCGATTACTAAGTGGGGATGCTTCCTCCAGCATGAGCGAACCTTTTTGGAATACAGTACTTTTTATTCTTTCTTGAAACAATAAACAACTAAGCAAACAAACAAACGGACCATTTATGTTTTCCTAGTCCTACTATCCAATTAGTAATTCATCTTCTTAAAAGTTCTTTTATTTTGCCTTTTGTTAACAAAAGGTTTCCAAGCAGACATACTACAGTGAAAAAGACCTCTTATAATTTTGGCATCCTTTTCCAGTAATTGTAAACGAACACGAGCCAAGTGTGTATCAAGGAACCGGAGTCCCTGTAGTGCAGGGTGCACTATAAGAGTGTAGTACACAATCTGAGCCGTTCATATCAGCTATCAATTTCATGTAAACCATCCCTAATTTGCACAGGGACCCCAAGTCTGCGTATCAGTAGTCAAATAGAGTATACCATCCAAATATGTGCGAAAACATCCAGGAGCAAGAACACCTGCTTTCCGTTGATTCCACCATCAACCTGTTTCTCTTACTATTGTAAAGAAAGCCAAGGCAATTGTCATGTGTCACTTCGCATAATGTTCTGGCGATATAATCAAACAACAAACAAGCACCAAATCCAGAATTGGAAGTTAGAACTACACGAAAAGAAGAAAAATTTGCACCAAGTAATAGCATCGATGATCCAAACTTTTAACAAAACTGAACCATACTATGTCTTTCTCAAAAAGGGGTAAAACACAGAAAAGAAAAAAAGGACACCTTAAACATCATCGATCTCCATACTCAGATACAGAGTCTTAAATCCCAGTACAGATACTGAAGCATAAAGTTTGCCATGAAGTGTCGCAATAACAAGCAATCAAAACCTGAAGGAGGGTAACCAATGTATAAAATCTTAATCAGCGCAACCTTCTTGCCTCCCTCTCAGACTCGAGAAGGGTGAGCACATCTCCTTCCCTCACCGGGCCCTTGACATTCCTCATAATGTACCGGTTCTGATCATCAAGAAACTTGACTCTCACCTGAGTCACCTGTCCCCTTGATCCTGTGCGGCCCATGACTTTCACCACGATTGCATGCTTAATCTGAGACTCCATTCTGAAGAGCACAAGAAGAAATTCAAAAGGCAGAATATTTGTTTTCATAAACAAAAAGTTCTCTCCAACATGATCAAGAACCACTGATACATCGGACATAAAATATACCAAATGGGGGCAGGAGTGAGATTCTTGCGAAAACAACAAGTTTCATGTGAAAAAATACTTCTATACAATAATTTTTGTTTTCAGTAAATAATTTACAAGGCCAACTAGAAAGAAAGAAACATGTTTTTGCTACAGCTGTGCCTCCTAGCATGTAAGAATTTGGAAGTCTGGAGAAACTCTGTTTGAATTCATGGGGTAACAATGGATGTCTCAACAGCAGAAAATATGATATGCTCTGAGGACATCGGTAAATGTAAAACTATCAACAAATCTATTAAGTGAGAGAAAGTGTTGCTATTCAGGTTAGATTAGTTTGTAAATAAGAAAACAGACCAACACAAACAAAGATTTAAGTCACTGTAGTTCCATTTTGATTCATACTCTCATGACAGATAAAATGAGAGGTGAAAATATTTAGTCAATGACCAAAACGATTGCTGCATATACCTAACAGACTCCTCTAATCTTCAAATTTCAAGGCTCCATAGCACAATTATGAGTGGTACAGGCTCCAAAACACAAATGCAAACACCTAAGCCCGTGAAACTACATTTGAAAATTTTGTTGAATGGATAGGACTTATTGAATTCACCAATTGCACCATTACGCTAATAGACAAGAGGATGACCAATCTTTTGCCCCCCTTTGTTTTTGCATAAAAAAGAAAAAGAAAAACAAGTCTTTAGCAGACAACCCCCCGGGTGGTTAATAATAGCAAAGATTAGCAAAGATCAAATTAGAGGTGATTTTTCTCCTTCCTTTGTGGCGTTCATTGAGTGGAAGGCATGAACAAAATTGACTCTTACTCACATTCTCCAAATAGATAGGGACGTCCATATCAAGAATTTTACAATCCAAGAGCAATAAGTTATAGCTTCAACACCAGATATGGCACAAACAAACAATAACATGCTTATACAGAGACGCATACTACATGTGCCCGCATGTGTCTGTGGGTGTTATTTGAAACAACTCTGACCTTAAGAATCAGAAGTTAAACTGTTGCAAACGAGCAGAATACAACCAATCAAACAACCAGGTGAGCCAATTTTCATTACAAGACACAAGAAGGCTCTGCTTGGATCGATGTGGATGACTTGCCACTATTATTTGAAGAGAATTCACAAATTTAGGTTTGGTAGTTTACAAGCCGATTACAACATCGAATATAGGATCTTGTCATGATAGATTCAAACCAGTGTTCTGCCTAGCGCCTAGGCCAAATAATCGGGGATTAATCGGCCCTTAGAGATTAGTCGGGTTTGGGTATGTCTACTAAATAAGATTGACTTGAAATTCTTCATGCCAACGATTCCAGTTACGCATTGATCCAATAAAAAACATATCTTCCACCACAACTCCATCTTCCACTCTAGTTTCACAAGCTACCTACAGCTAAAATTCTAATATTTTCTTGTTAAAATGGAAGATAAAATCGTTGATTTAAAACCATGTGAATTCAACGAAGCCTAAAAATATCATCTTCAAACTGAGCAAACATTCAGTCAAAGAACTAGGAGGTAATCTCCTTTGTGCATCTCCAAACACAGCAAAATTTCTATGCACCCAAAAAAAATCCATCAAAACAAAACAGGTAAAGCTAGGCGAAATTAAGCTCAATTTATGGTCATGAATTGTTTCATTTCTAACACCTGGAACTGTTTTGTTTCGTTTCCCTCCAATTCTCTAGAAACCCAACTGAAAACAACAGATCTAGAATCATCAGAACATACGTAGGCCAATATTCACATAAAAATAATAACATGGAATTGATCATATCATGGATTACTACAAATGATTGCAAAAAAAAAGGTTGGGAAGATAGAATCACTACGAACCTGTGGAGAGAGAGAGAGAGAGAGAGAGAGAGAGAGAGGGCGGGGGCGGCCGGAGAAACTGGGGGTAGCTTCTGTGTGGTTGGCGATCTAATGTGGGCGAACCCTAGTGGATTGTATGTTATGGCGAAGATGATGTCAGATTTACGAGTTTGCCCAGGTTGAGGTTTGATCAATTTGATTAGGAGCCGAGGAAAACAATACCAGAGGTCCAACACCAACACTATTTTAGTCTATTAGTATCGGGAAAAAAACAAATTAAATTCATTCACATTTAAATGTGGGACCTACACTCGTAGTGTGTGCGCATTTTGCGTGAGCCCACACCTAATGTGAATGAGTTTATATGCTTATATGTGTAAGGATTTATGATTTTAGAAACATTGCGGGGAAAAAAGTCCAAAAGAACCAAAACTATCGAATTTCATTTTGTACCCTCAAGTAGTCCCGAATTTCTTTATAAGCCCCATTATGGTTTTGCTTAAGGGTGAGCAAATAATCTGTTAAACCGTGAATCCAGTCCAAACCAAATTATTTTATTTGGTTTTTAAGTAGTGTGGTTTGGTCTTGGTTTTAAAAAATTTAAAACCGAGTTATATGGTTTGGTTCGTGGATTTACATTAATGGTTGTGGTTCCAAACCGATCCGGACCGTATATATACATTTATATATATATATATATATATATATATATTAATTTAATATAGATACACTAATAAACATAGGCTATACCATAGTGAATTAACTTCCTAATTTATAGTACTCCACTTCACCGCTACATTTCTTTACTACAAATAGTAATTGTCCTAAATTTCTATTAGTTTATGAGTTTTGGTGATGGTTGATTTTGATGAGTTTTGGTGATTTCAATGGAATTTTAAGTTTGAATATAAGTTTTGGTTTTATTTATCTATGCCATTTTGAGTACTTTAAATTATGTATAAAATTGATATTTTAACTTCAAGCAAACCGTGGTTCAAAACTAAAACCAATCCGTATCTTAAAGGTTTGGATTGGTTAGGTTTTATGAATTTTATGGATTGGTTTGGTTCTCAAAATTCATAATCCGTGGGTATTGATTTGGTTCTTGGTTTACTACAAAACCAAACCAATCCAGACCATGCTCACCCCTAGTTTTGCTGAACAAAAATGCTAACCACACCCACTTATACACTCAATTACACACACACGCGCTCACAAGTGTGTGGACCTAGACACACTATACACATCCGTGTAGCCCACACCCTTGTAATTATGAGTGTGTAAATAAGTGTGTGGGTATGATTGTAGAATGATTGTTTACTGAAAGTTTGGCTTTTCCCGAACTTTCAAGTTGAGTTTTTCTTCGGACACAACTGGTAGGCTCAGTTGGTGTGTACCCTGCTTCCTTCCGTGGAGATGGGAGTTCGAGTCCCGTGAGAGGCGCGGGTGGATTTCAGGGCTATGGTCAACCTATGAACCTCCTATGAACTAACTTACTACCTCCAACTCTCCCGCTGATGTATAAATTAGGGAAAAAAAAGTACTCCCTCCGTCCCTTTATTATAGTCTAGTATTCCATTTTGGGCTGTCCCTTAATAAGTGTCCATTTTGTAAAGTTAGTGGGTAAAAGTTAGTGAATTGCCTATTTTGTCCCTAAAAGTAGATTCCATTTTGAAAAGTTAGTGAGTAAAAGTGTAATGATGATGGGTAAGTAGGGAAAGTGGAGGAAAAAGTTGATGTGAAAAGTATAATGATGATGTATTTTTAATAAGTTGGAATTACGAAGCAGGACATTTAAAAAGGGATGGAGGGAGTATAGTTTTTCCTCTTCTTTTTTTCTCCCAAAATCTGTGTTTGTGAATCTTATCAAATACGACTAGTGTTTTCTTGGAGTCCGGCTCCTCTCCAATTCATAAAAAATTGGATGATCCTCTAATTCTAATTCAATGATCAGGATTTCCCTAGTATCTCCAGCCCCAAAACTCATATGGTATTCTACGGGCACTCAATTACTCCCCAAATATTCCGCAATTATCACATTCCAGACACCAATTTACCAAATTCCAAACATTGGTAAAATTTCGTATTGTTACTTTAATGATAGGTAACTTTAATAACAGGTGCAAGTTCAAAGAACTATCAAATTCACAAGGTTAATAAAAAACTCCTTTTGCATTTCTTCTAAAATATTTTTTTTGTAAAAATTATCTTACGTTCAATTACTTACTCTTCCGATTTCTTTCTAATTTTCAAAACTGAATCTTAATTTCTTACATACAAGAACAACTACATCAATGAGCACACAACACAATGCAAAGCACGCATGGAAATACACTAGTATCAGTTAAAAAAAAAATTCATGAGCTACATAATAAGATAATATTAGCGAAAAAAACCATGCTGAAAGAAAAAAATTACTGATATACTCATGAGCTATATGATATCGGTAGAAAAAAAATCCTCATGAGCTATATAAAAAAAGTTTTTCAGAGGCAAGTTTAACGGGAAGAGAGACACTGTTCAAAGAAAATTAATGAATTTTTTGTAACAACTTCGAAGATTAATGAATTTTTTTCGCCGTTCAAAAAAAAAAGGGAGGGAAGACGCTTATGTATTTGAGAAATATTTGGAGAGCAATTGGGTGCCCGTAGAATACCATATGAGCTTTGGGGCTTGAGTTACCAGGGTAATTTTGACCATTGAATTGGAATTGGAGGATCCTCCAATTCCCTATGGATTTGAGAGGGGCCAGATTCGTTTTCTTGAGGTTTTTTTTGTACTTTTATTTTTGTGTATAGTAACTTTGTATGTCAAAATTATTTACTAGTTTTCAACTTGTCTAGACAAGAAGAATTCTTGTTGAGACGAATTAGAGAAATAAAAAGTTGGAAAAAAATCACTTAAAGGCAAGAAAACGCAAATAATGAAATGAAAAACCCTCCAAAAAACTTCTTTGTAAAAATAAACACTGCAAGCTTGTAAGTACTTAATTTTTAAATTAAATGTGATGTATTGTGAGAGAATGACTTGTCTCGTAAAACGAAAAATAAGTAATTAAAAAATAAGAACCTTAATAGTATGGAGTCTAGATAGAAATTGGAGGAAAGTCCACTTTCACCCCCTGTGGTTATCGCCATGTGCGGTTACACCCCTGTGGTTTAAAAGTGTGCACATAACCCCCTGTGGTTTTCAAATTGTGCGGATAGACCCCCTGCCGTCATGTTTTCCATCCATATTAACGGAAACAACGTTAAAAGACCGTTATACCCCCATCACATCCCTTGATTCTTCTTCTTTTTTAAATCTAACCACACCATCCCGTATACCAAAAATTGAATCCAAACCGTTGATATTGTAAATTTTGACGAGTACTACGTCTATGCCAAAATTCAAGTCAATCAAAAAATGAAAAGCTTATGGTCAAATCGATTTTGTTATGAAATTAAAATTTCAAATTTGAATTTACTAAAAATTAGATCACTAGGTTACTGATGGCTGATTAAGATAATTTTTTACAGAGATACTCTATTCTTTATTTAATACATTATGAACGACTCAGATTACATTCTAGAGGTGTGTGAGATACACCTCCGTTAATATGGATGGAAAATATGACGGCAGGGAGTCTATCCGCACAATTTGAAAACCACAGGGGGTTATGTGCACACTTTTAAACCACAGGGGTGTATCCGCACATGACGATAACCACATGGGGTGAAAGTGGACTTTCCTCTAGAAATTGCCTCCGGCAAATAGTTGTTGTGGAGAAGAGGAATAGGTTCTTTTTCTTTTTAGCGAGTTTGCACATACTTGTCATTAATGAGATTCTTCATTAACAATTGAAGGGGTTGCCAACTCACAGAGACATTCCAGTTTCCAATCTACTCTTACCTTGAGATCTAGCCCAAAAGAGTTGTGTAAAAAGAATGGTAAAGCCAAAAGGGCTCGTAGTCCAATCGTATTTTCTTGTCCTTCCCTTGTGAGAGGCTAGGGTTCGAGCTTCGTCGTGAGCGTTTGTGGTTTAAGGTTATGGACAGTCTTTGATCCCTCTGTGAACTAACTTACTAACTCCCCCTTAACTCCGGTCAGCTAATGTATACTGTTTGGCAAAAAAAAAAAAAAAGGAATGGTAAAGAACAAAGAAATGGAAAACAATGCCTACCACATACTAAATCAAAACAAAAGGGATTGGACAGAAGATTGTTCTTTGAGCATGATGTTGTTTCCTTGCTCCTAGTATTAGTCTTGTAACAAAAGAATTGTGTAAAAAGGATGGTAAAGAACAAAGAATTGGAAAACAATGCCTACCCACATACTAATAAGTAACAAATCAAAACAACTGACTTAGCTTCCTTACCTCATGGAGTTGATCTAGTACAAAAGAATTGTGTAAAAAGAATGGTAAAGAACAAAGAATTGGAAAACAATGCCTACCCACATTCTAAAATCAAAACAACTGGCTCTCTATGGCTTCCTTATCTTATGGAGTGGCTACTTGATCCAGCATCACCTGCTCAAAAGCCAGTGGGCTTTTACCAGCAACTGTTTCTCTACACAGTTTTGTGGGTGTCGAAACTCTGGGACTCCATGGACAATCTCTCCTCGGAGAAGAAACGGAACTTCTTGGAGACAAGTTCATTTCTTCTAATGCCCGGTTTTGGATCTCTGAGGGGTAGTCCCTCACGCACCCAATCCGTGGCCCAGCCCCTGTTGTCCATTTGAAGGACAACCGATGAGCCAACTGATAGGACTTCGCTCGTTCCTGCGAATTTATCCTCTGGATTATCTTCTCTTTTGGGATGACTTCTTCGAAATCTGTTTCTTGATCTTGATCCTCAAACAAATTCTGCTTTGAAACCATGAACTCGTCGTCCGATAGAACTTCTTCCGCTGTTTCATATCCACCGCTTGGGATTTCCACTGGTGGTGGCAGTTCATCTTCCTGGAACATCTCAATCACATCGTCCATACTTGGTATTTCGAGCACGGTCACCTCTGAGTTCTCTCTTGGGGCAAACCGTGACAAGGGCAGAAGCGTAGCTCCCAAATCACTGCAATCTTGTGTTATGGAAATAGTTTCCTCTTGAGCTGAGCTTTTGGCATTACTTTCTTCAGTAACTTGCGTAAAATCCGGTTGTGATAAGTTGTGTTGCATAGAAAAGCCACGGTTCTTCCCGTGTGGTTCTTCTTCCCCATCTGTTGGGCTTCTCTGTATATAACAGCAAAAGAAGAATACATCAAGTTTGCTATCATTTTCATTTTCTGGAAAACGCGGAAACTTGTCTGGTGTAAATTTTTCAAAAGGAATATGAAAAAACCTCACTGTTCAGAGAGCACCAAAGAGATGTGTTTTCTTCATTCAAAAACAAAGTAAAACGAAATACCAACAAAACAGAAAGAATCCCAAACACCATCGGCAAGGAAATCGTCTTTTTTTCAAATGTCACCGAAGTTTTTTGGCCAGCTACTGGGATGCATTTTGCTTCTAAAGAAATCAGTACTCCAAATGCAGAGAATAATTGTTAATCTAAAATCCCAGTCGCTGGCCAACAAAGCTCCTGCTGCATCATTCAGCATAGACTCATGAATTTCTTTAATAGGGAACAAAAAGAAGAAGAAAGAAAGAGAGCAAGGTTAATCTTTCAACCTGAACTCTGCTGAGATCTACACTGTGTTCCTTCATGAATAACATGAATTCTTCGAAATTCTCTTCTGTCGGGAGATAATGCCCACTGTGTGGCCAAACTGCCTACGAAATTGCAAATTAAAATCCCATATCAGACAAACATGCCCCTTAAAACTTTCAAACAGCTTGCGTAAGGCTGTGTTTGGATCATGAATTTGGCAGAAACAATGAGGTAAAACAAAACAATTAGAAGAATATAGAAAAAGGAGCTATATTTATTTATAGGGTTTCCTATCATTTTTCTTTCCCTTGTCCTTGAACGAGTCCATGATCCAAACAAAGGCTATAGGGGAAAGAAAAAGAAAATAAGACTTAACATTCTCACTCAGTTTTTGTACCTTGAGAATTCCCTCTTCCACCACTAATCTCCCTGCGGATAATGTGGCGCCTCCGGCCAAGAAACTTGAGTGTTGAAATGTGCCTTTGTGCTTTTGGCCAACATACAATGTTTTGGAAGTGCTGAGGACGAAAATCCATTTGGCATCTTGAGGTCCTCCCGTTGTATCGAGAAGCATTCCCGTCTGGCTGTAAAAGAGTTTGCCATTCTCCACTGCAATTTCATAAGCCTTCCTTTCTGTCTGCAAGAATGAATAAAAGTTATTGGTAACGTAAACTTCAATAAAAGATGAACTTTTTGCAATTTCAATTCAGATCAAGCCATAGAAGTAGGAAGTTGGCAAAACTTTCAACAAGTTTAGCATTTTCCTGTGCAAGTGCAGAAGTGCTTCGAAGTCATCATGAGAAAATATTTCAGACTTTGGGAACGGATTTGTAATGAGATTTAGGAAGGTAGTAAGGTCAAAAAACTAAGCTGGTTTCTTTGGGAACCATGATAAAATCCCTCCACAAGTCCATGATCTAAACACGGAGTCAAAGACATCAACTTGGTTCCAAATTGATGTAGGAATCAAAACTGCGAACCTTGGAAAGGGCATAGTCTTTGGCCTACAGTCTTGGATCATGGATTTGTGGAGGGAATTTTGATGGAGTTGTACCCCGCGGCAGTTTATTAACTTATTATCTTTTCCTTTACTTTTTTCTTTCATTCCATAAGTTACAGAACAAAACCAGGATCCAAGCACGAACATAGGAATCATAAGGAAATTCGAAAAGGAAGATGAGGCTCACCGGACCAAGGTATTTGATGCATTGTTGTTGAAGCTTTGCTCGGAGGCATTTGTCAAGATTGACTTCTTTACCTTCTCCTATGTCAAGCCTGCAATTTCACCCCTCCATTAATAAGAACTCAATTGAACCAAATCTTACATTGTCAAGAAAACATGTCTCCTTTTTAAAGCTACGGTGTCCATTTAACCTTACCAATAAAAGAAGGGCTGTTTACTCTCACAGTGGAGCCAGTTGACGTAATAGAATTGAAGATTGTGACCATAGCGATGCCGAGGATCAATCTAGTCAAAACAAGGACCAAAGTCAAGAAGGCCATAAAGAATACTACATAGTACGGGGAAAAAATGTCGGTCTTCACTACAGATGAGACTTACTGCCTCAAGCCAATGCTGTAAAGCAAGTTTTCGAGCACTTTCATCCTTAGATAAACCCTTTCCAACCTGCCAACGAGAAAGAAGACAACACATCAGCTCAACAAAACACGCATTCAGTATACATGCATTAGTTTATTCGGAACTTACCTTGGCCGCTTGCTTTCTTGCTCTTGACCAACGTGAAATGGCGGTTTCTGGTTTCTCTATGTCAAAGAAAGAGGTGGAACTCTGGTTGAGTTCAGCAAAATCTAACAATTTCCACCTACAAAGTGCATAAAACGAGATCAAACACCACAAAATACAAGAGTTGTGAGGGATTTCAGTGCACCACATTGTAATAATTTTTCCACTCTTGAGTTCCGTTAGGTGTATTTGGATCAAGGATTTGTGTTGGAATACATACAAGAATCGAAGTAAAAAAGCCAAATGTTTCTACCACTTTCCTTTCGTTGGGAAAATCTCCTCACAAATCCTTGATCCACAGATAGTCTTACAATCCAGAAAAATTCACAGAATGGAAAAGTATCATGATTGGAAGAAATGGGGGTAATTTAAATCGTGTTTTATAGATTCCTGAAACGACACCTATCATAATTATCTACGGCTGTGTTTGGATCTTGGATATGTTGAGGGATTTAGAATCGGAAAAATAGTGATGGGACTAGCTAGTAAGAAATTTTGGCACGTTTCTGATATATTTTCCTCATACGTTCTCTTTTTTTCACAAATTAGAGAGCCACCCACAGCCCAAACAATGGATTGATACTTTCAAATGCTACGTTAACACGAATCAAATCCAACACAGCATAATGTTGAGACCATTTTAAGGGAAATAATCGAGACGAAGACATACCAGCTCTGCTCGACTAAAACAGCACAATCCGCCAGTTGTCTTCTGGTACGGAAACTTTTGTAAACCTTCTGCAACTTCAACGCAGCCTGACATCTTTGGTGTTCTGACTCCAACAATGCGATTTCGGGTGTTTTCTCAGACACACTATCTGTTGGAAATTGCTCACCAATTTCTCTTCCGACAAACACATTTTGCTCGGTCTCCAACAATGGGATTTCGGGTGTTTTCTCAGACACACTATCTGCTGGCAATTGCTCACCAATTTCTCTCCTAACAAACACATTTTCCTCCGTATCTGAAGGACCTCTAAATGAGATTTTGGTCTCCAATCCCCTTCTTTTAAAGCTAACAGACCCTTCTATTATCATCCTTCTGGAGCCATATGACTTCATTTTGCCATTTTCAGACTCTCGACCATCAAAGCTTATTGATCTAGCTATAAAAGCTTCCAATTGTCTGTCTGAATCACCAAAATCAGCAAATGGGCAGGAAAAGGATATCCCCATTTACAACAACAACAACAGAAGAATTTAGCTTTCCTATGGAAAAACTCCAAATGCCCAAGATCTATATAGAACAAGTGAGCAAGATCTAACCAGGGGGGCGCAAAACCTGTCAATAAAAACAAATCAAAAGAATTTACCTGTCAATAAAAACAAAACAAAAGAATTTAGCTATGAAACAAAGGTGCAAGGTAATTTTGAACGGCATTACTTGGTGAATGCTACTACAACAAAAGGCTGGTAACAACTGAAGTTCTTTGATTGGATGATTATAGAGCTCCTCCGATACTCAAACTTCTTCGACGCGATTTTTTCAATCCTTTTTCGAGCGAAAATAACATAAATCCAAGAACTTGGGGTGCAATTCTAAGCCCAAACATGATTTGGCACAACAAAGATCAAGTAAAAAAATCAAGAACGCTGATAAGTTCATAGCATGATCTGGTATCGTTGACCAACAAAAAGCTTCAAACACATGAGCCACTTCCCCAATCGCATTGAAAGTACACATAATCCTAAAATAGAAGCCTACCCATGTCATTCGATCACTAGAACACCACAAATTTGGAAACAGGAAGAAATTTTAGGCAAATGGTACTTACAAATACGACAATCCTAGTCAAATGAATTGAACCAAATTTGAAGGAAATGACAATGGCAGTGACTTATGACTCGTTGGTGATTTTCCCCTTTTCATAGTATCCGAAGATCTACTAAGAAAAATAGAAATAGAAATGTTACCGACACAAATGTCTGAAAAAATGATATATTCAAAATTGTCCGATACAAATGAGATGATGCATGTGAGTTCCACACACACGCATTGCACAACTCCAAAGTCAAACATATGTATCCCAATTATTTTGCAAAAAGGAATTCAATGCTACAGGTACCCATCTCTCATTTGTCACATCACGAATAAAAAACAGATAACACCTAAGCATCTTAACAGTAGCATCAAAATAACCCGTTCATAAAACTAGAGAGAGAGAGAGTTACCTTAGAATGAGAAAGATGTGAATTGGATTCAGATAATCTGCAGGGAATACAGAAAAAGGATAGACAGAGAAGGCGGAGAGGAAAAAAGAGAAGGGTGACCCCCAAGAAATGTGGGTTGGTTAGGACCAATGTGAGTATATGAGAGAGAGAGAGAGAGAGAGAGAGAGATGAATGTGGTGGGAAAGATTTTAAGGGTTTGGTAGTTGTAAGAAGAGACTCAACAGGCTGCAGAGTGGGCCTTTGAGGGTTTCCGTTCGTTTCCCAGCAAGCAAATTGAGTTCAACGTTTATACTTTATACTGTCAATGCCACACACACACACACACACACAGAGAGAGAGAAAGAGAGAGAGAGAGAGAGTAAATGCGAGGAAGTTTCATTTCACTGGTTTTTAATTAATAAACCTGAAGAACCATGAGCAGTTTTGAGAGCAGTTTTCACTGGTTTTTACTAGTACCAGATTAGGTTCTGTTTGGGGTAGGGAAGGAATTTCCTTCCTCGGAAATATGGTCACCTACCGGAATTATGGAAATCCACGTGACACGTAATACTAAGATACTACCAGGGACGGTCCCAAGGCCTTTCGAGATCTTACTAGATCTTACGTAACCGACGCTATTGTTTCGGATGTTGTCAATAATCATCTTTAACCAATGAATAATTGAATATATATTGCTAGGGAAAAAAATTTAGTAGTAGTATTTTTTATTTTTTTTTGGAGTTTATTCCACATTGATTAATTATCTTCTGCGCATTGAATCATCTCGGTTAAGAGATAAATGGATGGGCTCAATTTTAATCTTTTTGGGTTCTTTTTAAGCTCACTCAAGTGGTAGGATTAATCGTTCAATCTGTAGAGATCGTCGAGAGAAGTAAACTCATATCAAAAATCAAGTTAAAGCGAATATTCGTAGACTAAAGACCAGAACATATTTATCTAAAATAAGTGGGTTTGGATTCAATGTTTGCCAATTTTTTTCTAGGATAAACGTGTTCTGAGATTATATTTATCGATATCCGATCTACGTAATTTTTTAATCGTGGTTGAACTTTTCGACAAAGTCTATAAAATGAACAATTTCGATCTTTGAAGTGAGCCGGGGAAAATATACAAACCAAAACGGGGACATCCAATTTCCCTGAGCTCAAGTTTATTGATTTTCTTCGATTAGGTAGCATAGTTTTTTGAGTTTTAGTTAAGCAATTTGTGTGAAGTTCTAACTTTTAAACTTTGATGTCTAAATCCATTGAATTGACTGATCAGAGAAAATACTTGGTTGGTGAGTTTTTTCTACACAAGTCCAAACTTCAACATCTAGACTTTCTTTGGCATGCTAATGCAACAAGCACAAAAAGTTGGTTGGATAATGATATGTGAAAAAGTTGGATTTCGTCGTGCGAAAATAGACGGCAAGTGATTTGGTATACAAAAATTGTTCATTATACAAAGAGAAGAAAATGTATCTTTTTCATGTACTTATTATTAACGATTAAATTATTTTTATTGATATTTTTTTGTAGTAATTGTTATCAGATAAACGGGTTGCATCACAAATAAAAAATATTGTAGGGATAGAGAGAATTACGAAATCCTCAAGACCGAAGTGAGTTAACTTTGTAGCTAAATGTGTCTTGTTTTGGCCACGGCTTCTTGCAATTCATATTTAAATTACAGGAAGCAGCCGCATCTCGAGCATGCATCTTACCACTTAATGATTGAAGTTTTGGTCATAATTTTTTACTTTTTAGATTTCTTTCGTCATGACAAATCAATAAATCAATAATCCTCTAAACATTAATAAAAAATTAACAAATGCGATTTTTTTTTGAATAAAAACAAAATATAATCCAAAATGGTTTTTTTAGCCAAACAAGGTGTCCCACCAAATGTCTCCTTGGCGGCACAACCAAGTAGCTACTAGCTAGTTAGAGACGCATGCCGGGCAGGTTGTTTCCACGAGCAGTGTACTCCATATGAATTGCAAGTGGGGGAGTCGCGTTTAGCAGCACAAACTTCAAGATTCTTGCCGGACCGTTTTTTCACTCTCTCTCCTAAAGTTAATTGGAATTAGTGATGACTTCGATTAAATCTTTTATTTCGTTCGATATCACACCCACAAATCTACTTTAAGAGCAATTGCTAAGGATAATATTGTGTAACTAAATCTATGAAGGTAGTCTGGATCCAACAAAGACTGCGTCCGGCTACCATGCCCCAAAGCGGTATTGGGGCATCATGCCCCCGTTTTTTAAAATCCTTTTGGATCTCCTCTTTCAATCTCAACTCTTGGATCCATCATCCTCTCTCCTATTAACCTCCTACACCAGTTAAAATTATTGGGAAATGATTTTGCTACACCCTTTTTTTGTTAATGCCACACCCTGCAACTGTATTTTTACACCAAAAAATACACTTGCAGTGTGTGGCATTAACAAATAAGGGTGTGACAAAATCACTAGCCAAATTATTTTGAAAACACCCAAAAACGTTGAAGTACAGCCTTTAGTTGTGGTAAGTATGTCTTATTTTGTGGTAAATATCAGCATAAAATATGGTAAGAAGAGCCAGTGTTCATGGTAAGTATAATGATTGAAAAAACGCAAAACCACCTTACTTTTTGAAGGTGATTTTGATCTAAGGGTCCAGATTAACCTAAAACTTAATCTAATGGTCCATATTAAATGGGAACATGATGTCCCAATACCACACTGGGGCATATAGAAATTTTGACAAAGACCATAATAGTAGGAGCAGATGAAAGATTGCACCGTCAAGACAGCTAGCTAATACTGGTGTACTAGTACGTAGTCAAGTACGGAAATCTCAAACTAAATCCCACGTGGTACAACCGCACTTGTCACTACTCACCTCCCCTTTTTTTTTTTTTTTTTACCGGGGACTGCTACAGACACCGACCCGTGGGGTTCCCTGCACGGATGATTCGAGCTGTTCAATAATTTAAAAAAAAAAACCAAATGGACTCATGAAAAATTAGCTCAACTCGATATGTGTAGATAAGTATTTGATCCAATCATCTTATTTTTCATCCAAATCTTGCCATTTTCCCCTTTTTTCAAAAATTGGAAGCTTGCCAAACCGAGTCCTCCTTTTTCAATTTTGTGAGTTTTGTTTTCAAATGTTTGAGAATTATTGATTCGCCTCGACAAGAGAAATCGAAAAAATAAAAATTATTATCAGAGCTCAATTTTAAAAAAAAAAACTAAAATCTGCTAAAAATACTTCTATCGTTAAAATAAATCAATAAGTCACAAAATTTGAAGCAAAATCAACGAGCACGAAAAAATTAAACAAAGACAAAGAAAACAAAACAGGGAAAAACTCAGCCTTATATATTATCCACACCCCTACGTGCTGCTGTGTTTAGCATTTTTCTTCTTGTAAATGCACCCCAAATCTTGTTTTTCATTTATTCAGTTGTGTGTACGTTTGAGCATTGAATGACAAATATAAGAGTTCTGTTATAAGAAAGTAGAGTGCAACAATAATAAAATAGTAATTTGTTGCAAAAAAAATTATAGACTACTTTCTTAAAACTTCTCTTAAACTTTTCATCTCATAAAAATGTCACGTTTTTTTAGCCCTTTCAACTCCTAGACTAAATAAATCAACTGAAGGTAGCTTAGTTGTCCATGACTCTTACATCTCATTAGGAGGTCAAAAATTCGAATCGTCCCTTAAGGTCAGGATTTCGAATATTTTCACCTGTATGTGGGTGTTATTCCCTTAGATGGGTTTTCCTTCCTTTATTTATTCCCTTGATGGGCTTATTTCTTGTACATTATTTATTATCTCGTGAACTCTCATAATTGATGTAGTGTCCCAGATTTATACTTTATACTACAACTTCATATATGATGAAAATGATATCTTTTATTGATTGAAAACAACCTCCTACGACTAGATAGACTAATGGAGTACTTGCCTTATGTTGTCCCCATAAAGAGAGACAGCCGAATCGTATCCCTGCAAAGCAGTGTCAAGTGATCGATTCGGTTGTTCATCTCAGCACGAATGTATCAGATTGAATCTGAGCCGTCGTTTGCCAAGATATACAACCAGATCGATCGCTTTACGGGGGTGTTTGGCAGCATCCCTCCCCACGAAAAGGACAAACAAAGCTAATCTTATCCCTCTTCAATTTTTTACTACTCCAATTTTTTTGCTTGAAGACAGACAGGTAGCCTTTGACTAACCTAGTGATAGTACTTTATATTTTACAGCGACATTTTGACGATTTTTTCCCTACTCTTTAAGAAAGCCCAACGCGCTTTCGAAGCACCGCACCGACGCCACCTAACAAGCAGCCTCTTTTTAATAAATCCCTTTTTCGGAACTGCAACAACCAAATCTTTTAATAACCTGATAAAAAACTCTTGTTCAAATTTTTAGAAACCTGCATTTGGTTGGCATCTGTCTCCACTGTCCATTGACAACCGAAGCCTCTCATAGTTGACTTTTAGTATTGGATATTGCTATCAATTTATTTACCTCATTTTTTAATCGGCAAAAGAGAATATATTGGAGGAGCTCGATAGCGGTACGTCGAGGGAGGGATTCAACCAAAAGGTTTGATTTGCTATTTATCTCATTATCACTTCCACTAATGGATCTAAGGCTTAGCCCGCACACAAAAGGACGACGAAAAGCAGTCATAAATTTTGACAAATAAGTCTAGAATCACACCCAATCAGCTGGACTTACGTGTTTTGTGCCCCCGCATGGGTGAACTTTTGACACTTCTATGAGCACATTGAGTTGTACAATTCAAATTCAAAATGTGCTGTAGTGTAGGTGACACTAGCATTCAAAGATGTACATGTATCGATACGCAAACTGCTACGAAAATTACTCAGTAGTGATTATAAAGCATTGCTCGATGCCAATCAAGTGTGTCGCACGAATGTTGTTGGGTTGAACATAACTTATTCATGATAAAGAACCATACTAATTTGTATGAATCATATCTGTCTTGCTCCGAAAATACTGAATAAATTTTCTCGCTTGAGCACAATAAGTTATGCAAAGAGAAAGGTGGCCAATAAATGGTATGATTTGTTCATAAAAACATTTTTCATGTTCGTTAGATTATTCATCAAAACATTATTCAAGTCCATCCCATATAATGAAATTACTGTTGTAGATAAAAAAACCACCTTCCTAAAAATTTAAAAGCCATCTAAAATAACTCTTTGTCTTGATCATATATAGATCTATGGTCAATCGTTTGTTTGCTCTATTTTATTCAAAATTTATTCATTTTTTTTATGAGATTCAGAATTTTGATTCCTAATTTAATTGCCAGGCATCACACTGTGTAGCTTTGATATCTTCAAAATTTTTTTTTGTATTGTATGCAAAATTAGTGATTTTCAATATAGTCAGAAAACCCATCTCTAAAGCCTATAAAACTTGGAGTATATTGTACTTGACAAGGATAAAAAATTTCAAGTTTATGATTAATAAGTTCCCGTCATATCTTCAATTTCTGAATCCGCCCCTAGGAGGATTGTTTGTTAACTAGTTGACATTTGACATGTCCAAAAAAATCACGTGAAATACATACTAAGGTTTTGAATCCTGTATCGTAGCGGCGGTAGCTATTGAATTTGCCTAAAACAAGTACCCAACCCACTCTAATTTCGTACCTGTTCAAATATTGGTTGGTACCCGACGTCCGGTCATACTAGTTTTTATTTTTAATTTTTTAAGGAGGTAATTCCACAACTAAGATTTTTTTACTAAATCATAATTTTCCTTAATACATGAGCTCCAGAATCATGACTAGTAAATTTTTTTGGTACATACTTTCATGTTGGTTGAATTTTTTGAACTTTTTAAGCAAACAAATAAGTGTACATAGCAATATAAATCCGAAAATGGTGCCCGAAATTGTACAGATACCGGTAAAGTATCGTACCATTTTAGAAAATGGTACTACTACTAATACGGTATTCAAAACCTTGATACATACTGCGATATGGAACCAACAAAAGATGAACGGTAGGGAGACTTATTTATGGCCCAATCTGAGAAATTGTTAGGGCTAGTCCAAGGGTCCACAGACACCAACCCAGCTAAACTTCTCACATCCAAACTGGGCCAATTTATTCTGACCCGATCTATGGCCCACCCAAGTCCTTATACCATGCAAACTAGGCTTTGAATCTAAAAAAAGAGAAACTCTGTGAATAACTTATTCATGGCTCCATGCAATTTCACACGTCCATTTCAGCAATCAACGGTTAAGATACGTTTTTAAACTATTACCGGTGATAAATATTTCGTTAATAGTTTGTCTTTAATTTGGATAATCCAAAACACCTTTGAACGACCGAGATTGGCCTCTGTAAACTAAGGGCGTTATTCGGTCGGTTCGGTTCGGGGTATATAATTCCAGGACCGATCCCGACCGGTATTAATTTAAGTTCGGGGATTTCGGTTCACCCCGAAATGGGCCTTAGTTGGGCCGTTTGGGCCATTTTCAAAACAATGGACTGTTGGGCTATTTTTCCACCCTTATTTGGGCCATTTTCAGCCATTTTGGGCCCATTTTTATAAGGGGTCATTTTCACCTATTCTTATATGGGTCATTTTTTTCACTTAGTTTTGGGCCATTAAAATGATTTATATAAATATATATAATATATATGGTTCGGTCGGTTCGGTCCTACATCGATTCGGTTCATATAGATTTCCAGAAAACCGAGACCGAACCGATCTAGGTTCGGTTCGGTTCACCCCGAACCACCAAAAAACGCCCCTGGACTGACCGAAGACCGAACCGATTGGTCGTCGGGTTCGTAACAGCCCTACCGTAAACCTTATTTATGGGAGGCCCGGTTAAAAAGTTTGTCTCATCTAAAAAAGGTGGATCACCATCAACCAGTGTTATTTAACTTTGGAGAGTGAGTTTGGTGGCTTTGAAAAGAAGACAAAACTCTCCCATTGACAGCATGCATCTTGTCATTTGAAGTGCAAACAAGTTGGAGTCAAATCCATGCCGATGCTACGTCAGTACCCATAAGACAAAAAGAAGGAAACCCTTGAAAAAGAAAAGAACAATGACAGCTTGAGACATTGTAAACAGGGGAACTGGATGACCTAAACAAAAGAGAGAGGAAAGAAAAACGGTCGTTGTTCGGTAATGGACGGATCGTTTCCTTTCATGGAGTTGGACTGAAGCCAAGCTCAAATAGTAAACGAGTTACAAGTTTGTGTTCAAGCTTGACTTGTTTACATAATTTTGCAGGCATGCCAAATAATCTCATGTGATCTTTCAAAAACTCTAAAGTACTAAAAATTTGTTCAAAACCGAGAGAATCAACCCTCTTGTGTAATGCCATCGCGACAACAACCGAATATCACATGTTGAGCATCATTTCATGCATCGCTAATGCATCGAACAGACATACCAACGTACATTTTGCATCTTAGAAAAAACAAAAAAAAACAAAAACCCAGAGAGTTCCAAACAGAATTGTCACCAAACAACGCCTTAATTTCTTGCTGCAATGATCATAAACCTATTATTACAAAAACAAAAGTAATCCGGGTATTGATTTCATTTTCATCACTCTCCATTTTATCATTAGCTCTAACCTTTTTTACCTCATTGTTCATTTGAATTTACTACTTATCCATGTATGTGTGAAAAAAAGTGAATAAATAAAGTAGAAATAATTTAAATTCACATGAAATGGGCAAATAATAAAAATGGAGTACTTTTTTTTTTTGTAATCCGAACACAATTCATATCAATTCAAAGAAGCCACTCGGCATCTACAGATATCCATCTGAAAACAACGACAAGGGAAACACCGAAACCATCCAACTAAGAATGAAACAAGGAAGATAAATGTCTAAGACCAGGAACGACTTCACACCGCCAATAAAAATGGAGTACGAAATCACTGCCCTAGCTGCAACGTTTTTTTGTGTCTCAATCTTTCAAGAGAAACATGTTCCATTAGGAAGACTGAAGTCCCTGACAGAAAAATTAAACTGCGGATCAAATGCATAAGCGAACCGGCCAAAATCATTTGGTTTAATCACTTGGTTCTTGTTGAGGAAGAGGCAACGACCGTCACCGGTGGGACCTAACAGGACGGATTGATCAATCCTTTCGACGGTCTGAAATCCTTTGCAATTCAACTCTATGTCTTGAATCGCGCACTTGCATTTGTTTTTTAAAGAGACAGTCCATTCGATTTTCCCTTGGATCTCGGCCGCTTTTTGGGACAGTATGATATCACTCAGGGCACAACCATGGCACGGGCCTGCAATTCATTCAACCAAAATGATATTCTTACACTGTCACTCGTACTAGAAATTGCACTAAATCAATTGAAACACAACAACCGTTTGTTTACTAGGCTACTGAGTTTCTCTAAGGGCTTTTTAAGCATTTTCTTGTTTTATTATTCTTGTTCAAAATATTTGGGTAAAAGTAAATTTTTTTTTTTATATCAACAAGTCAAAAAAATTTGATGCAAAACGAATAAGCGCGGAAAAAATTTAAATAAAGACAAAAATTGCTAAAAGAAAAAGTTCTTAACGGAACGGGGCCTAAGCTGGATGAGTGCATGTGTTGTAAAAGGACGAATTCTATAAGCATAGTATTCTGTGATGGCATATATACCAAGCCGGGGGATGGTGTTGTGCACCAGCCGCACAACACCGTGCTGTGTGGCATCCGAGCTGGCTGTCTGTTTGGCAATCCCATGGTCCAAATTTTATTTCGGCAATCCGAGTTTTTTTTTTTATAAAAAAAAGAAGAACCTAAAAGCCTAAAACGCAATCGTGTTACATAATCACAAAGAAGTTGACTGTAAAAAAGCTTTTACCTTTGCTTATAAGGAGACAGGAAAGAACAATTTGGATGAGAAACTTGACAGAAGCCGCCATTGTTAAATTATTGATACTCAAAAGTATGCCAATTTGCTACTATTATATACTCCGTATATGTTCTGAGAAGATAACAATAAATTATTTTGTATTACTCAATTTCCAACAATGTCTTGATTTTCCGCGAGCAATTTTAGAAATTAATGATTATGTAGTTGCTATCAATTACGGAATTTCCAACTGTATACGTATATACCTGATTTTGGGGAATTAAAGGAAGTAACATTTACATATGTATTACTAAGTTTCCAACTATGTACTGATTATCTTTTATTATTATTTATTATTATTTTTATAACCAGGACCTTAAAGTTAACGACTGGGTAAACCCTTTAGAAGGCCCTAAGGTAGTAAGGTTTGGAATGTTAGTCTCTGTAGGATTTAAACATGCGATCTCATGAAGAGGAAGCACTCATGCCTAGGGGTGGGAATTTTTGACATGAAACGAAGTTAGCCGGTTATGGTCAGCTATTTCTGACATAAAACACGAATATGACATGACACGATAACAAGAAAAGCTAAACAAGTCGGGTTAGGATTGAGAGAATTCTGACACGAATACGAGATGACACGCACGACACGATAATTTATGAAAGGACACGATAACCTGACACGAAGTTAGCGGGTTAGGGTTGGCTATTCCTGACACGAAACACGAATATGACACGACACGATAACACGAAAAGTTAAACAAGTCGGGTTAGAGTTAAAAAAATTCTGACATGAACACGAGATGACATTATACGAACATGACACGATGCCCACCCTTACTCATGCCCACTCGGCTGTACTCCTAGCTAGGGGCGTCATCTGCTAGCATTTTAAGAAAGTGAATTGAATGCCGGAAGAAGATTACAAATTCCAAATAAAAGGGTAATTCCACACAAGCATTAGGAAATACTCCTACAAATTAAAGGAAGTATTAAAACAGTAGTAACCTTTGTTGCCTATCCAAAAAGAAGAAGAAGTAGCAACTCTATGTTTTACGATTTCAAAGCAAAATGTACTGAAGATTAGTTGTGCTTCTTCTATGGACGGTTCAGTCGTTCAAGTCCTTTGCAAACGGAGCTTCTTGCTATTCTTCGAGAAGATTTTCAGTACGTGCCGAGCAGGTACCACGTGGTTCCCGCTTGGCGCATCCGGGCCGTCCATTTCGGTTTTGGACGCTCGGATTTGGAGAGAGAAAAAAGAGAAAGAAAGAGGAGAGAGAGTGTTGGAGTGAGAGGAGAGAGCGTGTTACAATTTAGGCTGTCCAATGCATTTTTGGATGGCCCGGATGGGATTGCTTGGGCACCCTGTCGGCCGGGTGACATGGTACCCACCCGACACCCAAAAATTTCTCGCTATTCTTCTCGTTATTCAATGGGCACTTTTTCACAATTACATAGTGGTACATCTGTTTACTGATTGTTTAAATGTTGTCATGCAGTTAGCAGGTCGGACTGAATGCCACTACTCGAAAAGATTTTTAATGATCGTATATAGTATCATCGTATCGTTAATAATCTTTTGAATTATATATAATAATAAGAATCTATTTTTTGGTTAGTAAGAAGAGTCCTCCGAATATTTTGGTCTTGCATTAGTAATCAATTTTGATATTTAAATTTTGGAATATGACCAGAGAAGAGAGGATAGACTCATTACATAAAAAAAAAGATAGGGTAATTTGCCATAAATTAAGTGATTGAGCGTGAGAGCCAAATGAATCGAAAGATTCATGTTTGGTTTGGGAAGAGATCATAGACGTTTTGAAATGAATGGAAAGATAATCTACTTTCATTAAGCGATTGCTCAACTTTGGTCAAGAAATTTCGCAACTATCGTTTTGCAGGATTTCCAAGGTCGCTCGCAAGGGCATAAATAAAGCCCATCGGTTGGCGAGACAAGCAATGACCACTTTTGTTCACCCATCAGCTACGGAAGTGCAACCGTTTTGTAATAGAGCTAGTGTTTCATTATCTCCTGTTGTGTAGTTTGAGCATTCACGCTAGTGATTAATTTATGAGCGTAACACAATTTTTTGGTTTTGTTCTTATTCAAATTTTTTTTGCGTTTGTTAGTTTTACGTCAAATTTTTGGAAAATATGGGTGAGTAAGGTTAGGAGGAATCGGAAAAGTAAAAAATTATGATTTTTACACAAGTATTTTGAGAAATATCCAAGAAAAAGTAAAAAAAATTGACTTTTTGAGCTTTTCTTTGGATATTTTCCAAAATACTTGTGTAAAAGTCATATTTTTTTACTTTTCCGATTCCTCTCATCCTTACTCGCCCATATCACATAAAAGTTTAGCGTAAAACTAACAAATACAAAAAAAATTTGAACAAGTTTGAACCAAAAAATTATTCTGCATAAGATCATTAGCGTAATTGGTTGAACTATTTTGTAACGGCTCTTTAGTTTATAAAATTTCTCGTGTTTCACCAAAAAAAAAAGAAAGAAGCAAAATCCCCATCAAATTGAATTATCTTTTCAAAACTGCCATTACCCATGACATATAATTCTGGTCAAGGTGGATACTCCATAGCCAGTAAATTAATTTAATTTTAACACCTTCTTTTCTTTTACCAATTATCTTTAGAAAGTAATAATTTCATCATTGGGAACATATTCCAATATCTATCAAAATTTGTTTGTTCCTCGTTCTATTCTAGTAACATGATAGAAAATTGATTCTATCTTTTAATTAGTTCAAGGACATAAGGCCGGTGACCCAGTAAGAAAGGTTCTCTTCGAGGTTCTGAACATCCTAAAGCAAGAGAACCACTTTCAAACTGCTGAATTCATGGGCAGACAAGAGACAACTTGTTTACCATCCCAAGTTCGATGAAAGAATGTTGCATTGAAAGACGTTCACCTCATAATCAATAACCTTTTATAAGTCATTCGAATAATTATTTGATAAATTTCAATTAATTCTATAAAACAATTTTAAAATCACGCTGAAGGAGGATTGCCACAAACTGGTGTCTCCTCCCACCTTTTATTGTTCAAGCAAGAGAAACCATAAAATCTAGGATCTGTCTTCAATTTCGTACAATATTATTATTATTATTATTTTTTTATAGTTTAGTCAATCTTAGGTAGATGGACTCACTGGTAACAAAAAGTCTGAATACCATAAACCAGTTTGATTGAACATTTGGGGATTGAATTTGGTGGCATATAGCAAGAAGTTCTCAGTTGGAAATAAGATCAACTCTCCCCATTGACACCATCTTGTCGATTGATGAGCAGAGAAAGTGAGAAACAAGTAGGAGTAAAATCCATGCACGTCGCGGCTATTTATCCATACGACAAAAGAACAATGACAGTTGCTGCATGTTAAGAGAGCGAGAGGCTCATGTCTTGACGTCGTTGGTCATGAGTTGTCTCCTTTTTGCGTCTAGCTAATGTATTTGGCTGTGCTAGGCTCGGTTCTATGTACGTATTTGGTGAAATTCTGTGTAAGTGCTGTTGGGCGTTCTGCGTCTAGCTAATGTATTTGGCTGTGCTAGGCTTGGTTCTATGTACGTATTTGGTGAAATTCTGTGTAAGTGCTGTTGGGCGTTCTTGAATGAGAAATTTCAGATGATCAAAGAAATTTAGAAGACAATCGCTGTTTGAGACATTGCTGATGGGGAACCCACATGACACAAACAAAAGAGAGAGGAAGGAAAGAAAAATGGTACGTAACTCGTTAAGGATCTATCCATTTCGTGGAGAGTCCGGTTGGAGTCGAGCTCAGACGATTAATGAGTAGCACAATTGTATTCAAGCTTGACTTGTTTACGTAATTAATTTCGCTGGCTTGTCAAATAATACCAAACAATACAAATAATAATTGGAAATTATTTCGCTGGCTTGTTTACGTAATTAAGTTTCCAAGTCTTTTTTTTAATCATCCACACTACTTTTTTTTCTTATTCATGTTCTTGTGAATCTACTGCATTAGATGGCAACGGGGCGGATCGGAGGCGGATATTGACATATCCGAATCCGAACCTTCCACCGGACCTTCGAATCCGCCCCAATTCCCGATCGGATATATTTTCGGTCCTCCGAATCTGCCCCAAACGGAGAACATCCGATCGGAGATTCGGATATCCGAATTTGGAAAAAAAAACCCAATTTTTTTTTTAATCAAAAAAGAGTATTCGGGGACAAATTAGGGCGGATCGGAGGCAGACTTACCTCCAAATCCGATCCAATCTCCGATTTTTTTAAAAAAATAAATCCGAATCCGCCCCGATATCCAAAAAATCTCCGAAAAATCTGACCCGTTCGGAACGGATAACGGATCGGATACGGACGGGTCGGCCGAGATGGCCATCCCTAATTAGTCCCTATGTGTGCAAAAGTGAACCAATAAAAGAGTAAGAGGGTAAATTACATGAATAAAAATAAAAAACAAGCACAAATAATATAATAAAAATAATGCGAGAATCACTGTTGCGGAATGTTTATTTGTATCCCAATCTCTCAAGAGAAACACGTTCCATTAGGAAGAAGGAGGTTCCTTGCAGAAAAATTATACTCTGGATCAAATGCATAAGCGAACTGGCCAATATTTTGTTTAATTAATTGGTTTCTGTTGAGGAAGAGGCAACGACCACCGGTGGGACCTAATAGGACAGATTCATCAATCTTTTCAACGGTCTGAAATCCTTTGCAACTTAATTCTATGGCTTGTATGGCACACTTGCACGTGTTGACGAGAAAAACAACCCATTCAGTTTTCCCTTGGATAATAAATCTCCCGCTCGCGAATTGGAAAATTTTGATTTTGTTTAGGGCGCAATCTTGGCATAGGCCTGCAATTCATTTAAGCAAAAACGATATTCTTACTTACACAGAAATTTCGTACAAAAAAAATACATAACTTCAATTGAAAAAAACATAATTTTGAATAATATTCAGTCACATCACAATTCAATTCATTAACCTTCTACTATTAATTTTTATGTCAGCAGTACTTAATAATTGATTATTCAGTCAATATATAGTTTTTTTTCTAAATAAACCATATTCAAATGCAGCCGATGAGATGTCGCAGTGGGGTAGCTATATATATTCACACCTAAGTCACATAATTAGTGTGCTTGAGTGCGAACATGAAAACTTCTTTGAAACACATTCCAACCTACTAAAATTCGCGAGAGCGATGATTGCAAAAGCACGAGCGCGAGCGCATGACATTTTGAAGGATTATATAACTAAGATGCAGACATTTCGCAAGAGCGAGGATTGCAAAGTGGTTTTTGTAGATCGATCTATCTTTTCAAAACCAAACACTCACCATTGTAATTTTAAAAAGCAAGTAGAATAATTTGGTGCAGATTTATGTACACCAAGGCAAATCATGAAGAAAAACATTGTTCTACTGTTTTATTGTCCAAATATTATTTCATTGAATATTCAGTCCTAGTTAAAATAAAATAAAATTCGGGAACGCAAGTTTTTGTTTTTAAAATGGTGGTAGAACATATAATCGTATTACTTGAACAACACAAATAAATAGGAACAAATCATTGGCGGTTAAAAATTGTTACCTTTGCTTATAATGAGACATGAGAGAACAATAGCAATGAAAAACTTGAAGGAAGCCACCATTGCATGCAGAGAGAGAGAGAGTTCGATCACCTAGTAAATACGTACTTCAATAGACCTGATTGTTACGGTTATATTTGTACTCAATAACTATGTCGATGTTACCGATACATATATGCTGAGAAGATAACAAGTAGTTATTTGTTATTACTCAATTTCCAACAATGTCTTGATTTTCCCCAAGCAATTTTAGAAAGTAAATGATTTTCTGATAATTAAAGGAAGTACAGTTTTATAGGTATTTCTAAATTTCCAACTAAGTATTGATTTTTTGGAATTATTTTTAGAACGTGAATTGAATGGTTGAAAAAATACAAACAAAAGGGTAATAATGACGTACAAGCATTAAATTTACTACTACTTCAAAGAAAAATCCCCATATATGGAATACAGAAAAGCTACGCCCACCACATGGGGTGGGCACCGCACGCCAATCCGAGCCGTCCAAAAATTCTATAAAAAAAAACCGAGTGGGCTTACGCGGGAATC
Source organism: Rhododendron henanense subsp. lingbaoense (assembly GCA_020567845.1). NCBI lineage: Eukaryota > Viridiplantae > Streptophyta > Magnoliopsida > Ericales > Ericaceae > Rhododendron > Rhododendron henanense. Next base: position 42,578,051 of record CM036313.1, on the reverse strand, counting down.
AACGGTATTAACCTTAAATCTCCATAAAAATAAACCCAATTCAACTGTTGGCAGTGGTGTTCATTCTAGGAGAGAAGAAGCGCAGAAACTGCTCAAGAAGGCTCTTGGAACATTGGATGGCCATTAGCCTGTAGATACATATTCAGTTATGTGGGAAGATGTGAACTCCACTCCGCTCTTATTTCAGTTTCTAAATGAAAAAGATTCATTTTCAATCGATGTCAAGTTCCATCGGCTTCTAGCGCTTTGGTGCATGTTCGAGTCACAGATTTGGGACGGAGAAAGGTTGCTTGTGTACCACCCTTTGTTGATTCTGCTATGAGACTCTTGCATTGTGTTGCGTACGACATTGTTGTAACATCACCAAAGTTGAAAAGCAAGCAACTAGGTGCTATTACGAGACTTCTCTCAGGAAAATTTCTGAAAAGCCAAGATGTTGAGTAGTTTGTTTTAAACGGCGAAGAGTTACATTTCTATTAAGGGCTTGTTATTTTTGCCAAGATTATTATTTTTGTCTCCACCACTGTCTGGTAGTTTTCCCTTCGAGACATTGCGAACAGGGAGTCTGCATGACTTAGCAAAAGAGAGAGGAAAGGATAAATGGTAACTCTTTCAAGAGAATATCCATTTCGCGGACAGCCAAGCTCAAACAATCAATGAGTTGCACAATTTTCGATTGGCTTGTTTACGTAATAACTCTAATGCATCAGTAATACACACTCGAAAGTCCATTTCACACATTACAAAGAAATGGCAAGGAAGTGATTTCCATTTTACACAAAGAAATATTGATGAGCCAATGACAATATTTTAAAGATTTTACAATTTCGCTAAAGTACACTAACCTCCCTTTCAGTGATTGTCACTTAAATCTAGCAGGAATTTTCATTAACTGCCCTGACATGATTAGGTTATCTAATTGAGATCACCTCTTTTAAAACTATATTAATTTTGGCTAATTCTTTGCCCTCCTCTATTTTACTAATAAAACCTATCAAAAACTTCTACTACTTTTGACAAGGATTTTCACTCTTATTCCCACAGTGATCTCACTCGCAGCTTCCTCAGCGGTACAATCCCTCCATAATGGGGTTCCATGAAACTTGTTAAGATGTATGTATCACCAGTTTTTTATCTCTCTCTATGCGAATACTTGCATGTTTATCAATGCATGGTATCTTGAGGATTTTCTTGTTCTTTGTTCCTTATCTGTCAAAATGCAGCTCCCTCCGTGGAAACGCATTAACGGGTCGAATCCCAAAAGAGTTGGGAAACATCAGCACGCTTACAGCTCTGTAAAATAATCTGTGGACCCATTTCAATTCATGATTATTAATGTGGAAATATTAATGGTTAGAGTTAAATTGCTACAGTTTTTCCTGTGGCAAAATCTACAGTTTTTCCTAGAAGTATAAGGTATAATGCTGAATAATTCAAGATCTCATATTGTTTTTCCAGGGGAGATGCCCCCTGTTTGAGTAGCTTTCACTGCAATCCAAGCAAGTTAAAATTATTTTCATTCTGTAGATTGCCATTTTGATGTATCGCTCTTGGTAATTCATGCCGTCATTTGTCAACAACAACAGAACCCATGTAGTTCCCAACCATTGGGGGTATGTGCGGGGGAGGATTGGATTTAGGATTTATCTATATCTGCATATTCATGTCAAGTTGGGTTCATGTCCCATGTCTACTCCTATGCTACTTACGTCTTTCTTTATATTGTCAAAAGTTAGGTCCGTCTCCAATCCTCCCCCGCACATACCCCCAATGATTGGGAACTACATGGGTTCTGTTGTTGTTGTTACCAAGAGCGATGACATCAAAATGGCAATCTACAGAATGAAAATAATTTTAACTTACTTGGATTGCAGTGAAAGCCACTCAAGCTCAAACAGAACAGGGGGCATCTCTCCTGGAAAAACAATATGAGATCTTGAATTATTCAGCATTATACCTTATACTTCTAGGATAGGTATAACTGTAGCAATTTAACTCTAACCAACAAAATCAATAATTATGAATTGAAATGGGTCCACAGATTATTTTACAGAGCTGTAAGCGTGCTGATGTTTCCCAACTCTTTTGGAATTCGACCCGTTAATGCGTTTCCATGGAGGGAGCTGCATTTTGACAGATAAGGAACAAAAGAACAAGAAAATCCTCAAGATACCATATATTGATAAACATGTAAGTATTCGCATAGAGAGAGATAAAAAACTGGTGATACATACATCTTAACAAGTTTCATGGAACCCCATTATGGAGGGATTGTACCGCTGAGGAAGCTGCGAGTGAGATCATTGTGGGAATAAGAGTGAAAATCCTTGTCAAAAGTAGTAGAAGTTTTTGATAGGTTTATTAGTAAAATAGAGGAAATGAGGGCAAAGAATTAGCCAAAATTAATATAGTTTTAAGGAAGAGGTGATAGCTCACTAAGATAATTAACCTAATTTCATCATGTCAAGACAGTAATGAAAATTCCTGCTAGATTTAAGTGACAATCACTGAAAGGGAGGTTAGTGTACTTTCTCTAGTGTGAGGAGCAAAATTGTATTAAATCTTTAGGGAGGTCAATGTAATTTTTTATGCTTCCATGCTTCACACAGCACATGCAATTTCTATGAATGAAAAAACATAGCATATGTAAATGTGGAACTTATGTTACGCTTTAAGTTCTAACCCCACTCAGAAGATGCCCATGGATCCCCATATGATTGACTTGCCAAAAACCAGGATCGGGATTGTAAAACATATCAGGAAGACAACGGATGGCTGCACACAAAATATCCTCGATGGATCAGGAAAAACTCAAAACAATACAAAGTTGTGATTCTTGTGAAGCCAGAGGAAAAGAGAATTCAAGAGCACGTTGCTTATCTCGCAAGACTAAAGGAATAATAAAAGAACAAGAAACAAAATAATCTGGCAGAAAGAAGAGCCAATATGTCATCTAAAAAATGTTACAAACAAAATAAAAGGACTAAAAGATTAGTTTGTAAGTTTTATCGCCCATAATGTTCTACTTATTTTGAATAATCTTGAGAAATCCCGACAAAAGATGCAGCTTACTATGCAATGTGCATAAAACAGGCAGTTTTTTTTTTTGAAGAGCAAAAAAATCAGGCAGTGTATTGACCATTGAGTTACGAAGTGGCATATCAAGGGGGTATAGTTGAAAGTACGGTGTTAGAATGGTTATTTTATGTTCTAGTTAAAAAGTTTCCACTCACGTCAACCACAATTGTCTGGTGGAGTTCACTTGTATAGTTCAACAGATAAATTGACAATAACACCACAAGATGCAGAAAAAGACAACATGAGATATATGCCAAATGAATGCAAGACAACTAAACTGTGTATTTTGACCGTACCTCTTCATTCTTCAATAGAAGCAGACAAATAATCTAAGCTTTTGCAGCTTGAAGCATTTCAACTATGAGAGTCTTCACATCACTGTGAAAGTCAAACGCAAAGAAATCAAACTCCATTATTACTTATGCATTTATAATGTCTACCATGTGGCCCTACACCATTATTACTTATGCATTTATAATGTCACAATAATGGCATACAGCCCTAGATCCTATGTCAATACCACTTTCATCCTTGAAGTTTTTCTTTATAGAGAAATGATTCCATACCCATGAGTAGCGTCGTGACCTTTTTGAACCACTAAGGCCTGAATTTGCAGCTGCAGGAGTGGAATCTGTTGGAGTAGCAGTAGAACCTACAGGTCCTGTTCCACTTCCACCACCAACAATGTTTGAAGCAGCCTCCTCACCTACAGAACCCATACCCTCCATACCCATGAGTAGCGTCGTGACCTTTTTGAACCACTAAGGCCTGAATTTGCAGCTGCAGGAGTAGAATCTGTTGGAGTAGCAGTAGAACCTACAGGTCCTGTTCCACTTCCACCACCAACAATGTTTGAAGCAGCCTCCTCACCTACAGAACCCATACCCTGTCCCTGTGGTGCAATAGAGTTTCGTGGTAGTTCATCAGAAGAACCTGAGTGGGAGTCACGATCCTCCCCATTTCCAGCCATCTACAAAAAAAAACACCATAACAGGGGTTCTTAAAGGGGAAACACGAATCCATCTACAAAAGCCCTAATTTCAAAAGGCAGGTGAAAATCCATTTCATCAGATCTGGCCAGAACCCTAAGATACTAATATACGAAATTACTCAATTAGTAACAAAAGCCCTAATTTCGTAACCCTAATTTCAAAAACCCTAATTACAGTAGATAAGTGGAGACTGGAGAGGGAAGTGATAGAGGTACCTGTGAGGGAGAGAGGGAGACGGTGACTGGTGATAGAGGTACCCTTCACGCCTTTACCTGAGATTCGAACGATTCTCCTCCTGTTGCTCAACTAGCTCGGTCTCAGAGAGTCGGAGAGACACAGAGAGAGAGACGTTGAGAGTAGATGAACAGTGAACACAGAGAGAGAGAGAGAGAGAGAGAGAGAGACGTTGAGAGAGTGAGATGATGGTCACCGTCGCACCGACTCACCGTTTGAGTTGTGTCACCGGAAAGTCGGAAACGGAGAGAGAGAGAGAGAGAGCTGCGAAGTGTGACTGTGTGAGTACCGTTTGAGAGAGAGAGGTGAATTTGAGCACCAAGAATCCGAACGTTGAGAGAATCAGAGAGATCTGAGAGAGTGAGAGTGAGATCGGAGATGTGAGAATGACTGAATGAGAATGACGTGAATGAGATGTCTGCTAGGGCAGCATCTCGTTCCTTTTATATGATCTTTGTGATAATGTGCATACGAGACACCATAATCCATATGCACCAACTTATCAAAAATTCTCGTAGAATCTTGTAATGCATCACTCGAGGGCCGCCCGAGATGTTATTTGAAAATCAAAACCGTCTATCTTTTATGTGTGAGTGATTATATTATTCATGCCAAAAATGAAGTAAATTGGTTATTGTTATATACTTGATCGTACATAACGTCAAATTTCCTATTAATGAATCTACGTTGCGATGAAAGGGCTTCCAACCGAGAAAAACAAAATGAACGGTATGGATCGTCATACTTGTGTCTCAATCGTGTGGCTAGCGTACATTGGACTATAGCGGAATACATTGGTCTATAACCAGATACATTTGAAAGGTAGCTACAAACTCATTTTTTCGAATGTTCGATCTAAACCGTTACAATTTAAGATCTTATCAAATTTATTATCCTCCCCTAAATAGGTGATAATCGGATGTCGGAAACCACATGATCAGAATACATTTGGTGCTTTCAAAAGCGTTAAAGTCCTATAATGCACCACTTGAGGGTGTGTTATTTGAAAATCAGAATCGTCTACTTTTTATGTGGGAGTAATTATATCATTAGTGCAAAAAATGAAGTAAATTGGTTATCTCTATTATAAAACAGAAGGGTGTGGGGACAAGTTGTTGGAACGGCTTAGATTCATTTGATCCAGAGGCTGTAGTGCATCCTCCCACTTTCCGATTAAGTGCCCATGGTTTTCACCTAAATCACACAACTGCCATCCCCTTCCAACTAGAATACGTAGTGCCGTAGGTACGGGCTAGCACTAGTCGTTATATATTTGATCACACATAACAAAAAAATTTCTATTAATAAATCTACATCCCGATGAAAGGGCTTCCAAAACCCGATAGACCCAAAAATTTGCGAGAGTGATTAAAACACCAAGAACAACAAAATGAACGATATTGATCGTCATACTTGTGTCGCAATCGTGTGGCTAGCATACAAGAAGCCCATTTTTATAGAATAGAATTATATAATATATATTACTTGTTCTAATTATAAACACAAAAAGATTGTTGGCCTTAGTGGTTTGAGATGTGTGTCAAGTCTCCAAGGACTTGGGTTCGAACCCCATAGTCCATAGAGATTATTTTTTTAAAACCAATTATTTTTTTTAAATTAGTTTTTTTTCTTATTTATTTTCTCTGTCTCTTTTTAAAAAAAAATCTTTATTAGATAAAACACTACTAATCTATTACCAACTGAAATTGCCCCACTAAGATGAAAAAAAAGGGTCTTGCTGGGATTGTTTTGCACTCATATTTTTAGACCTTATCAATGTTAAATACTGCTTTATCTTTTGATGTGTGTACATACAAATTAATGGAAAGATATTGTGGTAAATTCACGAGATAAACAAAAAAGAGTGCAAATATATATATAAAAAAAAGAACAAAATAACCATTCCCCTTATTTTTATTCATATATCAGATTATCAATCAATTTATTTTTAACTATTTCCGTCATGATTTACAACATCCTGTCATTTACTCTCCCAATTATTTTTATGTTTGAATTTTGATTCAAAATTTCTTAATTATATAAAAAAATTTAAAATCTTATTTTACTTAAATAAAAGGAAAAGATTAATAAATTATTGGATTATCAAAAAATACACAGAAATAAAAGTAAACTATAATCTGAGACCGTGCCGTGCCAGACTATTGGATTATCGTGCCCATGCCCGTGCCGTGCCCGTTTAAGACCGTGTCGTGCCGTGCCAGACTAACTTCCGTGCCGTGCCCGTGTCGTTCCCCCTTACTTCCGTGCCCGTGCCGTGCCGCGTCCCCGTGCCTGGCTAGAACCGTGTCGTGACTCGTGCCCCATCCCACTTCCGTGCCGTGCCCGTCTAAGACCGTGTCGTGCCAGGCCAACTTCCGTGCTGTGCCCGTGTCGTTCCCGCTCACTTCCGTGCCCGTGTCGTGCCGCGTGCCCACTAAGACCGTGCCGTTCCCGTGCGGTGCCAGGATTATTCCGTGCCCGTGCCGTGCCGTGCCGCCTTCAAACGTGCCGTGCCCGTGCCGGCCCGACCCATTTTACACCTCTAAGTAGAGAGAAGATGTAGAGTGAGGGCTGTATATATAACTGAGGGCAGTCCTTACATTCTTTCCGTACAACAGAGTTAGGTCCTTAAAATGAAAACAATACTGGGGTCTCTCTGTAGGCGAAATTCTAAGAAAGAGTGAGTGAGATAAAGAGATAAAAGGGATATCTAGGTATTTAACCCAAAAATTAATACTTTGTTCGGATTGCTTTTTGAAAAAAAATTCTCAACTCAAAAAATACTCATTACTCCTACTTTCAATCATTATTCACCCCTATTTTCAATCATTATTTTCATTTCTCTCTCTATCTCACCAATCATTACCTCTACTTTTAATCATTACTCTCATTTCTTTTTCCACTCATAGCCCTATAAAATTTCTCAAAGTTTTTTCAAAAATTCATCCTAACATAGCATAATTAACCAAGATCTAATACTTAAAGCTCATTCGAAAAGAACGATTCTAAATTTTTTTAGATAGGGAAATTAACGAGTTTTAGAAATAGGTTCAAACACTACTAAAACTCATTAAGTTTCATCTAGTTTTGAGTTAAAGAGAGCGAAACCCTTAATCCAAACAAAAATTTGGGATCAACCGGTTGTAAAAAATTACTGGAATTGTTCATATTTATAAAACTTGAGATGAGAAGATCACTCATGCCCAAAATAAGTTTTGATCGAAGCTCGTTTGCTACATGAACAATCGTGTTTTTGCTGGAACAAATGTGTGGTCGGAGTTTCAAACCAAATTTGCTACCTATTTTTTTCCCGCAAAAACGCCAGCAAAAGATATCCCCTCCAAATGACTTTTAGCGTGGCGATCTTCCCAACAAAATGAACCATTTTGGTCATTGTTTAGGTCCACAAAAGCTCAAGAATTGAGAAGCATACTAAATTAAAATGATCCCTCACATGATTCCTTACGTGACGCAAAATAGAAAAGTGATCACATGTTATTTGACGGTCAAAACAATTCTTCTGTAAGTCTCGTGTTTTTAAAATCCGTGCAAAAATCAAGTTCACTAGACATTTGTGGAACACGTCATATTTGTGACAAGAGAAATAAAAAAACTCTAATTGTCTGTTTCTGTTCAAACAAATATAATTCGACTTTACGGATTCTTGATATTCTATACTTTTTGCATAGGTGTTAAACACATCGAGACCAACTAGATGAATGAGGCCTCATTCCAGAACCTAAATTAAGTACTTATTTTTAAAGAAGGTAATTTCAAACTAAAAAATAGTGTGTTTATGCAAATATTTTTCTAACAATATGAATTTTGTTTGATAGATTTCATTGAAATCTTTTGAACGGTGCAAAAAAAATCAAAATATTAATTATCATTTATATTATTTTTTAATTTAAAAATGTGGAATAAACACTTATTTTTTAAAAAGATATTTTGGAACGAGGCCTGAGTGTCATCTTGCTCACATAGGAATTATACGACGGATCATCACGATCTTTGTCAGTCTAGGAAACAGAGAGAGAGAGAGAGAGAGAGAGAGAGAGAGAGAGAGAGAGAGAGAGAGAGAGAGAGAGAGAGAGAGAGAGAGAGAGAGAGAGAGAGAGAGAGAGATACGAGTAATGTGGCAGACGGTGTCATTGCTGCAAGTACAGATGACCGAATTCTCAACACCATTTAGGTCATCGGTGAACCAAGTACAGGGATCATCACCCACACTGAAATTTCAGTCTTTCTTCCCAACTTTCCTTCAATGCTTCCACTGTTAAAAAAAATGTGTTGAAAATAACCCCACAATTTATAGTCTGTTGATAATTTCCAGAATCAATTTACAAACAAAATAGCACCACTCTGCAATGCAAATTACTACTACTGAACATCGGATATATACACAGCCATTATTTTCCTATCTTATTCATTTTCGCGGAATGGGTTTTTTTTTCCTAGAGAAATGATCTAATTTCCAGAAAATTATGAAAAAATAAGTTTCAAGAATCATCAACCAAACAAGTTTTCAAAAAAAAAAAAAAAAACAGGGTAAATAAATCTGGAAAACAGAGTATAACAAAACAACATAATTTTTTTTTTATCCTTTTGTTTAATGTACTTGGTTATGAAAGAAGAAAATTAAAGATATTTCTCGACAAAATCTAGTTTCTTTTTCCTTTTCCTTTCTCTTTGCTTATTATCTAAAAGTTATGTTTGAAACTTGTAATAGCCACACCAAAGAAAAGAAAGAAAAAAGAAATGGAATCTAAAACAGAGGAAAATTATGGGCAAAGTACAACAATTTTCCCCTACTTTTTGTGCAAAGGGGAAAAAAAAAAAAACGAAAAGGACATGGAAAACAATCAAGAAAAAAAAAAAACTGAAATTGTGAAGGAAATGAATATTCCAATGGCTAATGGAGTAAAATCTCGTGGGAATATCCTCATGTTGTGTTGTTCAGAGAGGAATGAGAGCTTCGGTATTGGATCTTGTAGTGTAAGGGAGAGAGAGAAAGAGTTGAAAATGACACAAACTTGCATAATTCGAGGATCATGTGCAGCTCCTGCCAAAAATTAAAATTGGTTGGTAAAGAGTCTTTGTACAATGGCCATTAAAGTTGGTTGTTTTGAAGGTTACAAAAATAGGGAATGCCATTTCGAGGATCATGTGCAGCTCCTGCCCCTTAACGAGAAATGGAAAGATAATAATACAAGGAAAACCACCCATGAAAATGTCTCTTGGTTTCATGAAAAATATAATTTATCTTTTTGAAATGTTGATAGGTCGTAGGTTAAGAATTTGCAAGTAGCGGTAGTAGGAGAATATTGTACGTGCACTTTCAGAGGCCTCTTTGAATTTTTTATTTTCCTATTGTTCTATTTTTTTTTTATCCTTGTGATAAATGAATTTGTTTTTGATAAATGAATCTGTTCTTCGACGATCAAAAACAAATTCAATAAACTAAAATCCAACAGTAGTCACGACTAGTCAGTCTAGCTTATTCTTATGAGAGTGATCATCCCATGGGAAAACAAATCGACCATCATGCGAAAAACTTCAGCTTCATTGGTTTTAAAAACCAGCATAATATATGAATTGAAAATTCGCCCATTTTGTCTTTACAATTATTTTTAGAATCTCTTTTCCAAATTTATTTGTTGAGAAACTCGGGTCGTTCACCATGGATCTTCTCAAAACAAAATGTTTCTTCTCTCTTCACTTGGACCTACTACTTGCGTGCAGCTTTTTTGACTTAGAATACCTGAGCTCTGAAATTAACGATCGGATAATTTGCTGTGGCTGTGAAAACTATGAGCTTGGGAATAAGCCCAAGACTCGCTGTTATAGTCTCCAAAAAAACTTCAGAGGCAGAATAGTGATCCATTATAATTAAGGAATGGGGGCCAAAAGGAAGGACAAGATTAAGGTAGCCCTTTATTTATTTATATTTATTTTTTTATGTCAATCGGAAATTCAGATGGCCCCTTTTTTAGTACTACCTAGTGTCCCCCACTTATCAAAACTTGGGCCGAGGTTTCTATAAAAACTTAGGCAATTCTACTGGCTGGCTTTGTTCAAAGAATCAAAGGTCATGGTTTCACATTGATAACATGTTGTGATAATAATGGAGCATGTATTACTACATAATTTCTTTGTCAACAAAATTAAATGGTTTCACATAGGGCAACGCCTATGCATCAGTATTACACATTCGAAAGTCCACTTCACACATCTTATAAAAATTACAGAGAACACAGAACTGCAAACAGAATTGTCACCAAACAATAAAAAATAATAACCGGAAATTGATTTCAGCACTTTTTTTTTTTAATCATCCACTCTACTTTTTTTATTTTCTTCCTCTTGTTCAAGTGAATCTTCTACATTAGTCCCTATGTGTGCAAAAGTGAACCAATAAAAGAGTAAGAGGGTAAATTCACATGAATAAAAATAAAAAGAAGCACAAAAATGTGGTCCTCACACTTAGTATCGGGTCTCACAAAAATGTGTGGTTGAGAAGAGGCCTGAGACACCACGTGGCGTTGAGCATTGAATAATTTTTTTCACAACACCCAGTTTAGTAATTTACTAAACGGTACAAGTGCTGTCTTTTTTTTTTTTTTTTCCGCTAAGCTAAAAAGGGTGGAGGACGGGGCGACCGGGCAGAGCAATCCTTTGTTGGGCGTGAGGAAAAAGACTCCAGACTTGTGACGGATCCTGGAAGGGACCAAAGAACCAAAGCTACTATTGTGCCACCAAAAGTTAGTCCAAACCCAAAGGAAGTAAGCCTTGACCAACTAGGCTATATGGTCAAGTGTCGTCTATTCTAAAAGGAGGACTCAAATTCGGTCACATCATAATTCATTAACCTTCTATTTTTATGTCAGTACGTACCCTTAATTTTCGGTTATTCAGTCAATATATATACAGTAGTTTTTTTCTCTAAATAAAAGCATATTCAAATGCAGCCGGTAAGATGTCGCAGTGGGCCGGGTAGCGATATATTCACACCTAAATCACACAATTCACGTGTGTGAGCGCGAACGTGAAAGCTTCTCCGAAACACATCCCAACCTAATGAAATTTGTGAGAGCGAGAATTGAGAACGCAAACGTCGGTCATTTTGAAGGATTATGTAACTAAGACGCATACATTTGGTTCACATAGGAGACGCATACATTTGGTTCACATAGGAGTGAAGTGGTTTTTGTATATCTATCTTTTCAACACTCACCATTGTGGTTTGTAATTTTGAAATTTACAAAATGTAAAACATTAATTACTTGAACAACACAAATATATTAGGAACAATCATTGGCTGTTAAAAATGTTACCTTTGCTTATAATGAGACATGAAAGAACAATAGCGATGAAAAACTTGCCAGAAGCCACCATGGCATTTGCATACAGAGAGAGAGAGAGAGTTCAGTTCACCCAGTAAATACGTACTCGGTACTTCAATATTAGGCTTGGTTATATATATATACCCTATATATGTATATGGTTAAATTCATTACTCAATAAAGTTATTTGTTATTACTCAATTTCCAACAATATCTTGATTTTCCACGAGCAATTTTAGAAAGTAATGAATTTGCAGTTGCTATCCATTACGAAACTTCAAACATACACATATTTCCTGATTTTCTGGCAATTAAAGTACAGTTTTATAGGTATTTCTAAATTTCCAACTACGTACTGATTTTCTGCAAGTATTTTTAGAACGTGAATTGGATGGTTGCAAATAAAAATGTTAGGCTTACAACAAAATTCTATAACATACCTACAACATATGGGCTCTAGTGCTAACATGTACGGACGTTGTAAGTATCTTGTAGAATTTTGTTATAAGCCTAACATTTCTCGGTTGAAAAAGATACCAACAAAAGGGTAGTGCCATACAAGCATTTGGGTATTAAAATGGGCCCCTAGTGTTGCTATACCCAAAAAGATTTGGACATATATAATGGGTACTAAAAAAATAGGAGGCCCTAGTTTTTACACATTTTTGAGAGACTTAAGGCGTGGGTCTCTTGAGCCTTAGCCCAAAGCCGGCCCTATACTTACCTATAAGGATTACTATGAGAACCTCATATTATCTATAAAATTCATGTTTTGTTATTGATTTTCAAAGAATGTGAGAGAGAGAAAGAGAGTATTTGGAATCGGATTTGCCAGTTCTATGATCTTCGTCGTTGGATTCAAGAGATCACTCTAAACTGTTAGATTTATTCATGTATACAAGATTCAAAAACAGAGCTTGGTTATTATATATATATATATATCGGATCGGGGCGGTTCCGGAGACAACCAAACAAACACCTAAACAAACACCCCATCTCAGCCCTCCATTTCAAGGGCTGAGATTAAATCCCAACCCAACCTTAAAAACTAATTACACGCTTCCCCCTTCTCCCATCTATCACGTCTGACAGACTTATACAGAACCGGCAGCCCCTCCACCTCCCTCCACTCCGACTCCACCTCCCTCCACTCCGACCGACGAGCTCAGCCCTCGCCGCCGATGACCCTCTCTCTCCACCAACGACCCTCTCTCTCCACCGACGATAATGAGAAATCTATCGAGCCGTCGCCGTCTCAGATATTGCTTTTGGATCCGAACATCTCGCAATGCAAGGGTAGGAAAAAGGATGTCAAGGGCAAAGCTGCTACTACACAGTCCGAAAGATTGAAAAGTGGTATTGAGATGTCATTGAATAAGAAGAAAAGAAAGTGTCACATGTGCTTTCAATTTGGACATGATAAGAGAACTTGTCCTTCTAATCCAATGCGTAAAACTAACAAAGGTAACTCAATTACTAATTCTATTTTTCTTATTGACATAGATGTTCTTAATTACTAATCTTATTGTTTTCAATTGTCAATTTTATTCAGTAGACTTGGAAGAGGAAGCGGAAGGCTCAGATAGTGACCAAGAGGAAGGCTCATATTGCTCCGAATGATTTTGGAGTATTTTGGCATGTTGACTTTGTTTCGTAATGTAATGTAGTAATTGTGCTTTCAGTTTAGAATTGAATGTAATGCGATGGACTAGTTTTTCGGTTAATTGTAAGAAAGTTCTTTTTATGGACCACTTTGTGGGATGAAATTGAATGTAAGATATATGGAACAGTTTTTTATGGACCGGTTTGGTTTTAATTTTATGGCAATGCATTCATGAAAATTTTTGGCAGAGTTTCCCTTGTTTTTGGTCCTAGCCCGACGTCTCGCGTCTCAGTCAGTATAATAAGAACAACAGGAATAGCATCAAGTTATGCATAAGCCCACGCCGGGCATTTCTCATAAGTGGTTAATCACCTTTCACAACAAAAACCATAAAATCCATTGCCAAGTTATCAAGCAGCCATGTCTTAACCATTCAATCTGCACATGCTATGGTATAACAACCAAAAAACATTGATCAAAAAAGGATTTCCAGATTGCCCAGATTTTCCGGAGAACAATACTTGAGTGGAACAACCATTAAGTGTCAACTAAGATTGCCCACTACTATAAGCTTGTCAAATTAAGGCTACAACATAACATATTGATTCTTGTTTCAAATTAAGGCTACAAAATACAGCCAACAAAAAATATAGCTCTATCCAGATTACAACAAAAAAAAAATCCCAAAACAACAGACAATCCTCTTTGGTTACTACATCTTCAAACTGCCTCTTTGCTCTCTTTTTTTAACCTGAATAGCCTCTTTGCTTGCTGCAGTAACTTCACCTTCTCTTTACTTTTTCTTGGTCGTCGTCGTGATCTTTGCTGCAATGCCACACCCCATCTTCACCTTCTCTAGTTGCTGGAGATAGCCTGATTCGTGGATGAAGTTCTTAACTATAGTGCAAGCATAACCCAGACCAAAAGAAGCTTCTGTCCACTGTATTTGAATGACACCAAATTTGAGTCACAAACATCAAGTTTTTCTAGATTCCACTTGTCTTGTATCTCCAAGTGCCTGGCAGCTCTAGTAAACTGAAGTTGACAAATGGACAAGTATCAAAGAGATGGAAGTGCAAAGGTAGTACGGCCACAGTAATTAAAAGAGGAGTATTTTACAAATGGAGCAAGGACATAATATTGCAGGCCGAACACAATTAAGAGCAAGAAACTCATGGTGTATACAGTGTGGTTAAGTAGGTAACTAGAATCACAAACTGAAATCAACAGGAAAAAAGAAAGGGCTTAATTTGTCATAAGTGGAAATTATCTTATGAACCAGAAATTCACACGATTCGAGGGATGTCAATGGGTCAATGTGGCGTTTGAGCTGCTTTGTTAGCTCATACCCTTGGTGTAGCTCATTGATTAGAGTCTCTTGCTCCCACCCCCTGATTATTTCCATTTGGAAGTTGCAAGAAAAAGAAAAAAGAACTGGTTTTGTTGAGTATTTGACCAGTTCAGATAATGCAAATATGAGATTCTACCATCAAAGACATACTTAGGCCCATTCATTTTAGAATCTATCCATCCAAAAACAATTTAAATAGCACTGTTGATTTTCCAAATATCCCATTCCCAATTCACCACGCCATTCCAAAGATGGATTTTGCAGCCCACGTGAAACAAGTTCAACTAGCATATATCAACTTTGAACCCTAATTTACGCAATCAAATTGAACGCAAAAAATCTGCAATTTCCCCAAATTTTGAAACCCTAATTTTTGGGGGTTTGAAGATGGAGAATCTAGGGCAAATTAAGAATGGAATCATCCACCAATTTAGGTGCATGACCTTTTCATTAGTTGGCTGGCTTCGTTCATTCTAGCGAACCAAACACTACCTAAACATTGCAGAAACGAACATGAATCTCAAAGCACAAATGAGAACTTGAAAAATTAGCCCAGCGAAGAGATACTTCCGGTTCTCGACAAGAAGGTTGAATTCTGTTGTGGTTTTTGCTTCTTGTATTGATTTGGAAGAGATTAGCCCAGCTATGGAAGAGGATTCGGCAAGTTCAGAGAGAGAGAGAGAGAGAGAGGGTCTGCAACGGCGTGGTGGTGGATCGTCGGTGGAGAGAGATGGTCGTTGGTGGAGAGAGAGGGTCGTCGGCGGCGAGGGCTGAGCTCGTCGGTCGGAGTGGAGGGAGGTGGAGTCGGGGTGGAGGGAGGTGGAGGGGCTGCCGGTTCTGTATAAGTCTGTCAGACGTGATAGATGGGAGAAGGGGGAAGCGTGTAATTAGTTTTTAAGGTTGGGTTGGGATTTAATCTCAGCCCTTGAAATGGAGGGCTGAGATGGGGTGTTTGTTTAGGTGTTTGTTTGGTTGTCTCCGGAACCGCCCCAATATATATCTTCTTCTTCTCTATTATAAAACAGAAGGGTGTGGGACAATTTGTTAGAACGGCTTAGATTCATTTTATCCAAAGGCTGTAGTGCATTCTCCCACTTCCCGGTTAAGTGCCCATAGTTTTCACTTAAATCACATAACTGTCATCCCCTCCCAACCGAGATACGTAGTGCCGTAAGCACGGGTTAGCACTAGTAAAATATAAAACAGAAGGGTGTGGGGACAAGTTGTTGCAACGACTCAGATTTATTTGATCCAAAGGCTGTAGTGCATCCTCCCACTTCCTGGTTAAGTGCCCATGGTTTTCACCTAGATCACACAACTGCAATCCCCTTCCAACCGGGATGCGTAGTGCCGTAGGCACGGG
Source organism: Rhododendron henanense subsp. lingbaoense (assembly GCA_020567845.1). NCBI lineage: Eukaryota > Viridiplantae > Streptophyta > Magnoliopsida > Ericales > Ericaceae > Rhododendron > Rhododendron henanense. The sequence goes on along the minus strand of CM036313.1, from coordinate 42,562,087 downwards.
CTAGCACTAGTATATATAATAACCAAGCTCTGTTTTTGAATCTTGTATACATGAATAAATCTAACGGTTTAGAGTGATCTCTTGAATCCAACGACGAAGATCATAGAACTGGCAAATCCGATTCCAAATACTCTCTTTCTCTCTCTCACATTCTTTGAAAATCAATAACAAAACATGAATTTTATAGATAATATGAGGTTCTCATAGTAATCCTTATAGGTAAGTATAGGGCCGGCTTTGGGCTAAGGCTCAAGAGACCCACGCCTTAAGTCTCTCAAAAATGTGTAAAAACTAGGGCCTCCTATTTTTTTGGTACCCATTATATATGTCTAAATCTTTTTGGGTATAACAACACTAGGGGCCCATTTTAATACCCAAAACACCTATTTTACGCTTAAGGGGCACAGACCTAATGGTTGGGCCCAACCTAACTTGTTCAATCAGAGAAAACCAAAAAGGAAAAAGAAAACGCGGATCACGAGTGGCTATCTTCATGTGGAGCCCCTTGGAAAATGATCCCATGTGGTGGGTTCATAGTAAAGTTTTATTCATATTTTACCCTTACAGCTCTAATCTCCTTTCATGAACACACAATAAAATGGAAGAAGATGAATTAAAGATCAAGAGAGAGAAAACATGATCCGAAATTAGTATTTGTATAGGTTTTTTCCTTGTCGAATACATGCATTTGGTTGTGAAAAAATTATTTATCTACTTATTATATTATTTTCGTAAATTTTATTAAGGGCCTCATTGTCTACGTCCGTCTTAGGCCTCTAAAATCTCAAGACCAGCCCTGGGTAAGTGTTGATTGTGAACTCGAAATCATCATATTAACTAGGTTTAATTACGGTTATAATTTGTTTAGTAGGGAGAAAAATATTAAGAATACTACCGCTATCAAGTCTTCGACCATGGATTTATACAACTTATTGAAGAAAAAAAAAATCCCAGCTTTTGGGGTGATCCAAATTTGTTTGTAGACGATTGAAAAATCATATAATTCAACGTGATGTTTAATTGCTGAAAAATCCTATGTCTGACGGGCAGTGCTGGCCCCAACATTTGGGTTGCCCTAACCCAGCTTTATGCTTTGTTGCCCACTTACTATTAAGTCATACAAAAAAATTTTAATAAAAAAATCATACAAGCACAAAAAAATTCAAAATTAGGTTATTTTTTTAGCTTGAATAACATCAAAAAAAATCAACATCAAAATGTTAATTATAACCCCGGTTATAGTGCTTTACGTTTAGCACGGATTCAAAGAAAATAATTTATCCTTGCATTTTTTGAAGCAAAATTTTTAATTGAATCATCGATTCATCGTACATTACTTATCCAAGAATTCGGGGCCCGTTCCACTAACTTTTGGTGTTTTTTTAGGCTTTTTGAGCTTTTTAGTTGATATATGTGAGTAGAATGACATGCCTCAAAAAACATAAAAAGTTAAAAAAAATGCCCACAAATGCTCTTAGTGGCATGGTGCCTCATTTTCAATGAGATCATAGGAAATTTCTTTAATCTCTCTTACGAAATGGTAGTTCAAAAGTAAAAATTAAAATCGTGTTAGCTCGCTCGATTTATTTTAACTATGAATTTTTTTATTTTTATTTTATGAAATGTAAGAACATGTCACTTATGCATTACTCTGGTTTTTGTTAAATTGGAAATTTCCAACAAAGTGATTTGTTTTTCGTAATATTGTGGATTGGGAAAAACAACAAAAAGAGGTAGAACAAAAAATGAAAAAATAAAGATAATTTTCATAATATTGTGGATTGGGAGGAAAACAAAAAGAAACAAAGAAAATAATTGCCCACACCAACCAACTGACTGGCACGCCTGAGAGTAAAACAAAAGAAAAAACAAGAAAAGGCAAGAGGATGTGAGGGCCTGGATTTCTCAAGCTTCAAGTGACCAAGACAGCAAGCAACCGATTTGTGCTGATAAAAGAAACTCTTTCATATTTAATTATTCATATCTAATTTATTTATTTATTTTTGGGTTGCCCCAACCCGAGGGTTTGCTGAGCTCACCTCTGGGCCGGCCTTGTGCACAGAAGAGCTATACATTTATCATCCCCGTGACCTCTATTTTTGTTAGAATATTCTAGATTTGTATATCTCTAGGATATTCTAGAATCGATTTGTATCACTAGGATATTGAGTATATTCTCTAGAATAATTTATTCTTGTTTCCTTCTTTAGATATCCCTCCTTTTATATTAAGGGATCTTGTATTGATGTATTATACACAGTTCGGTATACAACATTCTTCTTCTCCTTGTTTTCGTATTATGGTATCAGAGCTAGGTTCTCAAACCTAGTTTTTTTTTTTTTGACAATCACTGCCCAGTGCAGTTGGTATGTCATCTCTCTCCTAAGGGGGAGGTCTTGGGTTCGACCCCTGCTGGCGCAATACCCTTGGGTCCCAAGCTATATATGGATAGCTTCTGGACCCCGTGCTAACTCTAACACCCCTACTAACCCCGCTGAAGCCGCCTTGCCGAAATCCCTCGGCTTCACTACTGATTACCTCCACTAAACCCCAACCCCAAATTTCTTTCCTCTCCACCGACAGTATTATACTCCTCATAATACCTTTCTTTTTTCTCAAATTCTCTTTTGTTGCCTAATCAAAAGAGAACAGAGGCTTGCCCCAATCCATACACTTGTCCGTTCTTCATATCAGATCCTCTTTATCATCTTTATTCCAAACAAAGTCATCACAGTAATAGCCACATGCATCTCCGTCTATACAAAACCCACTACCGGCCGTCACATCCAATCTGCAAAGCACTCATCTCAGTTGCTCTCTTTTGTGTTTATTATGGAGAAAATTGACGCTACTCAACGTATTTCCATCACTCTTGATGGTCCCAATTATATTCTTTGGGCTCAGGCCATGACCAGTTTTTTGAAAGAGGAAGAATGTTGTATACTGAACTGTGTATAATATACATCAATACAAGATCCCTTTATATACAAGGAGGGATATCTAAAGAAGGAAACAAGAATAAATTATTTTAGAGAATATACTCAATATCCTAGTGATACAAATCGATTCTAGAATATCCTAGAGATACACAAATCTAGAATATTCTAGTAGCCCCCCTCAAACTCAAGGTGGGAGAGCAGTTACCAACTTGAGTTTGGTAACCAAGTCCTGAAATCGTCCTGGGAGGTGCGCCTTGGTGAATATATCAGCTGTCTGTTCAAGGGATGAGACTAGGAGGAGTTGAATAGTACCACGTGTGACATGTTGGCGCACAAAATGACAGTCAATCTCAATATGTTTCGTGCGATCATGAAAGACGTCATTATGTACAATCTGAATAACACTGTGATTGTCACAACGAAGTATGGTGGCAGTAGAGTGGTTGACACCCATGTCTTCCAATAACCATCGAAGCCCTAAGAGTTCTTGAGCAGTGTCGGCAAGAGCACGGTACTCAGCCTCGGTGCTGGATCGTGCAGTAACAGTTTGCTTCTTACTTTTCCAAGAGATAAGCGAATCACCGAGAAAGAAGCAGTAACCCGTAGTAGAACGACGATCAGTAGGGTCTTCAGCCCAATCAGCATCAGAATAGGCATGGAGAGTAAGAGAGGAGCGAGCGGAATAAAAAAGGCCATGGAACAGAGTGCCCTTAATATAGCGCAAAATGCGAAGAACAACTGCATAATGGACGGATTGAGGAGCAGATAAGAATTGGCTCACAAGATGGACGGTGTAGGCTATGTCTGGGCGAGTAACAGTAAGATAGACAAGGCTCCCAAACAAGTTGCCGATAGAGTGTAGCTTTAGTCAATAGTGTGCCATCCAAAGGAGTTGTAAGACGAGTGTTCGGCTCGAGAGGAGTGGACGCAGTCTTACTATCAGTAAGACCAGCTTGGGCTAACAGATCAGAAGAATATTTTGCTTGAGAGAGATAACATCCATTAGAATCTTTTGAAGAAGCATATTTTGCTTGAGAAAGATAACAAAATATTCTTCTTACTATCAATAAGAAGAATATTTTGTTTAATTCTGAACCCAACTTAGGATCCACCAGCTCCATCAAATTCCCCTTCTTCTTCAAGACCAGTGCCTACCGAGAAACACCATCCCTATTTTAGAACTCGAGTACCTAATGTGCATGGGATTTTATTTGAAGAAGCTTCGTTTCAATGGAGGTAAAAAACATGATGGTATTGTATCACTAACAAGAAGGTAGACATTACTGCTATGACGCACGGACAGTATGTGGCATCTCTATTTCCTTTTCCGCAATTATTTACTGTAGGACACAACTCGGACATGTGTGTCATGTGTCAGTGAAAACACACAGGACAAATCTGAAGACAAGTAGAAACGCCGTTGATTATGTATACGTATGCTCATAACAAAGTTCCAACAATAACTCTAAGGTTCGTTGATGAGGTTAGCAAGTTGTTCTTCTTCACTGAATTGTGATGCTAATGAGTTGCTCTAGTGTCTTGAATCATGTTAAAAATCATGTATGTTAATTTTTTTCCCCATGTTTTTTTTACAAGATTTTCCCCATGTTTAATGAGTATCATTTTTACTATTTTGGGTGGGGTTTTTTAGCCATATTTTATAGTTAGCAGGATAGTGGGAAGTTAGCCAACATGGGGGCTCTGAGACTATCCATAGCCCTGAAACCCAAATCCCGCCCCTTGTGGGACTCGAACCTTGGTCTCCACGAAGGGGGGACATGAGCAAACCATCTCACCAAACATGGTTTCTCTATTTTGGGTGGTTTATGCATGTTCGATTCATTAATGTGTTCGCCGTATCCCTATGTTCGTATCCGAACCTAGTTTTTCAAAAAATGCCATGTCCTTGTCCATATCCATTTCAATGTGTTCCCCATCTACATGCAGGCGTCCCATGTATGTGTCCATGCCTCTAAAGCATCACTATTACTTTCCAACTTGTTTAAGAAGGTTTCAAGTTATGTTATTTGATAAGAGGTGTGTTGGAGATTGTCCCATATCGGTTAATTGTTTCCTCCAAAACTGGTATATGAGCCTGGGCGGCTTATCCACTTATTGTCAATTGGTTTTGAGTTGGATGCTTTCACATGGTATCAGAGCTATGATTTCGGAGAATTTTGTTATTGATTAGTAGTTTGTTCCCCTTTGTTTGTGCCACAAGTGCACCGTTGTTTGTTGTGATCTATGTGTTATGAATCATTTACTTACCTCTCCACGTGCATTTCGATGGTCGCGCGTGCAGGGCAGTAGGAGTTTGTCCCACATTAATTATCTCCTCCAAAACTAGCATATGAGTTTAGGCGAACTCTTCACTCATTACCAATTGATTTTGAGTTTGATGCTTTAACATGGTGTATGCATAGCCTTTCTCCCAAAGCAGAGCAGCAAAATGAGTAATGAATTAAATCATGTTCCAACAATTTGATATTTGTATCAGTCTCATGATAAAGTCTCGATTCCTACATTGTGGTTATATGTCGACAGGAGATGTAGATGTATCATGTAACAAAGAATGCAAGATTAGAAAGAGATGGATCAACATACCCAATCAAGAAGATATAAACAGTTGTCAGGTGTTCTGTAACTAGTGATGCTTCTCCCACTAACAATCTCTAATGCGACTATTCTGAAGCTATAAACGTCTGCTTTGTCAGTCAAGTAACCACGCATCGCATATTCAGGTGCCATATATCCGCTGCATGTAAGCAATTGTCACATAAAATCTTGCTATGTGCATGATTTATAGTCCGATACATTCTTATCTATAGGGAACATCATGAAATTGGAGCTTTATCTCACAAGAGGTTACCAGTGTTTATGGGTCAGCACACCTATTAAATACTATAGCTGGGAGAAAAACTCTTTTTATCAGCAACAAAAAACAAAAAGTATGAAAGTAAGAATGAAGAAACTATAACAAAAATATAGCATGGACTTCGAATGAAGCGTGGGGACTCACTAGGTTCCAGCAATTCTGGTGCTGATGTGGGTATTGTCCTCTTCATCAAGTTTGGCCAGACCAAAATTAGATATCTTGGGGTTAAGATTTTTATCAAGCATCACATTAGTGGCCTTGATATCTCTGTGGACAATATTAAGTCTTGCTTCTTCATGGAGATAAGCCAAACCTCTAGCTATGCCAATGCAGATCTTGTACCTTGTCGGCCAATCCAATTGCAACTGGCATTCTTCTCGTCCTTTAAATCACCAAATGAATAAGCATATAGACATACGAGTCAACTAAAAGCGGGAAATTTAGGGGGAATTTCCATTCCAACATTTTAAAGGGCCTTAAAAGTTGGAAGCCCTGAAATGAACTAACGAAAGGTTACAGAACGAGTATTACATTCTAAATATGTACGTGCATGGATGCTAAAATATTGAAAGCAGTTGAATAAAGATTTAGAGTTTATCAAACAAAGCACGTGCAAGACTATTGTTCTCCATGTATTCATATACCAGCAACAATTGATTTCCCTTGATACAACATCCATACAACTTTATAAGATGAGGGTGTTGCAGAGCAGAAATCATTCCTATTTCATTCACAAACTCTTGATTTCCTTGCTTTGATTTGGAAGAAAGCTGCTTTACAACAATTACAGTGCCATCTGATAGAAGTCCCTACGGATCAGGGTTTTTTCACATTAGACAAGATGCATTACGATACTTAGATGTGACAATGAAGCACGGGAGAGTAATCTGTGAGTACTTCCTGTAGGATATACTGAACCAAAACCGCCTTCTCCGATCTTATTAGCTTCATCAAAATTATTTGTGGCAGCTTTGATTTGCCTCAAGGTAAATGAACCAGTCTGCTAGTCTAGACCCTTCAGATCTGTTAAACAAGCTAAGTAAGTTAAGTAGAATTCATATAGGACAAAATGACAAGCCGTAATTATAATATTTGAGTGCTAGTGAAGTGCTGAATGTTTTGATATTTGAACGATGCTTTGAACAAGAATTATCTTTTAAACAAGTTGAAATGCGTGAAGACATCATTGTAAGATTACATAGTGGTTGAGGGACAAAAGATTTGAATAAAAACCGAGAAATATCAAAAGTCAGAAAGATGAAAAATGGACATGGTAAGAAAATAGCTATGTAATACAATTTTATTGTACGAAATACCATGTTCCATTGTGTCTTTGCGGATTAGAAATCCTCTCCACCAAAGAATACCAAGAAGCAGGATGATAACAAAGGCTGCTGCAGCCACAATACCAACCACAACACCTGTAGATATTCCTTTTGTATGTTTTGGTGAAAAAAATGAAGACAAAGGAAATAATATAAGAGGTTTTGACTTTGCACAATGGCAATCGCTATTTGCCGCAAAAAAAAAAAAAAAGTGAGGTGGCTTTCAGATTTCTCCCAACAACCTCTTCCAGACCCTACAGGTGTAGGAGCTTTGTGCATTGGGGTGACCGATAATGTGACACTATTAATTAAGGTGATAAACAGTTTAATGAGCACAGATTTACTATTAAAGCATCCAACTCAAAATCAATTGGCAATGAGTGGAGAGGCCGCCCAAGCTCATATTCTAGGTTTGGAAGTTATATTTTACCAATGTGGGACAAGCTCCAATTCTCCCCCGCACGTGCGACCCTTGACTCGCACATGGTGAGGTAAACAAACGATTCAACACATACGACAACAATCAACTATTAATGACAAACAAAAGGGGGAACCAACCATTAACGACATAGAGTCTTGTCCAAAAACCTCCGAAAACCTAGCTCTGATACCATGTTAATGAATCCAACTTAAAACCAATTGGCAATGAGTGGAGAGGCCGCCCAAGCTCATATACTATGTTTGGAGGTTATATTTAATCAATGTGGGACAAGCTCCAACATTTACTACTACCGATAATAAATTTAATTCTAGGAGAATTGGGTTACTTCACACATGCACCCTTACTATGTTCCTATGCATTTCGAAAGACGTAGAAACCTTTTAGACAACAATCTATTAACATAAAATTGCGTTTGCTAATGAGATGCCTTGAAAGTTGAAACTAAGGTACCCAAATTAACACCTAATTTTGAGTTGTTTGGTTAAACATTCCATTGAAACAGTATCAGTCTAAGGATAAAAGCATACATTTGTGTAATGAATGTGAAACAATCTCTGTTTGTGTCATGGTTAGTTATCTACTTCTACAGCCTAGCTATGAAAACGAGATCAACAAAAAAAGCGTTCCATTATGTTTATGAAAATTCATAGTGAAACATGAATAATTACCAACTGCTAACAATTTTATCCTTGACTAGAGTTCATCTCTTAACATCCCAAAGTTTTGGAAAGAAGAGAGCAAAAAGGTCAAGGGAACATTTCATACGATATTATGAATAATTCCACATGGTTCCCGATAAGTCCACCATGAAAAAAGACTTACTTTCCTTAATTCATCTCCTTAATGTAACCGAGTAGCACATCTAAAAATTGTGAATACATTTTCTGTCCCAAACATTATCCCAAGAAATCACAAAGAAACTTGAAGTCCAAAGGAGTTCTATTCAACTTACCAGGGTTGTGCACAGAAATAGCTGAAATGAGAGGACCGTAAACTCTTCTAACGGAGAAACCAGTTGTCCCTTTTCTGGCCCAGTAGAAGCGGATCTCCAGTGTACCATCAGTCACAATTGCATCATAATTTTTTATGATTTCCTTACCAGTGCCTCCTACTTCATCCGCAATGTTAAAATCCTTCTGCACCATCTTTCCCTACAACAATTTTCTTATGAGGTCATATGTTGTTTTGTTAACCTTTCTTGATTTTTAAAAACTATTGAATTCGCATCCATGAGAGCCAAGAGACGAAATACTCCCTTTGTCCCTCAGTTTTAGACTCTATTTCATTTTGGAATGTCCCAAAACATATTCCTCCTTACCAACTCATAGAACCTTTATTTATCTATTTCCATTTTGGAATGTCAGGACCACAATTGTGCCTATGCCGTGCCGTGCCACATTTAAACGTGTCGTGCTTGTGTGGTGCCGTGTCGGCCCGACCCACTTGACAGCCCTACGCAACACAATTGGGGAAAGAGCTTTAAAGAGAAGTTGCCAGTTATATGCAAATAAAAAAGTGGAGAAGGCATATATTAACTAACAATAGCTCCAAGTTTGTCATTGTTGCAAGGTATTCAGGTAACGGGCCACCAATTCTGCAACTCCTCAAAATCCTGCAACACAATCAAATCAAAGCACTTCAAATCAGCAACAAACTGGTAAATCCTTTAAAGAGGGTTCCAAACAAGGAATCAACTTTCAGTGTCTTCAGGCTTGTCAAATTATTAAGGGGGGGGGGGGGGGGGGGGGGGGGGGGGGAAGGATGATGCTTGGAAACCATTTAAATCACTGATTCTCCTGCATTTAAAAAAGAAAATATGATCACCATATTACCATACAATATTGTGGCTTGCGTAAAAGCCATGGGATTAGAGGGTTCTGCTTTCACCCACAAGTCGGATAATTTTGTCAAAAGACCAATGCTAGGAAAAATTGGTCCTTCCAATCCACTACCCACAATCCATCTGCATACATCAAGATCGAAACAAAAACATGGTCAAGTAAATATTCTAAAGCTAAACAACCATTGATTAAATCAAAATTGGTCAAACACTCACAATCTGGTGAGATTTACCCTGTTTTGGATGAAATCTGGTATATTTCCAGTAAAGTCGTTGTCATCGATCTGACTGCAATATACTAAGGAATTAATTGATAATTCAAAGGAATTTCAATGACATTATGAGTCATGAGTCTCATCACTCATGACATAGAAAGTCAATTTATTTAATAAAATTTATATTATTATTTTTACCTTAATGAATGATATTATGGGTCAAAACATAGCGAGTCAATTTATTTAATAGTTTTTTTTTTGTTTTTCCATGCCTCGTGTCGTGCCGTGACGTTCCTGTGCAACTTCCGTGCTGTGCCATGCAACTTCTGTGATGTGCCCGTGTTGTGCCCAGCTAGGACCGTGTCATGTCGTGCTCGTGCTGTGCTCGCCCACTTCCATGCCCATGCCCGTCCACGTGCCCACTTCGACCGTGTCGTGTCGTGCCGTGCCAGGACCCCGATCGTTCCTATGCCGTGCCGTGCCACATTTAAACGTGTCGTGCTCGTGTTGTGCCGTGCCGGCCCGGCCCACTTGACACCCCTACGCAACACTATTGGGGAAAGAGCTTTTAAAGAGAAGTTGCCAGTTATATGCAAATAAAAAAGTGAAGAAGGCTTATATTTAATAACAATAGCTCCAAGTTTGTCCTTGTTGCAAGGTATTTACTAACATCGCTTGGAAACCATTTTAATAACTGATTCTACTGCATTTGAAAAATAAAATATGATCAACCATATTACCATACAATATTGTGGCATGCGTAAAAGCCATGGGATTAGAGGGTTCTGCTTTCACTCACAAGTCGGATAATTTTGTTAAAAGACCAATACTAGGAGGAATCGGTCCTTCCAATCCACTACCCACACTCCATCTGCATACATCAAAATCGAAACAGAAATATGGTCAAGTAAATACTCTAAAGCTAAACACTTATTGAATAAATCAAAACTGGCCAAACAATCACAATCTGGTGAGATTTACCCAGTTTTGGATGAAATCTGGTATCTTTCCAGTAAATTCGTTGTCATCGATCTGACTGCATTACACTAAAGAATTAATTGATAATTCAAAGGAATTTCAATGACATTATGAGTCATGAGTCTCATCACTCATGACATAGAAAGTCAATTTATTTAATAAAATTAGTATTGTTATTTTTACCTTAATTAATGATATTATGGGTCAAAACATAGCGAGTCAATTTGTTTAATTTTTTTTTGTTTTTCCATGCTGCGTGTCGTGTCCTTTCGTGCCTGTGTCGTGCCGTGACGTTCCCGTGCAACTTCCGTGCTGTGCCCGTGCAACTTCTGTGCTGTGCCCGTGTTGTGCCCAGCTAGGACCGTGTCATGTCGTGTCGTGCTCGCCCATCTTTTGAACGGTGCAAAAAAAATTAAAAAAATATTTTTCATTTACATTATTTTTTAAAAAGGTGTTCTGGAACGGGGCCTGAGTCTCATCTTGCTCACATAGGAATTATACGACGGATCATCACGATCTTTGTCAGACCAAGAAACAGTATTGTTATTTTTATTTAATAAAATTAGTATTGTTATTTTTACCTTAATTAATGATATTATGGGTCAAAACATAGCGAGTCAATTTATTTAATTTATTTTTGTTTTTCCATGCTGCGTGTCGTGTCATTTCGTGCCCGTGTCGTGCCGTGACGTTCCCGTGCAACTTCCGTGCTGTGCCCGTGCAACTTCTGTGCTGTGCCCGTGTTGTGCCCAGCTAGGACCGTGTCATGTCGTGTCGTGCTCGCCCATCTTTTGAACGGTGCAAAAAAAACTTAAATTTTTTTTTTCATTTACATCATTTTTTAAAAAGGTGTTCTGGAACGGGGCCCGAGTCTCATCTTGCTCACATAGGAATTATACGACGGATCATCACGATCTTTGTCAGACCAAGAAACAGAGAGAGAGAGAGAGAGAGAGAGATAGAGATAGATATATATGCGAGTAATGTGGCAGACGGTGTCATTGCTGCAAGTACAGATGACCGAATTCTCAACACCATTTAGGTCATCGGTGAACCAAGTACAGGGATCAGCACCCACACTGAAATTCCAGTCTTTCTTCCCCAATGTCTTCCCAACTTCCTTCAATGCTTCCACTGTTAAAAATTAAAAATGTGTTGAAAAAAAACCCATAATTTATAGTATCTTGATAATTCCAGAATCAATTTACAAACAAAATAGCACCACTTTGCAATGCAAATTACTACTACTGAACATCGCTTGGAAACCATTTTAATAACTGATTCTCTTGCATTTGAAAAATAAAATATGATCAACCACATTACCATACAATATTGTGGCATGCGTAAAAGCCCTGGGGTTAGAGGGTTCTGCTTTCACTCACAAGTCGGATAATTTTGTTAAAAGACCAATACTAGGTGGAATTGGTCCTTCTAATCCACTACCCACACTCCATCTGCATACATCAAAATCGAAACAGAAACATGGTCAAGTAAATACTCTAAAGCTAAACACTTATTGAATAAATCAAAACTGGCCAAACAATCACAATCTGGTGAGATTTACCCAGTTTTGGATGAAATCTGGTATCTTTCCAGTAAATTCGTTGTCATCGATCTAACTGCATTATACTAAAGAATTAATTGATAATTCAAAGGAATTTCAATGACATTATGAGTCATGAGTCTCATCACTCATGACATAGAAAGTCAATTTATTTAATAAAATTAGTATTGTTATTTTTACCTTAATTAATGATATTATGGGTCAAAACATAGCGAGTCAATTTATTTAATTTTTTTTTGTTTTTCCATGCTGCGTGTCGTGTCCTTTCGTGCCCGTGTCGTGTCGTGACGTTCCCGTGCAACTTTCGTGCTGTGCTCGTGCAACTTCTGTGCTGTGCCCGTGTTGTGCCCAGCTAGGACCGTGTCATGTCGTGTCGTGCTCGCCCATCTTTTGAACGGTGCAAAAAAAATTAAAAAAATATTTTTCATTTACATTATTTTTTAAAAAGGTGTTCTGGAACGGGGCCCGAGTCTCATCTTGCTCACATAGGAGTTATACGACGGATCATCACGATCTTTGTCAGACCAAGAAACAGAGAGAGAGAGAGAGATAGAGATAGATATATATGCGAGTAATGTGGCAGACGGTGTCATTGCTGCAAGTACAGATGACCGAATTCTCAACACCATTTAGGTCATCGGTGAACCAAGTACAGGGATCAGCACCCACACTGAAATTCCAGTCTTTCTTCCCCAATGTCTTCCCAACTTCCTTCAATGCTTCCACTGTTAAAAATTAAAAATGTGTTGAAAAAAAACCCACAATTTATAGTCTCTTGATAATTCCAGAATCAATTTACAAACAAAATAGCACTACTTTGCAATGCAAATTACTACTACTGAACATCGCTTGGAAACCATTTTAATAACTGATTCTCCTGCATTTGAAAAATAGAATATGATCAACCATATTACCATACAATATTGTGGCATGCGTAAAAGCCATGGGATTAGTGGGTTCTGCTTTCACTCACAAGTCGGATAATTTTGTTAAAAGACAAATACTAGGAGGAATTGGTTCTTCCAATCCACTACCCACACTCCATCTGCATACATCAAAATCGAAACAGAAACATGGTCAAGTAAATACTCTAAAGCTAAACACTTATTGAATAAATCAAAACTGGTCAAACAATCACAATCTGGTGAGATTTACCCTGTTTTGGATGAAATCTGGTATCTTTCCAGTAAAGTCGTTGTTATCGATCTGACTGCATTATACTAAAGAATTAATTGATAATTCAAAGGAATTTCAATGACATTATGAGTCATGAGTCTCATCACTCATGACATAGAAAGTCAATTTATTTAATAAAATTAGTATTGTTATTTTTACATTAATTAATGATATTATGGGTCAAAACATAGCGAGTCAATTTATTTAATTTATTTTTGTTTTTCCATGCTGCGTGTTGTGTCATTTCGTGCCCGTGTCGTGCCGTGACGTTCCCGTGCAACTTCCGTGCTGTGCCCGTGCAACTTCTGTGCTGTGCCCGTGTTGTGCCCAGCTAGGACCGTGTCATGTCGTGTCGTGCTCGCCCATCTTTTGAACGGTGTAAAAAATTTTTTTTTTTTTTTTTCATTTACATTATTTTTTAAAAAGGTGTTCTGGAACGGGGCCCGAGTCACATCTTGCTCACATAGGAATTATACGACCGATCATCATGATCTTTGTCAGACCAAGAAACAGAGAGAGAGAGAGAGAGAGAGAGAGAGAGAGAGAGAGAGAGAGAGAGAGAGAGAGATATATATAGATAGATATATGTGCGAGTAATGTGGCAGACGGTGTCATTGCTGCAAGTACAGATGACCGAATTCTCAACACCATTTAGGTCATCGGTGAACCAAGTACAGGGATCAGCACCCACACTGAAATTCCAGTCTTTCTTCCCCAATGTCTTCCCAACTTCCTTCAATGCTTCCACTGTTAAAAATTAAAAATGTGTTGAAAAAAACCCCATAATTTATAGTCTCTTGATAATTCCAGAATCAATTTACAAACAAAATAGCACCACTTTGCAATGCAAATTACTACTACTGAACATCGCTTGGAAACCATTTTAATAACTGATTCTCCTGCATTTGAAAAATAAAATATGATCAACCACATTACCATACAATATTGTGGCATGCGTAAAAGCCATGGGGTTAGAGGGTTCTGCTTTCACTCACAAGTCGGATAATTTTGTTAAAAGACCAATACTAGGTGGAATTGGTCCTTCTAATCCACTACCCACACTCCATCTGCATACATCAAAATCGAAACAGAAACATGGTCAAGTAAATACTCTAAAGCTAAACACTTATTGAATAAATCAAAACTGGCCAAACAATCACAATCTGGTGAGATTTACCCAGTTTTGGATGAAATCTGGTATCTTTCCAGTAAATTCGTTGTCATCGATCTAACTGCATTATACTAAAGAATTAATTGATAATTCAAAGGAATTTCAATGACATTATGAGTCATGAGTCTCATCACTCATGACATAGAAAGTCAATTTATTTAATAAAATTAGTATTGTTATTTTTACCTCAATTAATGATATTATGGGTCAGAACATAGCGAGTCAATTTATTTAATTTTTTTTTGTTTTTCCATGCTGCGTGTCGTGTCCTTTCGTGCCCGTGTCGTGTCGTGACGTTCCCGTGCAACTTTCGTGCTGTGCCCGTGCAACTTCTGTGCTGTGCCCGTGTTGTGCCCAGCTAGGACCGTGTCATGTCGTGTCGTGCTCGCCCATCTTTTGAACGGTGCAAAAAAAATTAAAAAAATATTTTTCATTTACATTATTTTTTAAAAAGGTGTTCTGGAACGGGGCCTGAGTCTCATCTTGCTCACATAGGAATTATACGACGGATCATCACGATCTTTGTCAGACCAAGAAACAGTATTGTTATTTTTATTTAATAAAATTAGTATTGTTATTTTTACCTTAATTAATGATATTATGGGTCAAAACATAGCGAGTCAATTTATTTAATTTATTTTTGTTTTTCCATGCTGCGTGTCGTGTCATTTCGTGCCCGTGTCGTGCCGTGACGTTCCCGTGCAACTTCCGTGCTGTGCCCGTGCAACTTCTGTGCTGTGCCCGTGTTGTGCCCAGCTAGGACCGTGTCATGTCGTGTCGTGCTCGCCCATCTTTTGAACGGTGTAAAAAAAAATTAATTTTTTTTTTCATTTACATTATTTTT
Organism: Rhododendron henanense subsp. lingbaoense; assembly: GCA_020567845.1. Lineage (NCBI taxonomy): Eukaryota > Viridiplantae > Streptophyta > Magnoliopsida > Ericales > Ericaceae > Rhododendron > Rhododendron henanense. The sequence goes on along the minus strand of CM036313.1, from coordinate 42,546,718 downwards.
TAAAAAGGTGTTCTGGAACGGGGCCCGAGTCACATCTTGCTCACATAGGAATTATACGACCGATCATCATGATCTTTGTCAGACCAAGAAACAGAGAGAGAGAGAGAGAGAGAGAGAGAGAGAGAGAGAGAGAGAGAGAGATATAGATAGATATATGTGCGAGTAATGTGGCAGACGGTGTCATTGCTGCAAGTACAGATGACCGAATTCTCAACACCATTTAGGTCATCGGTGAACCAAGTACAGGGATCAGCACCCACACTGAAATTCCAGTCTTTCTTCCCCAATGTCTTCCCAACTTCCTTCAATGCTTCCACTGTTAAAAATTAAAAATGTGTTGAAAAAAAACCCATAATTTATAGTCTCTTGATAATTCCAGAATCAATTTACAAACAAAATAGCACCACTTTGCAATGCAAATTACTACTACTGAACATCGCTTGGAAACCATTTTAATAACTGATTCTCCTACATTTGAAAAATAAAATATGATCAACCACATTACCATACAATATTGTGGCATGCGTAAAAGCCATGGGGTTAGAGGGTTCTGCTTTCACTCACAAGTCGGATAATTTTGTTAAAAGACCAATACTAGGTGGAATTGGTCCTTCTAATCCACTACCCACACTCCATCTGCATACATCAAAATCGAAACAGAAACATGGTCAAGTAAATACTCTAAAGCTAAACACTTATTGAATAAATCAAAACTGGCCAAACAATCACAATCTGGTGAGATTTACCCAGTTTTGGATGAAATCTGGTATCTTTCCAGTAAATTCGTTGTCATCGATCTGACTGCATTACACTAAAGAATTAATTGATAATTCAAAGGAATTTCAATGACATTATGAGTCATGAGTCTCATCACTCATGACATAGAAAGTCAATTTATTTAATAAAATTAGTATTGTTATTTTTACCTTAATTAATGATATTATGGGTCAAAACATAGCGAGTCAATTTATTTAATTTATTTTTGTTTTTCCATGCTGCGTGTCGTGTCCTTTCGTGCCCGTGTCGTGCCGTGACGTTCCCGTGCAACTTCCGTGCTGTGCCCGTGCAACTTCTGTGCTGTGCCCGTGTTGTGCCCAGCTAGGACCGTGTCATGTCGTGTCGTGCTTGCCCATCTTTTGAACGGTGCAAAAAAAATTAATTTTTTTTTCATTTACATTATTTTTAAAAAAGGTGTTCTGGAACGGGGCCCGAGTCTCATCTTGCTCACATAGGAATTATACGACGGATCATCACGATCTTTGTCAGACCAAGAAACAGAGAGAGAGAGAGAGAGATGGAGATAGATATATATGCGAGTAATGTGGCAGACGGTGTCATTGCTGCAAGTACAGATGACCGAATTCTCAACACCATTTAGGTCATCGGTGAACCAAGTACAGGGATCAGCACCCACACTGAAATTCCAGTCTTTCTTCCCCAATGTCTTCCCAACTTCCTTCAATGCTTCCACTGTTAAAAATTAAAAATGTGTTGAAAAAAACCCCACAATTTATAGTCTCTTGATAATTCCAGAATCAATTTACAAACAAAATAGCACCACTTTGCAATGCAAATTACTACTACTGAACATCGCATTTATAAACGGCCATTATTTTCCTATCTTATTCATTTTCGCGGAATGGGTTTTTTTTTCCCTAGAAAAATGATCTAATTTCCAGAAAATTATGAAAAAATAAGTTTCAAGAATCATCAACCAAACAAGTTTCCAAAAAAAATAGGGTAAATAAATCTGGAAAACAGAGTATAACAAAACAACAGAATTTTTTTTATTCTTTTGTAAGAAGAAAATTAAAGATATTTCGAGACAAAATCTAGTTTCTTTTTTCTTTTCCTTTCTCTTTGCTTATTATCTAAAAGTTATGTTTGAAACTTGTAAAAGTCACACCAGAGAAAAGAAAGAAAAAAGAAATGGAATCTAAAACAGAGGAAAATTATGGGCAAAGTATAACAATTTTCCCCTACTTTATGTGCAAAGGGAAAAAAAACGAAAAGGACATGGAAAACAATCAAGAAAAGGAAAAAAACTTAAATTTGTAATCTCTCTCATGATTCATGAATAAATGAAATTATGTTTGAATACCTTCATCAGGGATAGGGGTGTCAAATGGGCCGAACGGGCACGGGACGGCACATGCACGGTCTTGGCCTGGCATGACACGGCACGGTGTTAGTGGGCACGGGGCACGACACGGGCACGATACGAAAGTTGTCCTGGCACGGCACGGTCTTAGATGGGCACAGTATGAAAAGTGGACGGGTATGGCATGGTACGACACGGTTCTAGCCGGGCATGGCACAGGCACGACATGAGCATGAAAGGGCACGGCACGAGGCACAAAAAAACCAAAAAAAAATAAATTAATAAGCCAAATACAATTTTATTACAACTTTCATTTCGGATACAACTTTATTACAAATAATATTTCAATACAAATACAACCCATGCAATAATATTCCGGATGAAAATTGGTTGGTGATGTGCCGGCACGGGCACGACACGATTTAAAATGGCACGGCCCAACACGATTAAGTAAACGGGCCGGCACGGCACGGCATGACACGATTTAAGAAAACGGGCCGGCACAACACGACACGATTGGCAAACGGCACGGCACGACACGACACGACACGATTTAAGTAAACGGGCCGACACGGTACGACACGATTGACAAACGGCACGGCACGATTTGAATAAATACTGTAAACAAGCCGGCACGAAGCACGGTTAGCATGAAATTAAACGGACTGAGCTGGCACGTCATGGCACATTTGACACCTCTAATCAGGGGGAAGACGAGTGGCTGCAGAGGCAAAAGTTGTGAAGGAAATGAATATTCCAATGGCTAATGGAGCAAAATCTCGTGGGAATATCCTCATGTTGTGTTGTTCAAAGAGGAATGAGAGTTTCGGTATTGGATCTTGTAGTGTCAGGGAGAGGGAGAGAGTTGAAAATGACACAAACTTGCATAATTCACTCGATCGAATATTGTTAAGTGCCTCATTGGAATACATGTAACTTGAAAAAAAAAATGAATCCTAATGGATACGAAACATTGGATCAAAACCACTGAATCCATTTCTTTCAAGTTATATGTGTTCCGATGAGGCACTTGACGATATTTGATCGAGCTAATTTTTGGTGCACATGTAGAACTCAACAAGCTCTATGCGGTGAACGTCTCCAATCGTCAGACCGATGCTGGCAAGGCCGCGCCGGTGGCTGCGTAGCACGCTGTGCAGCACGGAGCTGCACAACACAGTCCCCGGATCCCAACAAGAGGTACATTCCAAGGACATTAATTGGCTCGTTCGTTCTGGGTCTCAAAACCCGACACAAACTTGCATAATTCTCCCTTTCTATTTCGTTCTGGGTCTCAAAACCTGACACAAACTTGCATAATTCTCCCTTTCAGGTTCCCCAAGTCATGCCCATCAGCCAGGGCAGTTCGGCAACCAAAGACATTCATGGGTCCGAACCCGTCAGTTCGGCCTACTACACAATATAATCCCTCCGTTACATATTAAGAGTCCACTACAAAAAGTCGTGTCATTTTTCAAATAAAAAAATCAACTACTTCTGTGTATAATTTTTTGAATTTTTCCGCACCAAATTTAAGTACTAATCAAGATCTTTAATACGGTGCGAAAAAAATTAAAAAATTATGTAGGTAAGTAGTTAATTTTTTGATTTTAAAAATGGCAAGAGAGAGAAGAATATGAGACTCTCAATATGGAACGGAGAAAATGTTACCCTTCTTCTTTTTATTTTTGCTACGTATGAATTACATTTACAAGAACAGAACATAGAACATATAAAGCATGAGATAAACAGTTCAAATTACAGGAAGATATAATGGTGATAATTCTCTCGCTATGATTCAACGACATTAGGGACTCACATAATTAACGGAATGCTACAAACACATGCTACATTTTTAGAGTTGTCTGATGAACATAGAACGACTTCAGACACGTTTGGATTCAATCGGAATATGTGTCGGTACATTAATTAGCCAAGGTTAATCCACTCACCAAGGGTACTCAAGTTACTGGCGAAGGATTAAAATTGGTTGGTAAAGAGTCTTTGTACAGTGGCCATTAAAATTGGTTGTTTTGAAGGTTACAAAAAATAGGGAATGCCATTTGCAGGATCATGTGCAGCTCCTGCCCCTTAACGAGAAATGGAAAAATAATAATACAAGGAAAACCACCCATGAAAATGTCTCTTGGTTTCATGAAAAATACAATTTATCTTTTTGAAATGTTGAGAGGTCGTAGGTTAAGAATTTGCAAGTAGCAGTAGTAGGAGAATATTGTACGTGCACTTTCAGAGGCCTCTTTGAATTTTTTATTTTCTTATTGTTATGTTTTTTTTATCCTTGTGATAAATGAATCTGTTTTTGATAAATGAATATGTTCTTCGACGATCAAAAACAAATTCAATAAACTAAAATCCAACAGTAGTCATGACTAGTCAGTCTAGCTTATTCTTATGAGAGTGATCATCCCATGGGAAAACAAATCGACCATGACGGGCAATGAAAAATCATGTCCGAATGTGGTGTTTAATTGCTGAAAATTGTGGTTATTGCGGATGATTGATGGTTAGGATTCGCAAATGCCTTCTAACCGGTACGTAACTGATTTGAATGATTTAGTTGTTGTAAACTCAATATCAAGTAGTGCCGGACCTTAAGGTATGGACAATTCGCTCACATTTAGGACACTCGAAGGCATAGTAAATACCATATTCTTCGAATGGTGCTTTCAGGCAAAGGCATGCGGTAGTACAAAATAAAGTATTAAAACGTTAAACTCTATGTTTTACTATTTCAAAGCAAAATCCCCGTCAAATTGACTTCTTGTTTCTAAACTCTCGTACAAAACTGTCATACCCTAATTTTTTTAGGTGAGTGATTTTGGTACTCCCCTTTTTATTAACCGCACTTTTCTTTTTGTTTTTAGTATGTGAAGTTACCAAAATATCTTTCAATTTTGTGAAAACCATTTCATTTTGATAACAAAAAAAAGGAAATATGAAAAAGTTGAAAGATATTTTGATAATTTCACATACTAAAAACCAAAAGGGGAGTGTGGTTAGTAAAATGGGGAGTGCCAAAATCACTTTCCTAAAAAATTATTATGTCTTCTAGTCGATTTAAGGACGTAAGGTGACCCTGTAAAAAAAGGTGCATGTGTCTTCGAGGTTTCGAACATTAAGCAGGGGAACCCTTTCAAGTCGTCGTTGAATCTATGGGCCGATAACAGACATCCGTTTTACTTTTCCCTTCGAAGTTCGATGAAAGGACGCGCATTCAATGAGGTTCACCTCGTATTTGATAACAATAATTCTAACATCACACCCATTTGTACACCTTCACTCACAATAAGGGTGAGATCCATACATACTGAGTGTATAGTGTGTGCGGGCTCCACCCTTATTGTGAGTGTGGATGTGTGATTGGGTATGGTGGTAGAAGGATTGAATTGATAATACAACTTTTTATAAGCGATTTGAATGTTGTTTGATAAATCTCTATTAATTCTATCAAACGACTTAAAATTAGAGGTGAAAATTTGGACCCAGATTCATGAATCCACCCATCAATTTATCATCCGTTCAAATCCACTCATATTAAAATGTGGTTTTTATAATTGGGCTAAGTAAATCCATCTTTGAGAACAGAAAAACTTATTTATGGAGGGTTCTGTAAATAAATAATTACAGAGTCAAATCGCAGCCGTTCAAAAGTGTTTTAGATAGTCTGAATTAAAAATCAATTTTGACCTGTAAAAAATAATTATAATCGGTCAAAATTAAAAACGAATCTCAATCATTAATTTTTGAATAAACGGCTGTGATTACACCGTTTTGTTAACAACCCTCCGTGAATAAGTTTCTCTCCTTTGAGAAACCGTCAATGCTAGCGGCTTTTCACACTCGACGATTCCTCTCTAGCGATCGACCAACACACACACACACACACTCTCTCTTTCTCTCTCTCTCTCTCCCTGATCGACTCTCTCTTCCTCTATCTCCTGCCAAAATCCTAGCTACGTTGACGCGAGGTTTAATTTTGACAGTAGGGGTTGGCGCTCGTTCTCTCTCATTTGCCGAACACTTCAGGTACTTATCCCTTAATTTCTTTTTCATCCGTGAATGTGATTTTACATGCTATAGAAGCTATACCCAACATTAGAATCTACCAAATTGATAATTTGAGTATTTGAGATAGGTTATATGTACCAGTTTTCTGTTGCCTACTACATGTTTGATGAAAATCCTTCAACGGCGGGTATGTGTGTAATTCGCATGTGTTTCTCCCGAAGCCACCATTCTTTAAGATTCTGGTCTAACTAGGAATTTGAATTGAAGAAAGGATACATTTGTATAAGCAATTAGGTATGAAACCAAGAATTTCATTTGACTTAAACAACTCCATGTTTAGGTCTGTTTAGGTAGACCTCCATAGCATAATTTTTGTTGTTAATTTCGCTTCATATTCTCCAAATGCCTTGATTACCGATTTTTCATCCTTGATTTATGTCATATCCACACTAGGCAATGATTTCAAGTGGATTTCTTTATGTAACTTACAATTTGATATAAATTTTTTTCTTGCTGAATTTTTTCTTGGTGATTTTTTGTTATGGAGTATTGCTGTAATTTGAGCTTTCTTCTAGAGTTTAAATTTGTCTTTTTGTATTAGGAGTCTAGGACACTTAAAATGGAAGACCATTTTGATGAAAACATCGAGCAAGGCTCTTCGTCTACTGTAAAACGTACTAAGAGGCCCACTTCTATTGCATGGGATGACTTTGATACTTTACCTACCAGTGATGATGGGAAAAAAGGGCCAATTGCAAAAAGTGTGGGCAAAAGTATGTTGTTGGTGGAGCAGGCACATCAAATTTGTTATGACATATGGTTAATTGTCCTAACAAAGAACCCCGTGACTTTCTTCCTTTTATGGACATAGATCAGGAGAAAATGGTGATGACAAGAATTAAGCACAATTACCCTTTTATGTTTGTGGAACATGAAGGAGTTAGGGATTTGCATTCCTTTCTAAATCCAAGTGTGAAATCGGTATCAAGAAATACAACAAAGGCTGATGTATTAAAGGTATTTGAAAGGGTGCAATTGATGTTAGTGCAACGAAAGCTATGGAGGGATTAGCCCAAGATTTACTAGTACTTAAGTGCATCAAGGAGAAGTATTTTTTTAAAATTTTATTCTTGGGTACTTGCTTCCAAAGATTATATTAGGATCTCCTATTTATACTTGCTGATATTACTAGATAAGATTAACTCTTGTCCTTCCAACTTCAAGTGGCTCAATCTAGATAGGACTAACTCGTGACCTTCCTACTTCTAGATAAGACTTGATTAACTTTAACAAATTCTAGACCTTTCTACAAGACTTCTTCAAACATCTAGAAAATTGCAAATTAACTTCTAACAATTGAAACGCGCATTAGCATCCATTCCAAGTAGGATATGCCTAACTTCAGATTTATGGTCATCCCTAACTAGTGATGGATATTTAGCTCTTACCGCGAACTACATTGATAATGATTGGGTTTTACATTGATGTTTGATAGGGTCACTTCTAACTTTGCAATGCTTGAATTGAGTCTTTTTTTGGTTTCCATTGAATCATTGATGTTTTGGGTTCATTTGAGTTTGTTAGTTTTGTATGGAAAGGCCATATAGTGTATGAAATGCTCTTGCTGTAAAAAAATGCAGGGAGTTTGACATGTCTAAGTGTCTTTGTTTTTGTTCAATGGACACATTATCTATGTATGGTCAAATTCCTTCTTTTGTTTATTGGTGAGTGTCACTGATTCATTGAGGTGTTGCTTGTGCTTGTTTGTATTTTGATGCATTTCTACTATTGGTGAACACTTGTTTAAGCATTAGCAATAGTTGAAACAGTTGATCTGTTATGGGTGAACACATGTACAAGTAGCTTCATAATTTTGATAGTAGCTATGTAGGTTTGGTGAAAAAAATGGGCCATCAAGCATTTAGAACAAAAACCATTAGGTTGTGTTACAGGAAGCAAATATCTATGGCTAGCCCTCCCAATTCCACCTGTGTTCCCCATCCCACACCCCAACATGAGCACCTTAACTTACAGTTGAGTCATAAAATCTATTTTTAATGGCAGTCATAAAGTCTTTTGAGTCTGTTGTTTCTGTTTCTTTCAAAGTAGATAATATACAGGTGGTGTTGGTTTAAGCAAATTGACATTTGGTATATGTGCCAGCTACTGAATCATAAAATCTATTTTTTTTAGGCTGCTGATTTTGCCACTCCCTTTTTTGTTAACGGCACTCCCCTGCAAGTGTATTTTTGGTGAAAAATACACTTGCAGGGGAGTGCCGTTAACAAAAAAGGGAGTGGCAAAATCATTTCCCTTTTTTTAAAGTTAAAATGAATTAAACTTCATAGATTGAGAAATATAAACAATTTAACAATGACAGAACTCTAAAATAAAGATTAACAAACTAAGACGGAGGGAGTACAATGTATAGTAAATTGTATCTGCCATGAAAAAACCCCTCCTTTCTTGCTGTAAGTGTATTAATCCCAAACCTCAGGAGACCAATGTAATTTACCCTAACAGTTCCTTTTTTCCATTCTTCAACACTTTATTTCTTGGGAAGCTAGGCCTCTTGATTGATTATTGGATCCGGTGTGGAAGGATAACCGTCCTTAGTATTGTAATTGATTTTCTGGTTTTTAATAATACTGGTACCATTTTGGAAAGAAAAAAAAAACTCTATTCTTCAAACCTCATCTCTCCCTCTCTCTCTCTCTCTCTCTCTCTCTCTCTCTCTCTCTCTCTCTCCGCAGATCGTTTCGAAGTCACTTTGCTTTGCTCTGATTCGTGCAATTGTTCTTACATTAGGGTTTGTGATTTCCAATGGCGGCTACAGCTACTTACCCGCCTCCACCACCATATTACAAGTTGTACAAGGACTACATTCAAAACCCTAACTCGGCTCCGGAGCCGCCGCCTCCTATTGAAGGCACTTATGTCCTCTTTGGTGCCAATTACACAGTGAGATTCTACCCCTTTTCTCCTTCCATTTTAGTTGGAGTTGTTTTTTTTTTTTTTTTTATAACCGGATGTCCAGGCCAACTTGCGCACCTCAACTAAGGGTATGTTTGCACTAAACTAAATGGAGGACAAGTTAATGACAATAGTCAAGTTGTCTGTGCTAAATGGTATTCTAGTTGATGTATATGAGGAGAATGACATGTCTAGAAAAAAACATGAACTTTAGTCTGTTTAGTTGAGCAAAAACGCACCCTAATTCGGGGACCTGAAGTTGGAGTAGTTGTTTGGATATGCGAGTTCATGATAATGCATAATGGGTTATGTCTCTCTTTGAATGCAAGGAGAGTGGCGGATGAGCTTGGGCGACAGCCCTTAAGTTCGCTCAACCAACATCGTTTCGAACAATCCAAGTCTTGGCCAACCTAGACTTTTTGTTTGTGATGCTATTCAACCTATTCTGCCTTCTAAATTGGATAGGGATGCGCAAGATTGTATCCGGTTAGAATTATAGATGATTTTATCTTAGTAATTGAATAGGTTGATCGAAAATATATATGATAATCCTTTTACAACTTGTACTGGCAAAAAGAATATCGGCTTTCATATGTGATAAAAAACAAATAAATTATGTTCGCCAACCCAACCTTGAATTTCTGCATCCGTACCTGTTTGAATGTCATCGGTGTTCGTTAATTGGTGTTAACAATTGAGGTTCATATTGAATCCTTGTTTTGTCAATACGATTTTGTTGCCCCCTAAAGCTGAAGATGAATGATTTTCTGCAACTTTTTCTCGTTTGGTCACTGTTTTAAGATTTGCTTCCAGAATAGTATTTTTTTGGTAGAAATGGATTAGATTAGATTAGATTAAAATTTCTTACAAAACGGTAAAGTTGCTCCATTGTGACCTGGAGGTCACGGTTCGAGTCGCGGAAACAGCCTCTCTGCTTGCAGGGGTAAGGCTACGTACATCAACCCTTGAGCGTACATCAGGCTGTGCACTGGGTTTGCCCCTCTAAGAGTTCTTACGAAACGGGGGTGAAAAACCCCTTGAGCATTATCCATAAGTAAATTAGTTATACAATTAGGCCTATTACAAAAAATAGGGAGCCCAACTCCTGAATGCAGCCCTTCTGCTGCCAATCTGTCAGCACAAGCATTGCCCTCATGGTAAATATCCTTCACCGTTTCCACTTGCAACTTCTGCATAAGAGACCTGCAGTCATGTGACAGAACTAAGGTGATGCAGAGGGGAGATATCATTGGTAACAAGAAGTACAACCAGCTGCGCATCCGTCTCCACTTTCTGGTTTTGTATGCCAAGGTCTAAGGCAAGTTGTAACTCATCATGGAGTCCCCAAAGTTCAGCTTGGATGCTGGTGGTGAGAACAACTCATTGACTGTTATCATCCCGTATGACCTTCACTGCACCATCGGTATTAAGCTTAAAAAATGCCGCTTTGGGCGGAATCCATCCAGTGAACACCCAGTTTCCAGTTTTGATACATCTCCTGTCTCCCATTACCACTTCCCATTCAATGGCTTTCGTATGAGTTGTTCTTGAAGAGTAAGCAGGGCCGGCCCAAGGTATTGGGAGGCCCTAGGCCAAATCATCAAGTGGGGCCTTAAATTCTTTCACACTTACAATATAATAAGAGATAGTTTCTATATATAAAAAAAATCGACCAGATTTCATGCAGAATATGCTGTGGTTCAGTGCTTTGGGTGTTCCTTTGTTTTCTCTGTGACCCAAGTTCAAAACCTGGCATCAACAGAATTCCCACATGGCCTTGATTTTTGACAAATGAAAACTTAATAAAGAAGTGCAGGGCGGGAGTCGAACTCCAGCAAACCAAGAAGACATTTACAATTTATATTGCGAGCAAATAATATATATAACTACTCTCAACGGGGGCCCCTCCTTTTGGGCCCCAGGCGTTGCCCTTGGGCCAGGCCTGAGAGTAAGCCACAGGAAATGAGTGGTACGAGGATTCCCACTGATTTTTCAAACCCAATTTGAGTCTACAAGAGGATTGGGCTAGAAGTTAGAGCTATTCAAATAAGCATATTTTGAGCTGACAAATAACCAATTCCAGTCCAGAATAGTTTTTGAAATCTACTTTGGCTGACAAATTTGGAAACCATTTCTATAGAACTTTTAAAGAAAATAAATCATTTTTAGACAACCCCGGTTACATGTTTTCAAAAAGGTAATTCTCTCAGGACTAAGGACAATAGTAAGATGATGCGTATTCATGTTTTCTGCACAGTTATCTGAAGCTTTATAGACAACAGATTTAGGAACAGAAATCAAGTTACTTCTTGATTGCTGTGATTTTTGTGAAAGGATTGGTTTATATTTGCACTTTCCTCCAGGTTTGGATTTCCTTAAGGCCATTGTGGAGAAATCCTTTTCGAAGGAGACTCATTAAGTCATTAAACTTAATCATTTTGAGAAAAATGGATCAAAGCTTTTAAGATTGGATTGTTTATATTGTTATTTCATGTCTGTTGACGTGGCTTGGACAACCTTTACCTGTCAAGTTAATCTACCTTTGTTACGAATTTTTGATGAAAATAATCCTTCTAGTATAGCACCTACCTTTGACCAAAAAATATGTTTGCATTTTGGATGCAGACGGATGATGTGCTTCCAAGCTTGGAAGAACAAGGAGTCCGCCAGTTGTATCCTACGGGACCTAATATTGGTATGTTTCCACTTCAACTTTATGTTGATAAGAATTTGGTTACATGTTGCTTCCCTTGCAGGTATATTGTCGTGTGACCTATCTTATGATGTCAAATTAGTTCTTTAAAGTTTCTGATTTTTTTGAAACTCAAGAGTAGATATCTGCTTCCTTTGCACGTATGACAAAGGATATATCTTCGATTCCTAGTACCCTGTGAGTGTTAGTAATGACTTATGAAACTGTGTTCCTCGTTGATGTTTCCAATAAAGGTTCTTTTTTGGGGTCTTTAGTGAGAGAAAATCTCATCCTCTTGAAACTTTGTTGATAGGGTTCGTTTTCTTGAAGACGTTTTTAGCATTTTTTTGGTGGCTTATTAACCTCGTTTTGATGGTAGTTGCTTGACATAGAACTGAAAGCTTGGGCTGCCAATTGCGGAAAAAAAAAGTTCAAGTTTGAGGGATCATTTGCTCTAATATACTCAATGGATGGATTCGTTTCTCCTTTCGTTTTCTTCTTGTTCTTTGCCAAGGGATAGGTTCACGATCCCCACCTGGGAAGCACTCACTACTCTACGTAGACAAGCTCATTTGCAATTACTACCCATCCCCTTTCCTGGCCGCCGAGTATGTTTCGATTACTTTATGGATAGTAGTCACTTTGCAAATAATCCAAAGAGGTTTCATCTCAGTTTATTACTCCTATCACCCTTAATTATTGAGAACTTTTTTTTTTTGAAAAGCAAAAAATTTCATTAATCTCCGAAATTGTTACAAAGATTAATAGGAACAAGGAGTGAGAACATCAAATTCCTAACCCGAAACCCAACCAAGTAAACGCTAGGAATAATCCCTGTCCAACCGAGATCCAAACTCCAAATTTAGCAAGAAGCCAAACATGGGAACACCTATTGGGACAAAGCCCACACTTGTTGGCCAAAAGCCCAGATAAAACAATAAGCTCAAACGCCTAAAGGGCCTAAAAGCCCAGATAATGGGACAAGCCCAAACAATTTAAACCCAAAACCCTAACAACTACAAACCCAAAACCTGTCGGCTCCACACCAGCCACCGCCAACCACCACGCACAGCCGACCACGTAGGCGAGACTCCACATGCCGTTAAGCAAAGAATCGGCCAAACCCAACAGAAAGGCCAGTGGGAGAAACAGCGCCAACGCCGTCACCGTCGAGATTGGACCTTGCCGTTAGGCAAACCAGCTACCCCAAGAGCATAGACCGGTGGTCAAACAAGACTAGCAAAGCGGGCAGCCAACGATCACACCACGAGCAGCCAGCAACAATGATCAAGGGGAGTAGCATGCAGGAGAAAGAGGTTGCTAGCAGCCCACCGCCGTGAAACTCGAAGCCGGACATGGATCGACGGGATGACTGGCACAAACATCAGCGAGAAATCCACCACAAGCAACCAAAACGCCGTGAACCAGCTGTATTTCGCCCGTCCCAAAAACGTTCAAGAGATGCCAACGGAAGAGGCAACACCAACAGATCTGCCACCGCAAACTGCCGCCATGCCACCAACGGCAAACGAGATCGAGAAACCGACAGCTAGAGCACACACCGGCAGAACCGCTCCCGCCCACCGATGCAAACCTGCAAAAGAAAAGGAAAAGACGGGAAAAGGGAGGATATTGCCCGGGGGGAAGGAGGGTCCAAAAAATTTATAAAGAGATTTGTCTTTGGATGATGAATATAAATTTTTCTACTAAGAAAACAAGAATAATAAATTTATCGAGCCTGAAGTTACAGAGCAAGTAATATTTGGATCCTATTACTTCAAGAGGCTTCCAAGTGTATTGTTCCAAATATTTGATCCATCTTTGTGGGAAGTAGGGCGACCTGGGTGAGAGTGTATTTGAATTGTGGTACTGGGATAACAACTTTGTATGAGGCTGCGTTTATGCAATGCAAGAGGCAAAGTGAGAAAAGATTAAATTGAGATCTTATATGCTACTCCTATTTGGCAACATTTCATTTTATTATCTTCTGAAGCACGCAAGGTTGTCATCTTGTTATTCTTGGAACATCCCTTTGGTGTATTACATGAACATTCCGGTCTCCCTCAGATTTCAAGAACGAACTGAGATCGCTTAACAGAGAACTCCAGCTGCATATTTTGGAGCTTGCTGATGTTCTCGTAGAGCGGCCATCTCAATATGCGAGGAGGGTAGAAGACATTTCTCTGATATTCAAGAACTTACATCACCTTTTGAATTCACTGCGTCCTCACCAGGTAGAATTTTTCTACAATTCTTCATCGGTTCTTAGCATGAATTCACTCCAGTCTACTATGCAGTTTTCAGTTCCTTTCCCTTGCTTTCGAGCCTTTTTCATGAATTCTGTTCTGCAGGGCAGAGCAACTCTAATTCACCTACTAGAATCTCAGATACAGCGTCGTAAACAAGCTGTGGAGGATATTAAGCGGTATGGTTCCGTTACTCTCATTGAAGTTTTCAGAGTGATTGAGATGAAATCTTAACTTCAGGTTATGTAGCATTTGAAAATGTTGTCTTGGAAATGCTTATTTGCCTCTGCAGTTTAGCTAAAGCACCTTGTATACTCTAAATATCCTAGCGTGTGAAAGAAATATACCAGGAAATACAAATATATTGCCGTGTTCCCGTGCCCCTGACATGGAATTTGGCGCATCCGACATTTCATCTCAAACGTACATCAGACAACCAGACTGAAATATATGTAACATAGATTAGATCTGTGGCGACAAAGCTTTAGGACCAATCGATGGATTAGAACCGTCCATTCACAAAGATGTTGCAAGTTGCGACGTTATCATCGGCATCCCAATCATCATCCACTACCGTTCTGGATATTAAACAAATTGAACCTTTGATGGTGGCCAACATTGGCATTCATAAGTAAACTGATACTTAAGATTCATGTATTTTGTAAAGCTCTTAACTAAGAAGAACAATGTGGCAACTGTCTTAGGTAACTAGTATCTAAATTTTTAACCTTAAATCTCCATAGAAATAACCCAATTCAACTGTTGGCAGTGGAGTTCATTCTAATATTGATGTTGTTTCCCTTGCTTTGTCTAGGAGGAGAGAAGAAGCGCAGAAACTGCTTAAGGAAGCTCTTGGAACATTGGATGGCCATTAGCCTGTAGATACATACTTCTATCTTGAAAACTTGCACCCTATGCTGCAGTTTTACATTGTCCAAAAGCTCTGGTTTTAGTCATTTTCATAGGTTAATGGGGGCCATCTCATTTTGCTTCAAAATAGCGGTGAGGGCTTCCTCTGTTATTCGATTGTTGTTTACTTGTAATAGGAATATGTGGAGCCTGTTCCAAAACCAGAAACTTTTTTTTTGGTTGTTTTGGTTAGACTATCTAGATTTTAACTATCTAAAGGCTATGTGATGGAACAACTAATCATATTCTATGCTGATTTCTTTTCCTAAACAAAAAAATGTGTTGGTGACAAAACAAGTTCAGTTATGTGGAAGACTTGATGTTATTACTTTAGGTCAAATGAAAAGTGGATAAGATGTGAACTCCACTCTTGTTTGCGTTTCTAAATGAAAACGATTCATTTTCAAGCGATGTCAAGTTCCATAGACTTCTAGTGCTTTGGTGCATGTTCGAGTCACGAGATTTGGGATCCGCAATCGAGAGGAAGGTTGCTTGTGTACCCCACCCTTTGTTGATTCTGCTATGAGACTCTTGCATTGTGTTGTGTACGACAATGTTGTAACATCACCAAAGTTGAAAAGCAACTAGGTGCTAGTACGGGGCATCCTCTGGATGAGACTTCTCTCAGGGATGTTGGCTTTGAATCTAAAAAGGAACGTTGTCTCCAGAGCTCTTGCTAGTTAGTTTCATGTTAGAATACGGACACAAGATTTCTAAGAAAATAGACACAGACCACTACCGCAGGACACTGGAAAAATAAATAAATATGTATATATAATATTTATTTTATGCCCGTGAAAACATAGTTGTGTGTAGAAAAATAAAGCATGAACACAGCATATATACATCATGTTACACTTTTAACCCAAAAATATTTAAAAAATATACATTACCCCCCTGAAAATACATAAGGTTAAATATCTAACCCTTGCCGTGTCCCTAGACGTGTCCTTCCTGTGTGTTAGTCGTGTCCCCATAAAACATTAATTGAATTTAATGGACATGTCACGTGGCGTGTTCCATACGTTTTTTGTTGTGTCCCCGTGTTCGACATGAGAACACGCCGACATCTAAGAGTGTCGGTGCTTCATAAGTTTTATGCAGGTGTGGGAATGAGAGATTGCATGTACTTGAGGAGTTAGTCGGGACGAAACTCCGATTACCCTTGTCACTGTCAGGAAAGAGAGAGACCAAAAAAAAAACCTAGGTATTACTAGGCCAACAAGGCAAGTAGTCCTTGCAGGCTTGCATAAATGGTGAGTTGGGGGATTTTCTTGCTGTACCTCGACATCAGATGTAACTAGTGGATCACTGGTGGTGAAAAATTTCTGAAAAGTCAAGATGTTGAGTAGTTTGTTTTAAACGACGAAGAGATACATTTCTATTAAAGGCAAAGTAGTGCAGCCAAGATTTTACCATGTTATGGTGATTTCAAAACATGAGACCATGACAATGGTGCTTATTTTTTTGACTCCACCACTGTCTGGTAATTTTCGCTTTGAGACATTGCGAACAGGGAGTCTGCATGACCTAAACAAAAGAGAGAGGAAAGATAAATGGTAACTCTTTGAAGGATCAATCCGTTTCGCGGAGGGTGATAGGCGCGTGATACCGTAGGTATGAGCGCCTAAGTAGGGCGAATTAGCGCGTTAGAGGCGCATTTTATTCCATTTTCCACTTGATGCCGTACTTTGTTCTGTTTTCGTGTTTTTGTTATTTTCGCAAGTAATAAGGCGGATTTTACGCCAACGTTGGGATGCGAGGCCTTGAGGCTGGTTTGGACGTCGCCGTGGGAGTCAAAGCGGAGGCGTGAGGCGTTGGGTGATGTCACTGGAGCGTCGGGTGCCAAATCCCACAACGCTCGAAAGTTGGCCACTAAGGCGTACGGTATCGATACAGCCCTCAGTTGTATCGATACAACGTGGAGCAAAACAAAGCAGAAGAGGATCAGAAAAATGGGTATTGATACAGCCCAAGGCTGTATCGATACCGAGCATCATAGCGGGAAAAAAAAAAATGTTTCGTCGTTTTTTATTCCGGATTCAAGAGGTCATGTATAAATACCCCGAAAAACTTCGTTTTTAGGGTTCGCTTATCTTTGTAGCAGCTTTTAGACTTACGTTGTTTTCTGCAGAGTTTGTTTACCTTCAAGTTTTGAAGTTTCGTTCAAGTACTCGCGTTTCAGTAACTCATTTTAATTTCCGTTCTTAATAAAAGTTATTCGTTGGTACCTAATTAGTTGATATTTCTTGTTCATTTTTTCATCTCGAGCAATAGAAGCATGATGCAATCTAGGGTTTCTTGCGTTTCTTTCGTAATAATGAGTGAGTAGTCGTTTAGGTAGGGTCGCGGGGTGATTAGCACGCCGTGACCGGTTCGGACACTGCTCCTATTTTTAAACAACCAAGAACAGGCAATTTTAGGTTAATTAAGAACATTCGTTAGATGAACCCGGGCATTGTCGGAGCCCATGTGAACGGGGGAATGCGGGTCCAAAACTCATTCTCCGCTGCGCATGGGTAAACGACGACCATAAAGGTTCGCATCTTTTGGGGTATCTTTTCCTCTCTAAAGTCGAACGTTTTCAAGAACACTGGATGGAGCAGGTTAACCCGGACTGGTCGCGAGTGCTATGAACCCTACGACCGTACCTCCTTTTTAATTATTTGAAAAACCAAACAATTTCCTTATTTTAGTTCTTCTCAACAACAAACTACAAGGGATGGGCTACCTAAGAGCCAGTTTAAATTAGTGTCAACCTGAGTTTTTAGTCAGCACACATCACCGTCTCTGTGGATTCGACTCCGGTCTTACCGGATATTGTGCTACGTCGATCTCCGCCCTATGCTTGGGGCAACCCATTAATTTAGGACTAGGTAATCACCAAGCATTTTTGGCGCCGTTGTTGGGGACGGTAACATGTCTTAAGAATTCGGGTCGTTAGATTTTGTGTCTTTTCTTTTTCTTTTAGTTTTTGTGTTGAGTCATCATAGGTAGAAGTAAGAAATCCTCCAGTAGGAAAGAAAACACCTCTGCAACCCAAGCACTTCCGAGACAACACCAATCGTCTCGTCGCCTTAGATATAGAGTCGTTAGTAGACGTTCCCGTAGTCGAGGAAGGTTCCTTAGTTGAGGAAGGGTCAACCAGTTCTGAATCTTTTTATATCGACGACCTTTTTGTCGAATTACCATTTGAACCACCGGTCATGGCCGAACAAAAGTCGATGTGTGAGCACATGCATCCCGAGAGGACCACACCTCTCGGACCAATAGTTCTGCCAACGGAGACAGTGGAGGCGCGCAATGCCTTCACCATCAAACCTGGTACGCACAATGCTCTCCCTCTCTTCTACGGGAGAAGAATGAGGATCCGTACGAGCACGTCCACTATTTTGAGAGGTTGGTGCGCACTCTTGCCACCACTTCTCAGTGGGAGAACGCTTGCCTTAAGCTTTTCCCCGCCTCGCTTAAAGATAATGCGGATAAGTGGTTGCATATGCAGAAGCCACAGTCTCTTACGACGTGGGCTACGGTCCGAGATTTATTTTATAAGAAATACTTCTCGGAGAGTAAATCCAAGCACCTGACTCGCCAGATACAGTCGTTTAAGCAGAAGGAGAGCGAGTCGTTCTTAAGGTGCTGAGAGCGGTTCAAGGACTTTCTGTTGTCCTTGCCACATCATGGGTTCGCGAAACACCAGTTGGTGTCATTTTTTATTGGGCCTGAATATTGCGATGGCCCAACAGATTGAGTACCTCTGCAAAGAAGAGGATTTTCTAGACAAGTCCTCGGATGACGCATGGGACTTTTTAGAGGAGTTGGCCAAGAAACACAGGAGTTGGGAACCCTCCGAACTCGCTGATAGGGCCATGGCTGCACAGGGACCCTGTGGGTCCAGTATCTTTCCTTTGAGCGTGCGTGAGCATAATGTCCAGTCCCAACTAGACAAGATGTCCAAGCAGTTAGAGGACTTGAAGCTTAAACAAGTCCATCAGTTGAATGATGTGAGAGTGGAGGAGGTGTGCGCTTTATGTGAGTGTCCGGGGCATCCAGTCACTGCTTGCCCCATTTTTCCCATGGTTAAGGAAGCTTACCATAGCAATTAGGCTGAGGTAAATGCGATAAATCAGCGTTGGGACCCATACTCAAACACCTACAATCCAGGATGGGCCCACAACCCACTTCTGGGCTGGAGGGATCCCAAAGTCCCGGTGCAACCTCAAGCACCACCTCAACAGCAGATTCAGCAGTTCCGGCTTACTCAGGGCTAAGTGGCCCAATTCCGTTACCCCCCTCAGAACCAGCAGGGGTTCGGTCCTTCATCTTTTGGACCACCCCCAGGCATAAACCATCCCCCAAGGGAGAAGCAGACTGATGAGATGTTGAAGGCTCTCATGCAGTTTCAGCTGAGTTTCACTAACCAAACCAAACAGGCAATCGGGGACATTCGGTCCCAATTGATTCAGTTGACGGCGGTAGTTGGACAAGTCCAGCAGGAGGGGGGAAGATTTCCCTCTCAACCTCAAGCCAATGCCATTGGTACTCATTTTGTGGGCGATTCTTCTGGTCCAAGTAATCCCAACCCCAGTCTGGAAGAGGCTAAGGCGGTCACCACTCTCAGAAGTGGGAAGGTGATCGACAAAGATATTCCTCCAAAGCAAAAGCAAAAACCGGTTCCACCCCCGGAGCCGGTGGCTGCACCAGTAGTTGTTCCAAATTTGGGCAGTGTTCCTGAGGAAGAGGAAGAGTTGAAGTCCTCCGAAGTGGTGATGCCTGCTCCTGCAGCCCCCACGACTCCATCGCCACCCGTTGCTCCATATCCTCATCACTTGGTGGCGAAACCTAAGGCCAATGTGAACTTCCAGATTCTTGAGTTATTCAAAAAAGTTCAATTTCCTATCTCTTTGATGGAAGCCATTCCTCAGTTTGCAAAGGTTTTGAAGGATCTGTGCACTTTAAAACGGAGGAGTAAGAGTCAGGACAAAGTGCTCTTGACAGAGCAGGTGAGCTCCATCCTCCAGGCTGACATTCCGATAAAGCGTAAGGACCCCGGTTGTCCCACCATTCCCATATCTATCGCAGGTCAAAAGTTTGAAAAGGCTTTGCTGGATTTAGGAGCGAGTGTCAACTTGGTTCCATATTTGGTATACTTGAAGCTTGGCCTAGGCGATCTGAGAGCCACACCGGTCACGCTACAATTGGCCGATCGGAGTGTGAGAATTCCAAAGGGGGTGGTGGAAGATGTGTTAATTCAGGTGGGCGAGTTCCTTTTTCCAGTTGACTTCATCGTTTGGACACATGCCCAATACCGGAGATTTTTTAGAAGACTCCTATCATTCTCGGTCGTCCTTTCCTAGCCACCTCCAGTGCTGTCATGAACTGCAAAACTGGACAAGTCCAAATGTCGTTTGGGGACTTGAAAATGGAGGTGAATGTTTTCAATGTGAATAGTCGAGTTGAGGATGATGAGGAGGTTTATGAGGTGAGTTTGATCGACACGCTGGTGCAGGAGCATGTCGACAACATTTTGTATAAAGACCCTTTGGAGATAGCCTTGACCGCCGAAAAGGCATAATTCCTAGATTTTCCAGAGGTAGGGAGTTTGATGGAGATGCTTGTTGTGGAAGATGTGTGTGGTGTCGCTTGGGACCCAGTCCTTGAGCCGCTGGGCACCCCGTTATCTAAAGCTCTCCCATCGTCGGTCTAGCCGCCTAAACCAGAGTTGAAGCCTCTGCCGGACACTCTTAAGTATGCCTTCCTTAAAGATGAGGATACTTTTCCGATGGTGATCTCCTCATCCCTTGAGGCGGATCAAGAGGCTAAGTTGCTTGCCTTGTTGAGAGGGCACATAGGCGCGATTGGCTGGACAATTGTTGATTTGCAGGGTATTAATCCTACGGTGTGTACACACCGCATTTTTCTTGAGGAGGATGTGAAGCCTTCTAGGCAACCTTAGCATCGCATGAACCCCAATATGAAGGAGGTGGTTCGGGCTGAGGTGTTGAAGCTCTTAGATGCGGGTATCATTTACCCGATAGCCCATAGTGAGTGGGTAAGCTAGGTGCAGGTGGTGCCTAAGAAGGCGGGAGTGACCGTCATGAGAAATGACCATGGCGAGTTAGTACCGACCCGTGTTTAGACCGGGTGGCGAGTGTGCATAGATTACCAGAAGCTCAATGCAAGCACCCGGAAAGACCACTTTCCTCTCCCCTTCATTGACCAAATTCTGGAGAGAATGGCTAGCTGGGCATTTTACTGCTTCCTGGATGGGTACTCTAGCTACAATCAGATAGAGGTAGCCATTGAGGATTAGGAAAAAACCACCTTCACGTGTCCTTATGGTACGTTTGCCTACCGTCGCATGCCTTTTGGCTTGTGCAACGCTCCCGGAACCTTTTCAAGGTGCATGATGGGAATATTCAGCGACATGGTAGAGAAAATTGTGGAGATGTTTATGGATGACTTCTCTATTTTTGGGGATTCGTTTGACGGATGCCTCAAGAACTTAGGAAAAGTCCTCTAGCGATGCGAGGAGAAAAGGATTGTGCTTAATTGGGAGAAGTGTCACTTCATGGTGACCCAAGAAATTGTGTTGGGACTTATTGTCTCCTCCAAGGGTATTGAGGAGTAGTGATACCCGCCTCGAATATTTCGGTATTTCAATTACTTTTAATTGAACTATGTGTTTTGGGGGTTTAAATCGTAAACAATAGAACTTGCGAGGGTTCCGTGTGTGATTTGTGATTAGAACATAAGTTAGCAATTGGTCTCGCTTGCACACAATAATTTTTCTATAGGTTTAGAAATATCCTGGGGGAGATATTTCTCCTCATTCTTATCCCTTGTACAGAGAGAGAGAGAGAGAGAAAGAGAGGCGGCAGAAGGAAGAAGAGGAGAAAAACTCTGGTCTGCTTTTCACAAAATTATTCAAGGTACCTAAAAATCTTGCAAATTTCTGTAATGTTTACTGGATGTTCAATTATGTGTCTAGTATACGGTGGTAAATTTTCAGAATTTTTTGAGAAGTGTAGGAAAAGATAAAAATCGTAAACCAAGCTGTGGTCGGATTCCTGTTTTTGAGCAGACAGCTTACAGAGCTGCGCCTTTCATCAATTCTTTTTTATAGTTAAGCGATCCTCCTGATTATGGGTCCTTATGAGTCTGAAATATTGATAAGTTGGTGATATTTTGGCGTTAGAATTACTAAAAAATATTAAGTATTCGATTTTTAATGAATTTTCGAACACAGACTGTTCTGCTGGAAATTGTGCTTCGCTGCACAGAATTTCTGAGTTTGGGGGTGATTTTGACTAGGTTTCTTTAGGAAATTGATTTTGGCACTCCAGTTTTTACCACTGGCACTCCACTTTGTGTGTTAATCATGTGAGAAAATAAAACTAAAAGTGGAGTGCCATTAGCTAAATTTGGAGTGCCAAAATCACCTCCCTTTCTTTATTGTGAAAAATCTGGGAAAAATCAGGGATAAACTATAATGAGTGATAATGGTGTGTACCAAATTTGGGGTTTATTAGATGCGTATTCTAAGTTTGGCGGACTTTACAAGTTAGTGTGACCCTGATGAGTTTTGTATTTGCTGCACTGACACATTTTGGAAAAATGATCATATCTCTTAGCTCGGGTATTGGATTTGCACACGGGTTATTGATTCTGAAACTAGATTCGCATACCTTTCGGAATATGTAGGGGTTGTGGCTTGTTTTGTACTAGGATAAATCAGTTTTTGGTTTGAAGTTGGTGGACGTGCAAAATCTGCAATTTTGGGCAGTTGTGTGTGTAATTTCGGACAAACATAACTTTGTCGTCCAGACTTTATGTTGAGAAAATTTTATATCAAAATTCATGTACCAGAAGTGTATTTTCTAACGGTGGTGGTCTCATGATCTAATTCTAAACCTATAAAATGTTATGATCATTCTAAGACAGATTGGTTGTGGAATATGTTATCTTTTTGGAGAATTGAGTGGTGTTTGAGCTTCACACTTATTGTGAGACACTTCTAGGTATTGACATGGACATAATTGTATTCGTTAGACATCGTTTAGCTTCTTGTTAGTTTTATAACTTTGTGCCGAGTATTCGTTGAATTCGTAACTAATATGAGTTAACTTGTGGCTAGGTAAAGAGCCGGTCATTCGGGAGGTGTCGATACCTTAGTTTGGCATACTTCGGTCGACACAAAGGTGAGTGTGTTTGATATGGTTATGTTCAATAAGATATTACATAGTGGTGATTGTATATCATGCTATTTGGGATTTAGCTAATGATATGTGTTTGTTGGGTGTTGATTGTACCCGCTAAAGGATTGTGGAGTAAGTCATACCATATCGTGGGCCATGCCGTCTAATTAACGGTGAATGGAAATGTGGTGTGCGGGACACAATACCTTGGGTATATGGGATGTGGCAAACGTGCCACTGTATGTTGGTGTTTATACATGTGGCTGTACAATTGAGTACTTATGTTGAGTTTGTGTGGTTTACATTCAAGTGAAATATTCCTTCAGGTTCTTTGGTATTTTATTGAATGTATTCTATATCTCACACACTTTGGTTTTTCTTTTTGGATTGCCAGGTCACAGATGGTCGTAAAGTTGGTCCACTACCGGTCGACGTTTGGGGACACTTGGATTAGTATCGAGTGTTGATGTTTGTGGTCGAGTTGGTTGCAATGGGTCAAACTCTGACTTTTGCTAAACTCATTTTGTGACTAATGTCGTCAAGTACTTTATGACTTCAAGTTTGTAGTTATGTTGGGAACTCCGTTAATGTTTAATTACTTGTGTTGGGATAAGAGGCACCAACTTATGTACTATGTAAGTTCGTAAAGTTGTTGACACCTCGTTTATATTAATGTTAAGTCTTCCGCTGGGGTTTTACTCTGTTTCGTGTATGGTTTGTCGTTTAGTTGTTGTTCTTTTGTGTGGAATGCCACGTGGTCGTGTCGGTTCGGGCCCACTTCGGGTGTCATTCTGGGGCGGGGCGTGACAGCTTGGTATCAGAGCAAGTACTTTCTAGACTCTGAGTTGGGGGTCGGTTGGGAGTTCGGTAGTGGAACATAGGAGTTTTGTGTTTGTTGTGTAGGGGTAGCATTGACTAACGGGTGAGTTATATCTCTAAAATTGTGTTTGCTATTGGTTGTCAAAGTTATTGGAACAGATATTTGAGAAATGGCTTCGGAGCATACAGTTCATGCTGAGGACGCTGCGTTTGGTGATAATGAGGTTCAGCAACCTGAAGTTCCTTTACAACAGCCGGTTGTGGGGGATGACGATAGACTTCTTGCAGCTGTAGCCTTGCTTGTAGAACAACAAGCAGCTCTTATGCAATGGCAGACTACAGAGGCAATGACTCGTGGAACGGGCACTGTTTTACTTGAAAGGTTCAAAAAGCTATTCACCGTGGAGTTTGAGGGGGCAATTGACCCCAGTGATGCTGAGGAATGGCTTAAATCTGTGGAGCGGGTGTTGAATGCTGTGGGAGTGACCAACGCACAAAAGGTGACATTGACGACTTTTTAGCTTGAAAGGTAATGCTCGAGATTGGTGGGAGTCGTTGGAGAGGCAATTGACTGCCCCTCTGCTAGGAGTTATACCGACGGTACCGCGAGTATTGACGTGGGAGCGCTTTGTTAAAGGGTTCAATGATCACTACTTTCCGAAGAGTTGGAAGTTGGATCAGGAAGCAACATTTATTCAATTGGTGCAGGGCAGTATGACTATTCCAGAGTATGAAGCTAGGTTTGTAAAATTGTCAAAATATGCTCTAGATTTGGTGAATACGGAAGAAAATAGATGTCAGCGATTCCAACATTCCGACTTGGGCTTTCATCGAAGGTAGCTACAAGGTTGATTACCTACAAACAGGAGGAATATGCTCGATTGGTGGAAATGGCTAGGAGGGTTGGGAAGGATATTCAGGACTATAATGATAGCTAGAAGTCATACAAGAAAAGCAAGACAGAAGGAGTGGTATTTGGTAAGTCCGGAGGAGGTACTAGCAAAGGTGGGAGTCAAAAATCTCAGGTTACCAGAACTCAAGATTTCGGGAATCACAAAGTGGTTCGTCAGGGTAGTGGAAGGGGAAGGCAGAACAGGGACCTAGTAGGCAGACAGTGAGTGGTGCTACAACAATGACTCGTCGATGTTTTAACTATGGATCAACGGATCATTTGATGAGGGGTTGTCTGAATACAACAAAGGGTTTCAGGTGCTTTACTTGTTGTGAGGTAGGGCACAAGCACCGGTGGCATCTTCTGTGGGTAGTGTGTAAGGAGGTAGAGGTGGAGGAGCCGGTAGTTCTACAGCACCAAGTAGAGTGTTTGCAATCACACGTCAACGGGCACAGGCTTCGCAAGGGGTAGTGACAGGTACTTTGGTTGTTTCTAGTACTTATGCACATGTATTACTAGACCCTGGGTCTACGCATTCGTTTGTATCTAATGCTTTCATTAAACATTTAGACAAGCTTGCTAAACTTTTAAATATTGTTTTAGCTATTTTTACACCGGTGGGTGAGGTAGTAGTTGTTAATGTGTGTTACGCGAGTTGTGGGTTGGTGATTGGGGGAAATAGGTTATTGGTAGATTTGTTACCATTAGATATGACTGACTTTGAAGTGATCTTGGGCATGGATTTCTTATCGAGGTATCATTTTGTCAGGGATTGCTTTAGTAAGGAAGTTATCTTTCTGCTTCTCCTTCTGTACAACCACATTTTCCTGAATTTCACCTCATTGCTATTTGACAACTGAAATATAACTTCCTTACTAAAGCAATCCATGACAGCATGATACCTCGATAAAAAATCCATACCCAAGATCACTTCAAAGTCAGTCATATCTAATGGTAACAAATCTACCAATAACCTCTTTCCCCCAACCACCAACCCATAACTCGCATAACACACATTAACAACTACTACCCCACCCACTGGTGTAGAAATAACTAAAACAATATTTAAAAGTTTAGCAGGCTTGTCTAAATGTTTAATGAAAGCATTAGATACAAAAGAATGCGTAGACCCAGGGTCTAGCAACACACGTGCATAAGTACTAGAAACAACTAAAGTACATGTCACTACCCCTTGCGAAGGCTGTGCCCCTTGACGTGTAATTGCAAACACTCTACCTGGTGCTGTAGAACTACCGGCTCCTCCACCTCTACCTCCTTGCACACTACCCACAAAAGATGCCACCGGTGCTTGTGCCCGAGCACATTGTGCCGCCATGTGCCCTACCTCACCACTAGTAAAGCATCTGAAACCCTTTGTTGTATTCAGACAATCTCTCATCAAATGATTCGTTGATCCACAGTTAAAACATCGATGAGTCATTGTTGTAGCAGCACTCACAGTCTGCCTACTAGGTCCCTGTTCTGCCTTCCCTTTCCACTACCTTGACGAACCACCTTGTGATTTCCCGAAATCTTGAGTTCTGGTAACTTGAGATTTTTGCCCCCACCCTTGCTAGTACCTCCTCCGGACTTACCAAATACCTCTCCTTCTGTCTTGCTTTTCTTGTATGACTCTCAGCTATCATTATAGTCCTGAATATCCTTTCCAACCCTCCTAGCCATTTCCACCAACCGAGCATATTCCTCATGTTCGTAGGTAGTCAACCTTATAGCTACCTTCGATGAAAGCTCAAGTCGGAATCGCTGACATCTTTTTTCCTCCGTATTCACCAAGTCTAGAGCATATTTTGACAATTTTGCAAACCTAGCTTCATACTCTAGAATAGTCATACTGCCCTGCACCAATTGAATAAATGTTGCTTCCTGATCCAACTTCCAACTCTTCGGAAAGTAGTGATCATTGAACCCTTTAACAAAGTGCTCCCACGTCAATACTCGCGGTACCGTCGGTATAACTCCTAGCAAAGGGGCAGTCAATTGCCTCTCCAACGACTCCCACCAATCTCGAGCATTACCTTTCAAGCTAAAAAGTCGTCAATGTCACCTTTTATGCGTTGGTCACTCCCACAGCATTCAACACCCGCTCCACAGATTTAAGCCATTCCTCAGCATCACTGGGGTCAATTGCCCCCTCAAACTCCACGGTGAATAGCTTTTTGAACCTTTCAAGTAAAACAGTGCCCGTTCCACGAGTCATTGCCTCTGTAGTCTGCCATTGCATAAGAGCTGCTTGTTGTTCTGCAAGCAAGGCTACAGCTGCAAGAAGTCTATCGTCATCCCCCACAACCGGCTGTTGTAAAGGAACTTCAGGTTGCGGAACCTCATTATCACCAAACGCAGCGTCCTCAGCATGAACTGTATGCTCCAAAGCCATTTCTCAAATATCTGTTCCAATAACTTTGACAACCAATAGCAAACACAATTTTAGAGATATAATTCACCCGTTAGTCAATGCTACCCCTACACAACAAACACAAAACTCCTATGTTCCACTACCGAACTCCCAATCGACCCCCAACTCAGAGTCTAGAAAGTACTTGCTCTGATACCAAGCTGTCACGCCCCGCCCCAGAATGACACCTGAAGTGGGCCCGAACCGACACGACCACGTGGCATTCCACACAAAAGAACAACAACTAAACGACAAACCATACACGAAACAGAGTAAAACCCCAGCGGAAGACTTAACATTAATATAAACGAGGTGTCAACAACTTTACGAACTTACATAGTACATAAGTTGGTGCCTCTTATCCCAACACAAGTAATTAAACATTAACGGAGTTCCCAACATAACTACAAACTTGAAGTCATAAAGTACTTGACGACATTAGTCACAAAATGAGTTTAGCAAAAGTCAGAGTTTGACCCATTGCAACCAACTCGACCACAAACACCAACACCGATACTAATCCAAGTGTCCCCAAACGTTGACCGGTAGTGGACCAACTTTACGACCATCTGTGACCTGGCAATCCAAAAAGGAAAATCAGAGTGTATGAGATATAGAATACATTCAATAAAATACCACAAAACCTGAAGGAATATCTCACTTGAATGTAAACTACACAAACTCAACATAAGTACTCAATTGTACAGCCACATGTATAAATACCAACATACAATGGCACGTTTGCCACATCCCATGTACCCAAGGTATTGTGTCCCGCACACCACATTCCCATTCACCGTTAATTAGACGACATGGCCCACGATATGGTGTGACTCACTCCACAATCCTTTAGTGGGTACAATCAACACCCAACAAACACATCATTAGCTAAATCCCAAATAGCATGATATACAATCACCACCATGTAATATCTTATTGAATATAACCATATCAAACACACTCACCTTTGTGTCGACCGAAGTATGCCAAACTAAGGTTTTGGCACATCCCGAATGACCGGCTCTTTACCTAGCCACAAGTTAACTCATATTAGTTACGAATTCAACGAATACTTGGCACAAAGTTATAAAACTAATAAGATGCTAAACGATGTCTAACGAATACAATTATGTCCATGTCAATACCTAGAAGTGTCCCACAATAAGTGTGAAGCTCAAACACCACTCAATTCTCCAAAATGATAACATATTCCACAACCAATCTGTCTTAGAATGATCATAACATTTTATAGGTTTAGAATTAGATCATGAGACCACCACCGTTAGAAAGTACACTTCCAGTACATGAATTTTGATATAAAATTTTCCCAACATAGAGTCTGGACGACAAAGTTATGCTCTTCCGAAGTTACACACACAACTGCCCAAAATTGCAGATTTTGTACGTCCACCAACTTCAAACCAAAAACTGATTTAACCTAGTACAAAACAAGCCACAACCCCTACATATTCTGAAAGGTATACAAGTCTAGTTTCAGAATCAATAACCCGTGTGCAAACCCAATACCCGAGCTAAGAGATATGACCATTTTCCCAAAATATGTCAGTGCAGCAAATACAAAACTCATTAGGGTCACACTAACTTATAAAGTTCACCAAACTTAGAATATGCATCTACTAAACCCCAAATTTGGTACACACCATTATCACTCATCAAAGTTTATCCCTGATTTTTCACAATAAAGGAACCTAGTCAAAATCACTCCCAAACTCATAAATTCTGTGCAGCGAAGCACAATTTCCAGCAGAACAGTCTGTGTTCGAAAATTCATTAAAAATCGAATACTTAATACTTTTTAGTAATTCCAACGCCAAAACATCACCAACTTATCAATATTTCAGACTCATAAGGACCCATAATCAGGAGGATCGCTTAACTATAAAAAAAAAATGATGAAAGACGCAGCTCTGTAAGTTGTCTGCTCAAAAACAGGAATCCGACCACAGCTTGGTTTACGATTTTTTATCTTTTCCTACACTTCTCACAAAGTTCTGAAAATTTACCACCGTATACTAGACATATAAATGAACATCCAGTAAAAATTACAGAAATTCGCAAGATTTCTAGGTGCCTTGAATAATTTCGTGAAAAGCAGACCAGAGTTTTTCTCCTCTTCTTTCTCTTCTCCTTCCTTCCGCCTCTCTCTCTATACGTATAAGGGATAAGAATGGGGAAAAATATCTCCCCCAGGATATTTGTAAACCTATAGAAAAATTATCGTGTGCAAGCGAGACCAATTACTAACTTATGTTCCAATCACAAATCACACACAGGACATTCGCAAGTTCTATTGTTTACGATTTAAACCCCCAAAACACATAGTTCAATTAAAAGTAATTGAAATACCGAAATATCCGGTGCGTGTATTACAATTGAGGTGGACAAGGCGAAGATTGATTTGATCGCGAATCTTCCCACTCCAAGGTCTATTAAAAACATTCGGTCTTTCCTCAATCACGCCGATTTCTACCGGCATTTCATTAAGGATTTCAGTGCCATCTTCCGGCCGTTGTGTCATTTGTGGTCGAAGGACACACCGTTTGTGTGGTCCCAGGCATGTGAGGACGCATTTAAGACGTTAAAGCGGAGTCCCACTACTCCGCCAATTGTTCAGCCTCCAGATTGGAATTCGCCCTTTGAATTGATGTGCGATGCCTCCGACTATGCTGTTGG
This sequence comes from Rhododendron henanense subsp. lingbaoense, assembly GCA_020567845.1. Classification (NCBI taxonomy): domain Eukaryota; kingdom Viridiplantae; phylum Streptophyta; class Magnoliopsida; order Ericales; family Ericaceae; genus Rhododendron; species Rhododendron henanense. Next base: position 42,516,752 of record CM036313.1, on the reverse strand, counting down.
AGCGGTTTTAGGTCAGAGGCGAGGGAAAATCCCTGCGTCATTTACTATGCGAGCAAGATGTTAAATGAGGCACAAATGAACTACACCACTACCGAGAAGGAATTGCTCGTGGTGGTGTTCGCCTTAGACAAGTTCTGGTCCTAATTGGTGGGTTCGCAGATTGTGGTGTATACCGATCATGCAGCCTTGAAATATTTGATGACCAAGTAGGATGCAAAGGCTCGCCTTATCCGGTGGATTCTTTTGCTTCAAGAATTCCATCTCGTTATTATGGATAAGAAAGGGGTCGAGAATGTAGTGGCCGACCACCTGTCTCGTCTGGAGTTTGAGGACCCCACCTCTCATTTTTCCATTGTGGATACCTTCCCTGACGAGCAGTTGTTCGCTGCTAACGCATGCCCGTGGTTTGCAGTATCGCATATTATTTGGTGACTGGGCAGATTCCACCCCATTGATCTACACCTGAAAAGCAGCAGTTTTTTAGAGAGGTCTAGCAATACATTTACAATGATCCATATGTGTTCAAATATTGTGCGGACCAGATTGTGCACCGGTGTGTCCCCGACGTTGATCAGAAGGGGATTCTGGAGTTTTGTCACACCGAGGCGTGCGTAGGTCATTACTCCGCAAAGAAGACCACCGCCAAGGTCTTACAGTGCGGCTTCTTTTGGCTGAATTTGTTTAAGGATGCGTACGTGTTTTGCAAGTCGTGTGATCGGTGTCAGAAATTAGGAAAAGTTGGTCTGCGAGATATGATGCCCCTCCAGAACATTTTTGTGATAGAGGTTTTCGATTGCTGGGGCATTGATTTCATGGGCCCGTTCCCGGTCTCATTTGGCTTTGAGTACATCCTCCTGGCAGTGGATTATGTGTCGAAGTGGGTGGAGGCAATCCCCACTAGGACCAGTGATTCTAAGGTCGTGCTAGAATTTTTAAGGGAAAACATTTTGTCGAGGTTTGGCATGCCACGTGCCATTATCTTTGACCAAGGCATGCACTTTTGCAATCGGTCCTTCGAGGCGTTGATGAGGAAGTATGGCATCTCTCACAAGGTGTCTACTTCCTATCACCTTCAAACCAACGGTCAGGTTGAGCTAGCGAATCGTGAGATTAAGAATATCTTAGAGAAGACTGTGAACCTGAATAGGAAGGATTGGTCATCGCGGTTGACTGATGCCTTGTGGGCCTACCGCACTGCTTACAAGACCGTGTTAGGTGCGTCACCCTATCGGCTCGTTTATGGTAAGGCCTGCCATCTGCCGGTTGAGATGGAGCACAAGGCCTATTGGGCCATTAAAATGGTGAACACACGTTTGCCAGAGGCGGGTGCCCATAGGAAGCTCCAGCTGTGTGAGCTTGAGGAGATTAGGAATGATGCATATGAGAGCACGAGTATTTAGGCTAAGGTTTTTTTTTTTTGATAAGCATATTTGGGCTAAGGTTAAGGCGTATCATGATAGGAACATTCAGCGTAAGACCTTTAGAGTTGGGCAGAAAGTGCTACTGTATAACTTGCGCATTCACTTGTTTCCTGGTAAGTTGAGGTCTCGTTGGGACGGTCCCTACGTAGTGCATAAGGTTTATCCAAATGATTCAGTAGATGTTTGTGACCTTAAGAATAACAATGTTTTCAAAGTTAATGGGCAGCGTCTTAAACCATTTCTGGAATTTGTTGAAGTAGGTGAGCCTGATGAGGAGTTGGTCGATCCTGTTTATTCGGATGACCCTGTTGTCTAGCCGTTGGGCTATGTTTTGACAGGTACCTTTTGTGTACCACTTCACTGAGTAGTGGACCCAGCTCCTAGCAATAGGGGTACCCATCATTGACTTGGGTTTTATAGCTTCGCACGCCGCTATTAAAATAAGAACCATGTGTCCAGCTCCGATTAGTAAAGGCAATTTTGTGTCAATGACATAGGGCTTTTATTAGTTCTTCTGATAGGGGTGATTTATAGTTAATTGTCCACATCCTCCAGATGAGTCCAACGCGGAGGCGGTTCCGGATCATAGAGACAAGCCTATTAATTCTCATGCTTTGGCACTTGGCTCTTTATAGTGTTTTGTCTTGTTTGGTCTTGAGGGAGCGCTGGCCTTAGTTGGTTGGCGAGGCCCAGAACTATAACTTGGATGCCCCGAGTTTTGGCACAATCTATGTATACTTGTTCTTTTATTTCTCGTTAAAAAAAATGAAAAAATTTCGCATAATAGTCTTATATAGCCACCCGTTCCTTGCCTCACCAGCGAGGGATGAAGAGAAAAGTATGACACGTTGATCGCGTGAAGATTTGGTGGAGTATTTTTCCTTTTATTTGTTTTATTTTTGGGCGCCCGGATAACAAGAGTCGGTCAGGCGGTACTAATGTCACTCGCATTGTTCAGTAGTTGGTGCCTAATTCTTTTGCAGGGTGTGGCGCTACACATGGTGGCAGGAACGGTGACGGCAAATTCCTCGAACATCGGTTGAGGTCATGGTGGTTGGCTGCCACCCGTCGGTCCATTTCTTCTCCATTGTCTTTATTTTTGCAGTGTCTTCATGCTTTGGGGACATAGCATGTTTTTAGTCGGGGGAGGGTGTAACTTGTACATGTTTTTATTGCGTTGCTAGAGTAAATTTTTAAATTTTTCGGGGATACGTTCATTATGCTTGATTGAATGATTAGGCGAGCATGTTAGAATTAGCTAAATTGTTATGCATGTTTAACTTAGGTTCATGCATATATTTGGCGCCTTAGTGAACATGTTTGTGCTGTAGATAACGTTGAATAGGTGTCCCCACGTAGTTAATGATGCATCCTGATAAACATCCTCATGTTCTTTGTTTTTTTTTTCTCGCATTTACGAAGAATAGTAGGCTTTTGTTTCACAATTGAGTAGCTAAATATTTTGCATGCATTTGTGAGAGTTGGTAACGTGCATAGGGGATGAAAAATGGCATTCTTGTGTGATTAGACCACATATGTGTCCCCTTTGACCGATCTTAAACCAGTCCAAGTCAGTTCCCGAGTCTAACCTAGGAAACCGATGTGTGGATTGGATTGTAGTTGGGGGGTCTAGCCTTGTGCATTACGGGTGTCTTGTCGCATTAGAGCATTGTTGTCATTGGGGGTGAAATTGAAGAACTCTTGATGGGTGTCATGTGTTTGGAACCAAACCCAACCTTCTAGCCTTTCAAAAAGAAAAAGTTGTTGATTTCGGCCCAGCCAAACAGTCGCTTCCATATCGATACAGCCTAGAGCTGTATTGATACCGAGCCCCCCAGTGATTAAAAAAAAATGGAACAAAAGGGGTGGGCGGGCGCCGGCCCCCTCTCTCTCACTCATCTTTTTCTTCTCTTCTTCTTCCTCTTTCTCCCTTTTTCTTTCCCACTCAAACCCTAACTCCATAACCACCAAAATCCATAAGAACTCACCCAAATTCTTCCAAACTTTACAAAAATCCTCCTCTCTTCCACCCCTCCTACATATTCCTCTCTAAACTTACCCAAAAACCCAAATCCTTTCTCCTCCAGAAACCCTAACTTTAACCTTAACCCTTAACCCACCATTCACATGGCACCCAAAAAGAAAGCTACTATGGCGGAGAAAGGCAAGGGCGTGGAATCCTCTAGCCGTGCAAGCGGCCCAAATTTTGCGCAAGACCCCGCTCTGGAGGAGGGCCACCCATAACCGGCCAGGCAGCGGAGGAGGAACCGGGAGCAAATAGCTAGAGATGAGCAGGTGACGTGGGAAGCCTCATGCAAGGGGCGGGGAGTCAAGGCGGAGAGGTACATTGTTAGGGATAGCTTTCCACCAGACGACATTGTCATCTGGGCAACCGTCAGACAAGGCTTGTCCTTCTGGTTCGAACCTAATCCTGGTTGTAATATTGAATTAGTTGAAGAGTTTTATAAGCACATGGTAGTGCCTGCGGCCAAGACTAACTTGCATCCCGAGGCCCGCATTGCTTCTACGATTGGTAGGATACCAGTGATAATGACCTCGGATATCATTGCGGCCAGATTGTTTTATGCTCGGCCCACGGGGGAGATGAACTACGCGGCCCATAATTCAGATTTTGAGCAGGATGTGGTGTTTGATGTGTTGTATGAGGAAAAGAAGTACGGTATGGTCCCCCACCGACCCGGTAAATTTAGGTCATCGTTTCGGTTTGTTAATCAGCTATTGTGCTATATAACCTAGACCCTCGGGCGACCGAAAATAAGCCTTTGGAGACTACGGGGAACATGCTGGTGGCATTCATGGAGGAGGATACGGTGTGTGATTGGGCCCAATACATTTTTATCAAAATCGTAGAGTTCAGAGATGCGGCAACCAACACTCGTATGCCGTTCTCATGCCTAATTTCCTTTATCTGTAGGGCCACCGAGGGGTTAGCGGCGAAATATTTTAAGAATGATGAGGCTAAGCCGGGTGATATTGATAGCTCTATTCTTCGGAAGAGCGCGGCCCACTCTAGCGATAGGCGGGGTGCATTGTTGACTGAGCCCCCGGCGAATGCCAGCGTCAGCACTAGTTTAAAGAAGATTTTCTGTCTCGAGGTGGCTGTGGCCAAAGGCTAGCAGAAGATAAAGAGGCAGGTGCGTCAAATTGGGAAGAATCAGAGCCAACTGGCCTACCAGAACAAGTGGTTGTACAACCAGGTCACCGGTTAGTCTTCAGGCCCCTATCAGGCGCTCGAGTTTTTGGAGATGGAGGTTGGCGACGACTTCGCTGGGAGCGATTTTGATTGAGCTGGGATGTCTATGATGCATAAGGCTAGGGTGGTGGTGTCATTTTATGTGTTATTTCATGTCTTTCAGTGTCGGTGGACTGTGTTTGATTTTCCAGTACTTTATTTGGGTCTGTAATATTTAACTATGGATGTTTTATTCTCTTTTGTTTGGATATGGTTTGGTTGGCACCAGTGGGTGTGTATCGGGTAGTTAAGGGGAAGGTGGCAGCCAGTCTAGGTAGTCGACCTTGCGCTACTATAGGCCGCCGCCTAATTTTGCATGTTTCCCCCTTCGTTCGAAACCACGGTCATTATAAGCTCAATCAAGTCTTTAGTAGATCTTGCGCACGTTGTTTAAACTCTTGTTCATGCATGTTTAATATTAATGTTGCTCGTTTTGTGAAATCGTGATTGTATATATTGTGCTCTTATTCTTTGTAAGTGTTGTCTTTGATTGGCGCATGGTGGCCTTTGTTTCGGTCCCACATAATTCGCCGAGCGCTTTTTATGGGATGTTTGAGTGTTTCAGTGAGCGAGTGTAGCATAGTTGCCTTCGTGGGGGCATTTGTCTCTGCATGTGTTTCGGTGCTAATCGTGTTCATCGTTTGCTAAGGCATGCATGCATTTGAGTTGCAGGTGAATGAGGAGGCGGGGATCTTGTGTTCTGCCTATTTATTGTACAGCATGCATAACCCTCGTATCCTCTCTTGTGTCTTGTTAGTCTTTGTATTTTTCTTTTCGTTCGTTTCTAGGGATTAGCAATGCTCAAGTTATGGGGTGTGATAGGCGTGTGATACCGTAGGTATGAGCGCCTAAGTAGGGCGAATTAGCGCGTTAAAGGCGCGTTTTATTCCATTTTCCACTTGATGCCGTGCTTTGTTTTGTTTTCGTGTTTTTGTTAATTTCGCAGGTAATAAGCAGATTTTACTCCAAGGTTGGGATGCGAGGCCTTGAGACCGGGTTGGACGTCGCCGTGGGAGTCAAAGCGGAGGCGTGAGGCATCGGGTGACGTCACTGGAGCATCGGGTGCCAAATCCCATGCAACGCTCGAAAGTTGGCCACTAAGGCATACGGTATCGATACAGCCCTCAACTATATCGATACAACGTGGAGCAAAGCAAAAGAGGATCAGAAAAATAGGTATCAGGGCTGTATCGATACCGAGCATCATAGCAGGAAAAAAAATATGTTTCGTCGTTTTTTATTCCGGATTCAAGGGCTCATGTATAAATACCCCGAAAAACGTTGTTTTTAGGGTTCGCTTATCATTGTAGCAGCTTTTAGACTTACGTTGTTTTCTGCAGAGTTTGTTTACCTTCAAGTTTTGAAGTTTCATTCAAGTACTTGCGTTTCAGTAACTCGTTTTAATTTCTGTTTTTAATAAAAGTTATTTGTTGGTACCTGATTAGTTGATATTTCTTGTTCATTTTTTCATCTCAAGCAATAGAAGCATGATATGCAATCTAGGGTTTCTTGCATTTCTTTTGTTATAATGAGTGAGTAGTCGTTTAGGTAGGGACACGGGGTGATTAGCATGCCGTGACCGGTTCGGACACTGCTCCTATTTTCAAACAACCAAGAACAAGCAATTTTAGGTTAATTAAGAACATTCGTTAGACGAATCGGGGTATCGTCGGAGCCCATGTGAACGGGGGAATGGGGGTCCAAAACTCATTCTTCGCTGCGCATGGGTAAACAGCGACCATAAAGGTTCGCATCTTCCAGGGTATCTTTTTCTCTCTAAAGTCGAACGTTTTCAAGAACACTAGATGGAGCAGGTTAATCCGGACTGGTCGCGAGTGCTATGAACCCTACGACCGTACCTCCTTTTTAATTATTTGAAAAACCAAACAATTTCCTTGTTTTAGTTCTTTTCAACAACAAACTACAAGCGGTGGCTACCTAAGAGCCAGTTTAAATTAGTGTCAACCCGAATTTTTATTCAGCACACATCACCGTCTCTGTGAATTCGACTCCGGTCTTACCGGATATTATGCTACGTCGGTCTCCGCCCTACGCTTGGGGCAACCCATTAATTTAGGACTAGGAAATCACCAAACAGAGGGTCCGGTTGGAGCCGAGCTCAAACAATCGATGAGTTGCACAATTTTGTTCAAGCTTGACTTGTTTACATAATTCCTCTGGCATGTCAAACTCTATATGATTTTTCAAAAACTCTGAAGTACTACAACTTTATTCAACACCGTAAGAATTTAACCTTCTATAATGCCATAGTGATAACAACTGAATCTCACATGTTGGGCATAATTTCCTTGTGTCGCTAATGCATCAGTAATACACACTCGAAAGTCCATTTTTTTTGCCAATATTGTATACATCAGCGGGGGTTAGCGGTATGTTAGTATGTTAGCCCACAGGGAATTCAGAGGCTGTCCATAGCCCTGAACCCCAAATCCACCCCTCGTGAAACTTGAAAGTCCATTTCACATCTTATAAAAAAGTACAGAAAACACAAAACTCAAAACAGAATTGTCACCAAACAATAAAACAGTAATCGGAAATTGATTTCCGCACTCTTTCTTTTTATCATCCCCAATACTTCTTTTTTTTCTTCTCCTTATTCATGTGAGTCCCCATATGTGTGCAAAAGTGAACCAATAAAAGAGTAAAGAGTCTAACTTCACATGAATAATAAAAATGAAAAAAGGACGAAAGGAAGCACAAATAATTCATAATATTATAGTTGATAATCACTGTTCTGAAACGTTTAATTGTATCTCGATCTCTCAAGAGAAACACGTTCCATTAGGATGAAGGAGGCTCTTGACAGAAAAATTATACTGTGGGTCAAATGCACAAGTGAACTCAATATTTTTGTCTAATCAGGTTTTTGTTGACGTAGAGACAACGACCATCACGGGTGGGACCTAAAAAGACGGATCTATCAAGCTCTTCAACGCTCTGAAATCCTTTGCAATTGAATTCTACGCCTAGTAGAGCACACTTGCATAGGTTGATGAGTGTTGTGCGACGGGCCCTCGAAGGACCCAACCGCAACTCGACGATCATTGATGTTCATGATATAGGGAAAATAATCAAACCAAACATATGCAAAAAACTAACGAAGAAACCAAACAAACAAAAAAGAGAGACCGAGATATACGTGGTTCGGCTTACGGCTCTAAACCTACTCCACGGGCAAGTGAACAAGAGACGATTCCACTATGTGAAGAGAACGATGCCCCGAAGAGCTACAATGGAGACTCTCACCAATCCCAAAATACAAGCTCTCTCACCAAATAAAAAACCCGATTGAAATCTCTCACCGAATAGAGATTCTCTCACATGAAGTCTCACAAAACCCTTAGGGTTTTTAACCAAGAGACACAGACGGAACATAGTTCCACAGACGTGACCGGATGTCACCCAGAAATGGATGATTCTCACGAAACCCTACGGTTTCAACCAGAAAGAATCGCCGAAACAGATGATCTTCCAAATGATCGGAGGCCTACAGAACCCACAATAGAAGGAGCAACCAGATGCTAACGAAGATCTTCCAAAGAACCCTAAAGTTCTATAAATGAGACCCCTAGGGGCCTCTAGGAGTGATTCACTCAAGAAGTCCAAACCCTAATGAGAGAGCAAGGCTATATTTATAGTCACGGATTGCTTCCTAAAGCCAGAGTCCTTGCCAGACTATGTTTCATTTGCATATAGAGTCCAAAACCAATCTTTAGAAAGTTCAAAATATGCCCAAAATCAGCTGAAACGTGCTCGCCGGTCCGGACCTAATCGGACCAGCTTCGGACCACAAAAGCTGAGAGCAAACTGGACTAGGCTCGCTGGACCGGACCACCTTCGGACCATGGTAGCTGCAAGCACTCCAAACCCGTATCGAATGTTGGTCTAGACCACCCAAGCCTTGGTCCGGACCAACCAAGTTACAAACTCCAAATCGAGCCGAATTTAACAAATCTCCACCTCGGCGAGATATCCAAAACCAACTAACAGCGGCACACCAACCGAAATCCCACAATGAGAAAAACAATCCTTTCAGTTTTCCCCTGGATCACTCTCCCGGCCACTCGCGGCTTGGAAAATTTGGACTTGGTTTAGGGCACAATCTTGGCATAGGCCTGCAATTCATTTAAGCAAAATGATATTCAAATTTCGTACAAAAAAATGTACATAACTTCAATTGAAACACAACATCCAGTTATTTACTAAGCGGTACAAGAATCAAGATGCAGGCATTTGGTTTGCATAGGAGTGAGGTGGTTTTTGTAGATCTATATCTTTTCAAAACCAAACACTCACCATTGTGGTGCAGATTTATATGTGTACACCAATTCTATAAGCAAGGTATTTTGCGATGGCAGACCAATTTGGTATGTCACAAAGATGACACTATCTATATATGCATTTCTTGTATGCTTTAAGTTGGTTATGTGTGAGAAGAAAAAAAGTGTACACACTCAACCGTATATAATTGGGCGTACCGTGTACAGCTGGCAGGGCAAATCTTTTTTTTGAACAGCGAAAAAATATCTATTATTGATATTGAAATGAGGTACGTACATCAGCTAGCAGGGCAAATTGACAAGGCTTTTTAGACTTGAGACAAGGCTTTTTAGACTTGAGACAAGGCTTTTTAGACTTAAGTCATGATGAAAAACATTATTCGGAGATTGGACGTCGAAAAGAACTTGACTCCGTAGAGTTGCGACTGTGGTACTGCTCTAGGATATATATATCTGGGGCAATACGACGTAACTCCTCATCTAGAACCCAAGTAGCATCAGAGATAGGACGATTTCTCCACTTAATGAGATACCTCTGGAAACCACTGTGTTTTAAGCCTATAATTTCATCATCAAGCACATCCTCCAGTCCACATAATCATCCTCCTCCTGTGGCAGAGAGCGGGGTGGCACTGGAACAGATGTTGTCGGAACTCGCCCTGCAGAAACACCTGTATGCACTATAGGAGGCTCGAAAGTGCCCTGGTAAGGAAACAAATCTTCCACATTGAAAACAGGATCGACTAATACTCATATTAGATGGCAACTCAATTAAATATGATACATTAGGTCGATCCAAGTTTGCGAATAATTTGATGGGGTCTAATTGCTCGGGCATGCAATTTCTTAATTAAAAGAATGTTTTGGATATCGTTCTGAACAAATACGCACCATAACATAGTCACCCTCATTAAATTCTTGATTCCTACAGTACTGAACATCGGCAGCAAGTTTATAATTTTCATTATTTAGAGTAATTTTACGCCTAATATCAGCATGTAGGTCGCGAATGTGTTTGGCAAATGATTCAGCAGACTCAGAAGGGCGAAAGTAGACCTCGTTATACACTAGTTATAAATTCATACTCAATAATTGTGTCGTCGTTACTGATACTATTATATATGTACGCTGAGAAGATAACAAGTACGTAGTTATTGGTCATTACTCAATTTCCAACAATGTCTTGATTTTCCGCGAGCAATTTTAGAAAGTAGTAATGATTTTGCAGTTGCTATCTATTAAAGGAAGTATATGTTTTGAACGTGAATGGTTGAAAAAGATACAAACAAAAGGGTAATGCCGTACAAGCATTAGGAAATACAAAAGGGTTTTTTTTTTTTTTTTTCGGCTGTTTTGTTTAGACTTATCCAAATTCTAACTATCTAAAGGCTATATATGTGATGGAACAACTAATCATATGCATATTCCATGCTGATTTTATATTCCAACGGGCAAAATGTGTTGGTGACAAAACACATTCTGTTAAATGTGAGAAGACTTAATGGTACTCCCTCCGTCCATTTCTAAGTGTCCTGTTTCGTAATTCCAACTTATTAAAAAGACATCATCATTATATCTTTCACATCAACTTTTTCCTTCACTTTTCCTATTTATCCATCATCATTACACTTTTACTCACTAACTTTTCAAAATGGAATCTACTTTTAGGGGCAAAATGAAAAATTCATCAACTTTTACCCACTAACTTTACAAAATAGACACTTATTAAGGGACAGCCCAAAATGAAATACCGGACTCTAAAAAAGGGACGGAGGGAGTAATAAGATGTAAACTGATCTACTCTTATTAATTATTTGCGTTACTAAATGGACAATATTTGTTTTCAAGCGATGTCAAGTTCTATCGACTTCTACTGCTTTAGTGCATGTTTGATTTATGAGAGATTCGGGATCCACATTTGAGAGGAATTGTGTGGCAGCATCCCCCATATATTCCATGCTTGTGTACCACCATGCATGCACCTCGATCTTGTTGATTCTGGGACGTACGAGACTCTTGTGCGCATTGTGTTATAGTACAACATTGTTAAAACTAACAAACATCGCCGAAGTTGAAAAGCAACTAGCTAGTTGCATGCGAGGGATTACGGGCAACCACTGGATGATCGAGAATTCTCTCAGGGATGTGTGTTGGCTTTTGAATCTAATTAATTAAAAAGGTGGATCGATCACTCGTAGGTTTTAGCTCTCATTAATTGCCTCTGGATCGATCTTTGGCCTGTTAGTTAGTTTCATGGCATATGTTGAATGAGAGATTACATGTGTACTTAGTCGATCGGGGAGGAGAGAGGACCAAATCGGGGAGGAGAGAGGACCAAAAAAGAAGAAGGTGGTACTACTATAGGCGGATATATAGGCCAATATTAAGGCAAGTGGTCCTCCCAAAAGATTGAGGGCGAGATGGGGACATCTTGCCGTAGCTCCAATTTTTTTTTTATTTTTTATAATCGGATGGATGTCTGGGTTAGCTTGCACACACCTCGACTAATTCCGGGATTAGGCAAACCCTCCGGTGAATCTCAGTGAGATTCGAACATGCGATCTCATAGAGAACTAACATATATTAGTTATTTAGCTATACCCCGATATCACATGTAACTAGTGGTTATGTCCGGATGAGGCGGAGCCACGGCCCATTGTGGGCCCTACCGAGTATTTCCTGTAATAATCCGAACTGTTTGTATGTCTATGCAAAAAAATCAGCTTAATCGGATATCAATAGATATGTCAAAAATTTAATTTTGGTTTATAAAACGGACGGCCTGATTCTGTCACTTGTATTTTAAGTTAAACTGTCCATGACCGTCGATTTTATAAACCAAAATTTAAATTCTGATATAGTTCTTGATGTCCGATCAAGCTGATTTTTTACCTGAACATATAACTTTTCGGGCCCTACAATATGATGAATGGTTCAGATTACTGCAGTGAATACTCAGTAAGGCCCACAATGGATGGCAGAAACCATGAGGTTTCCACCCACCTCATCCGGAAAGAATTTAATCACCAACATCTTGAGTAGTTTGTTGTAAACTAACAAGTCTAAATTCATCCTTTTCTGTATGTATATCACTTCTCTGTTCAATAAGAGCAAGTCCACCTTTGGTTCCAAAGTTGTTTTGGTAGGCTGCGATGGCATTTTGTCAAAACAAAAAATAATAATGACAGGATTGCTCCACCAGTGCTATTTTGGCTAAACCGCCTTTCCTTACCCCCTTTGTAATTAACTAGCTTTCCAATAATTTGAAGGTGCAGTGGCTAATTTTGCAATTGCTAAATTTGATTCCAAATTTGGAAGTGAGAAAGGCATTTTTTTTAAATGGCAAAAAGTTTAATTATTAGAAAACTTGATAGGATACATCAAGTGGGGGAGAGGCGAGAGGGATCCAACCAAAGGTTGGACAAACACCTGAAGAGGGCAAAGCCCTTGCCGAAATTCGGCATTGGGATTGGCACAAGAGTGGGGAGTGTTTTTCCATTCTTGATGCCAAATTTTAACTTCGGCATGACATTTGCCAAAAGGGTGGACTTACTCTAAGGTTAGTAAGTGTTTTTTTTTTTTTTTTGGTAATGCAAAATTTCCCGGGCGAGTTTGCACGCACCTTGTGCTAAACTCTCCAGCCCCTCTCACAATCGTCTCACACGCCTACGCGGGGATGAGATGGTTTTAAGATTTGCTGGCAAGGAAAATCGAACCTGAAAATAGAAGAAAACAGATACAGGAGCCGTATCATTTTAAATTCATGCCATACCTACATCCAAGGTGTTCAACAATTTGAAAAAAGAAGAAAAATATCACCTCAACGGAAATCTGATTCAACAAAATAAAATTCTTTTAATCAAGAAATAAAACAAACTTTCTCCTCCAACTGCCCAATTTTGTGAACCTAACCACCATTGCCAGTTACTGTGAAATTACAAGAAACCCACCGACAGAGATTAACAAGAAGGAGAGTTGAGGACCAAGTGGGAGATTCAATGTACATCTACTAGCACATGTTTTGCCTATATCTATCAAAGTGGGCTCGGAAAAAGCCTTTTTCGGGCTGAAATTTGTATCTCTGTCAAACTTCTTTCTTTGGGTATTTATTACCATTAGCAATCTTTATCTACAAATTTATCATTGCGACATAATCACTTTAGACTGAAACACTAGTGTCCTACCAATAATAGTAGTAATTCATATCAATTATGTCACATTTTTCGATCATAGATATGCAATTACATATGACAGAACACTACCGATCGAACACACTTCCACGTGGTGTTTCAAACCCGTGAGATACGAATACTGATATTTTTTAGGATAGGAATTCATATAAACTAAATGTTGCTACTTGCTAGTATAAATTCATTGATCTTTTTGGGTGCAGTACCCAGATGCCCTCTTGCGTCCATAGATAGAGTGCTTAAAATGGTGTCAGCATGCAAGTGGAGGGAGAGTGGTTGGACAATCACACAACTTACGAGCAATTGCAATGACTCCAAAGGAAAAACTGCAAGTAACTTTCTTTAGTACTCCCTCCGTCCCTTATTTAGAGTCCAATATTTGATATGAAAGGTATAATGATGATATCTTATTAATAAGTTGGAGTTACGAAGCAGGACACTTAAAAAGGGACGGAGGGAGTAATTTGGAATTCGATTTCTCCAATGATAATCTTGTGTCGCATGGCCGCACCGTTAATCGGAACCCTGTTCTTAGAGTTAACCTCATAGCTTTATTTATTGTCGTGGCAATATCGCTGAATTTGGAAATCTCAAAGTGTAGGCTGCACTACAGGGGCTATAGGGCAGTCGATCTGACCGTCTATTTCGACACGAATGACTCAGATTTGATTTGAGCTCCTATTGATCTGGACCGCTCATTGCCTAACTGTACAGCCTACAGGATATGCCTTGCCACCCATTTATTTATTTAGCTGAAGCTTCCTTTAAAGCTCGCTAAGCTTTTTAATTAGATTTCCGGATATCCCTTTGATGGATAATAATTAAATGAGATTGGTTGAGTGGAAAGGAAAGGAAAGGAAAGGAATCCCTTTTGTGATTGAAAGCCCCATTCAATTCAAAAAGCTGATCTTAACCGAACAACATTTATTCTCTTTGACGGCAAGGTAGTTGGGGCTTGCACTTATGGCATACTATATAGGAGTAGTTGTTGATGAAAAGCCTATTGCATCATTATTACATACATACGCATCTTCGTGGTGGAATTAGGTCCTCGAGATTAATTGCGATGCGCACAAACTGACCTTGACATATGAGTTATCAAGCAGGACAATAAAAATGTCTTCTTCCACCATAAACCTGCTTGACAATGGAGTGACTTTGTCCCTTCGAGACATCCGATAAAATTGGAACGATACAGAGAAGATTGCACGACGACGGAGTAACTTTCTGCATTGATTACTCACTTTTTGTGAACAGAAAGCATGTAGGAGTACTTGAGGCAAAAAGGCCTGTTTGGAACGAAGGATAAGGTGTAATAAAGACACTCACTGTTTTTGGTTTTTTTATTTTTGAGATAAAAAAGTTCTATAGATTTGCATATTTTTTCGTCTTTAGTAAATTTTTTTAACATTTTGACAAACTCTTTTACTTTTTGAATAAAGGTACGCTATGTACATCCAAAAAGTATAAAATAAGTAAAAAATTTGACAAAAAATCACTAATGACGAAAAAACATGGATGACGAAACAATCAAAAGTTTTGGAGAGATTATTTCTGAGAGGAGAACCAAACAAAGTGATTGTTTTGCAGTTAAACACAAAGAATTAGATAATTAGCTGTTGGGAATGCCTTGTATTCTTTAGTCCCACATTGGTTAATTATATTGTTCCCGTTTTTGTAGCCTATTATAAATAGGGCTTTTGGGAAACTTCTAAAGTATCTTTTGGGCTCTCATATTGTGGCCTTTCTAGAGTTATGGATTACAGCCGGCTCTTTGTATCTCTTTTTCATGTTGGTTAGTGAATCCTCTCTTTCCTCGCCCGTGGACGTACCCATCTTGGGGAACCACGTATATCTTGTGTCTTTGTGATTTCTTATTTAATTTTCAATTTCTCATTCTTAGCTTGCATTCATAACGTTCGTTACAACAAACTGGTATCAGAGCCTTAGGTTGCAAAAACTAGGGTTTTGTTTCCGATTGTGGCTATGGCGGCTAAATTCGAGATTGCGAAGTTTGATGGGCAGAGCAGCAGTTTCAATCTTTGGAGAGTAAAGATGAAGGCTTTGTTAACCCAACAAGGATTGCACAAGGCTTTGTTAGGCAAGACTAGTTCTGGAATCAAAGAGGAAGATTGGGATGATACAGATGTCAAAGCTCTGAGTTCTATTCAGTTGAGTCTGGCAGATGACGCAGCAGGAATTTGGCTGAAGTTGGAAGGCATATATATGACGAAGTCGCTCACCAACATGTTATATCTTAAACAACGTCTTTATACGTTTCGTAAGCGTGAAGGTATACCTGTTAAGGATCATTTAGACAAGTTCAATCGTATTATTATAGATCTGAAAAATATTGATAGTAAAATTGAGGATGAGGACCAAGCCCTAATTTTGCTATGTTCTTTACCACTTTCGTATGAGCACTTTGTTACAACCCTATTGTATGGTAAAGACACGATATCCATGGAGGATGTTAAAGCCAGCCTATATTCAAAAGAATTGAGGAAAAAAGTGTCAGGTGAGGGTGATGAACATGCGGATGGTTTGTTTGTTAGGGGAAGAACAATAGAAAGGGATGAGTTGAGTAATAGGGGAAGATCCAAGTCATCAGGTAAGAAGAAGGAAAAGTGCAATTACTGCAAGAAACCCGGGCACTGAAAAAGTGACTATTTAAAACTCAAGGAGAAGGAAAAAGAAGACCAGAAAGGGGGTAAAGTAATTGCTGGAATTGTTGAAAGTTCAGATGAGTCAGATAACGTGTTATCAGTTACAGAGGGCGATTCTTGCTCTAATACCGAGTGGATTATGGATTATGGATGTTCATACCACATGTGTCTGCATAGAGAGTGGTTTTCTACTTATGAGGCGGTCAATGGTGATACAGTTTTGATGGGCAACAACATGGCTTGTAAGACTATTGGTTCAGGAACGATTCAGCTTAGAATGCATGACGGTATTGTTAGGACTTTATCTGAGGTTCGACATGTTCCGGATTTGAAGAAAAATCTTATCTCCCTAGGTGCTCTTGATTCTCATGGTTGCAAATTCCTCGGTGAAGGTGGAGTTTTGAAAGTCTTGAGGGGTGCATTAGTACTGATGAAGGGTCAGGAGCGTGGTAACCTCTATACACTCCAGGGCAGTACAGTTTTAGGTGTTGCAGCAACGGTTGCTTCATCTAAGGTTTCAGATTCAGACTTGACTCGTTTGTGGCATATGCACCTTGGGCATATGAGCGAGAGGGGGATGACAGTTTTGAGCAAATAGGGTTTGCTATGTGGCCAGGAAATTGAGAAGCTGGATTTCTGTGAGCACTGTGTGTACGGCAAGCAGTGCATGGTAAAATTCAGTACAGCTGTTCATCGCACCAAAGGCACGGTAGATTATTTTTACTCGGATCTTTGGGGTCCCGCAGAGATAACTTCTAAAGGTGGTTTTCGCTATTTTATGAGTATTATCGATGATTTCTCTCATAAGGTTTGGGTGTATATGTTGAAACATAAGAGTGACGCCTTTAATACATTCAAACAGTTTAAAACTTTGATTAAGAATCAGACTTGTAAGAAAATAAAACGTTTGAGAACAGACAATGGTATGGAGTTTTGTCTTGGCGAGTTTGATAGGTTCTGTAGTGATGAGGGCATTGTGAGGCATCACACAGTGAGAAAAAACCCTCAGCAGAATGGTGTGGCTGAACGGATGAACAGGACTCTTTTGGAGAAGGCACGTTGTATGTTGTCCAATTCTGGATTGGGCAAAGAATTTTGGGCTGAAGCCGTTTCCACGACATGCTATTTGGTGAATAGGTCTCCATCGACTGCTATTGAGTGTAAGACTCCGTTTGAGGTATGGTCAGGTCATCCAGCTGATTATTCTGTATTGCGTTTTTTTGGGTGTCCAGCTTACGCTCATGTGAATGAGGGTAAATTTGAATCACGGGCCAAGAAGTGTATTTTCTTGGGTTATGCAGCAGGTGTCAAAGGGTACAGGTTATGGTGCTCTGATGATTCGAAGTTTTTGATTAGCAGAGATGTGACTTTTGATGAAATTATCTGATTAAGGGGTCTAAGCAGGTTGAGGATACAGTTCAGGAACAAAGTGTTCCAAAGCAGGTGGAGTTTTTGAGTGAATCTTCCGACTCAGGGAAGAAGCACATTGAGAAGCCAATTGAAGAGGAGTTCAAGAGTTCAGACACAGAGGTTGATGCGTTAGTTGAGCAACCACGCACTATTGCTAAAGATAGGCCAAGGAGGGAGATTCGGCCTCCTGAAAGGTATTCGTCTTATTCTGAGATGGTGGCCTATGCTTTATCAGTTGCTAAAACAGTTGAGTATGATGAGCCTTCAAGCTATATGGAAGCTGTTTCGAGCGCTGAGTCTGCACAGTGGTTTGTTGCTATGAATGAGGAGATTGAGTCTCTTCAGAAGAATCAGACATGGGAGTTAGTAGAACCGCTGAAAGGGAAGAGTATTGTTGGGTGCAAGTGGGTCTTCAAGCGCAAACCAGGTATTCCAGGGGTAAAAGATGCTCGGTTCAAAGCTCGGCTAGTGGCAAAAGGATACAGCCAGAAAGAGGGTGTTGACTACAATGAGGTATTTTCACCAGTTGTAAAACATAGTTCCATTCGCACTTTACTTACTATTGTTGCATGTTATGATCTTGAGTTAGAGCAACTTGATGTCAAAACTGCGTTTTTGCATGGCGAGCTTGAGGAACAGATTTATATGCGTCAGCCTGAGGGATTTGTTGTTTCTGGTAAGGAGGATCACGTTCGTTTACTTCGTAAGTCTTTGTATGGCCTCAAACAATCTCCAAGGCAGTGGTATAAGCGGTTTGATACTTTTATGATAAGCCAGTCATATTCTAGAAGTGAGTATGACAGTTGTGTGTATCTTCGAAAACTTCCAGATGGTTCATTTGTTTATTTAATGTTGTATGTTGATGATATGCTTATTACTGCCAAGAGTGTATCAGAAATCAACAGGTTGAAACAACAGTTAGGTGGTGAATTTGAGATGAAAGATTTGAGTGCGGCAAAACGTATTTTGGGTATGGAGATTTGCAGAGATCGAGTAGCTGGCAAATTATTTTTGAATCAAAAGTCTTATATTCTCAAAGTGCTTAAGCGCTTTGCCATGCAAAACTCGAAGCCAGTCAGTACCCCTTTGGCAGCACACTTTCGACTTTCAGCTGAGTTGTCACCACAGTCGGAGGATGAGGAGAAGTATATGTCTCAGGTTCCATATTCGTGCGCAGTTGGGAGCCTTATGTACGCCATGGTATGTACTCGTCCTGATATTTCACATGCAGTTAGTGTCGTTAATCGTTATATGTGGCGTCCAGGAAAGGCACGTTGGGAGGCTGTGAAATGGATACTACGGTATTTGTGCGGAACTACAGGTGTTGGTCTATTGTTTGGGGTTGCCAATTCGGGTGATCATGCTATTGGTTATGTTGATTCGGATTTTGCCGGTGACCACGATAAGAGGAGGTCTCTGACAGGTTATGTCTTTACTCTGTCCGGAAGTGCCATTAGTTGGAAAGCTACTTTACAGGCTACAGTCGCGTTGTCTACAACAGAAGCTGAGTATATGGCCATTGCTGAAACTGTGAAGGAGGCATTGTGGATGAGAGGTTTGCTTTGTGAGCTTGGTCTTACACAGGGTGTGAGTTCAGTATTTTGTGATTCGCAGAGTGCTATACATTTAATTAAAAATCTGATGTATCATGAGAGGACCAAACATATCGATGTCAGGTATCACTTCGTTCAGGATATCATCTCATAGAAGCAAGTTAAGGTGAAGAAAGTGGGTACGGCAGATAACCCAGCAGATATGTTGACTAAACCGGTTCCGGTTGCCAAGTTCAAACATTGCTTGGGCTTGCTTGGTATTTGCAGTTGATCGCCCCTCGGGGGCATTTGGCGAGTGAGAGGTTAGAAGGGGAGAGCTATATTTGGTGATTTGGTTCAGTGGAATTCAAGTCAAGATGGAGAATTGTTGGGATTGTCTTGTATTCTTTAGTCCCACATTGGTTAATTATGTTGTTCCCATTTTTGTAGCCTATTATAAATAGGGCTTTTGGGGAACTTTTGAAGTATCTTTTGGGCTCTCATATTTTTGCCTTTCTAGAGTTACTGTGGCCTTTCTAGAGTTACGGATTACAGCCGGCTCTTTGTATCTCTTCTTCACGTTGGTTAGTGAATCCTCTCTCTCCTCGCCAGTGGACGTACCCATCTTGGGAAACCACGTATATCTTGTGTCTTTGTAATTTCTTGTTTAGTTTTTAATTTCTCGTTCTTAGCTTGCATTTATAGCGTTCGTTACAACATTAGCTATTGGAGTGGGCTTGAAAAAGATGACAAGTGAAAGCTAACCATAATGTGGAAATTTCTTTTCCTGTTTATATTTCCTGATATACAGTGGATGAATCAAACACCTTGAATACAAGGCATTTTGTAACACAATTCAAGAAAATTACGGAGCCTGCCGACAGTCGTTTTCTTGTTTATTTGTAAGATGTGATTTATACAGAATGTATTCAATTTCTCAGGGTTGTTTCTCATGCTAATAAATGCACTTTGGACCTACTCTGACGGAACCAGGATTTCACATACGAGGGGGCCACAACATGAACGACTCTTTATTAAGTCATATTTTGAATACAAATCAGTTAGGGGCAACATGTAAAGGTTTAAAAGTAAAACAAAAAGAGTACAAGATAATTACGGGAAATCCCAGATAAGAGATGGCCCTCGCCCCCATAAGCCAACTCCTAGTTCCGTCTATGCTCTAAGGGATCTTGGAGTTTTACTTTGGAACGTGACCTGTTATAATATTCCGGTCTTAGAGGCACAAGCTCTTATAATTTAGGTGTAAACCTCTATAATTTTCGATTCTCATCAAAATTACTCCTACTAGGAAATTTGGAAAATTATAGGGTGTGGTGCCCCTTGGTACTCTAGATCCATCCTTATTGCATTCTTGTAAACTTTTTCTTCTTCTTCATTTTTGTGTGTTTTGTTCGTTTTTTTTTAAATTCTTGGTAGATTTGCGTTATAATATTTTCCAGTTTAATCATCCGTCTCGATGATAGGAATTTAAAAAGTAAATTCACTAAAGATGGAAAATATGAAATAGCTGTCTTTTTTGTCTAAAGTGTCATCTTATACGAATTTTTTTTCAACATCAGTCCATATTTTTATACTTTTTTGACTCGTCTCTTCGAGAGACGAACGATTAATCTCAAAAACTACTACGCTAAACTAACCAAAAAGTTACGGAAAAAAATTTACCGAAAAAAGTTATTGACAATTTTTTTTTACAAGAATGCAAATTGTGTTCAGCAAAATTAGAAGTGGAAATACAGGCAACATTTTCCTCTTATATAAGTCAACTCCCAGAAGCATTCCTCATTTACATATCTCAGAGACTACTATATGGAAGCACTTATTGGCAATGTGTGTGAAGGAGGCCTTGTTGAAGCCCTAAACACTAGGGTTTATGGAAATGGAACCCAAACCCTAGTTCTCTCTCATGGGTATGGCTCAGACCAGAGTGTTTGGCACTACCTTCTCCCTTGCCTTGCATTCTACTTCAAGGTGGTGGTTTTTGACTTGGCCTTCTCACCAAATGTCAACCCCAAATTCTATGATCCAAACAAGTACTCGTCCAGTGTTGGATTTGACTCTTATGCCCATGACTTGATTTGCATTCTTGATCAGCTCAATGTGACCAACACTGTTTATGTTGGTCATTCCATGTCTGCCATGATTGGATGCTTGGCTTCCATTAAGAGACCTGACCTTTTTCAACACCTTGTCCTTCTCAGTGGCTCTCCGAGGTACTCTCTCTCTCTCTCTCTCTCTCTCTCTCATCAAGTAGTCTTCTGTAATCATCTATCAGTTTGCTTTTGATAACTGAATATCCGGATCAGCTTGTGTGCATGCACCTCGACTAATCCCGAATTTCTGAAGTTAACGAGTAATCAAATCTTCAGTGAGCCCAAAGTTTAAGAAACTGTACATGTATGTACATTAGATTAGAGAACATGAAACGAAATAACTCAAACAGTCGACACTATGATTTGATTTTTCTCCTCTCTTGATAAAACCCTTCTCTTCTTTTAGAAAATACACTATTATTCTACACCTAACATTTTTGCAATAAAGGACGTTACATAGATAAACTACTTATTTTCGATCTGAGGGATAGGTTTGCAATTAACCCTTCTCTTAAAAGAAAAAGATACCATTCTCAAGAATATATATGCTTACAAGTTTTTAGTGCAAAAATCATGTGATGGCGACATTTCGTAATAAACGGTACATTGATCGACTATTTACTTAATTATTTTTTATTCGACGGTCAAGTGTGTTCGGGCTAACATACGCGTACCTCAACTATTTGTTTAGAGTCATTGCACCCTTGTCTTAATTCTCACTGTCAGTCTTACTATTTTTTTTTTTTTTTCATTTTCCACGAATTCTCCTTCCCTAATTTCTTAATAATCACTTCCAAACAAGAAACAAAACTTGCATAGGGGCAATACTTCTCCTTTTGAGTTTCCTATTCTACCATGTTATTTAGGTACCTCAATGCTAGAAAATATGATGGAGGCTTCAACAAAGAGGAACTCAACACAATCTTCAACACCATACACAAAAATTTCTCAGCATGGGTTCGAGCATTCACCCCGGTAGCCATGGGCGTCAATAACAGCCACGCCATAGCTGAGTTTGAAACCAGCTTAGAAAGAATGAAACCTGAGATCGCGTTAGGCGTTGCGAAAATTGTGTTTTTAAGTGATCTAAGAAGGGTTTTGCCGCAAGTTCATGTGCCATCCACCATAATACAGTCCAAGAAAGACGTTATTGTCCCCGAGTTTATTGCTCATTACTTGAAGAAGAAGCTTGGTGGGCATGCTACGGTGAGAATACTGAAAGCACAAGGCCATTTTCCCCAGCTAACAGCTTACTCTTTGCTCTTACATGTTTTGAAGAAAGTTCTTGTCCTTGATTGAGTAGGAATTTGCACATTATCTTCCTTCTTTTGAGGAATGGGAGTAGTTGTTTA
Source organism: Rhododendron henanense subsp. lingbaoense (assembly GCA_020567845.1). Taxonomy (NCBI): domain Eukaryota; kingdom Viridiplantae; phylum Streptophyta; class Magnoliopsida; order Ericales; family Ericaceae; genus Rhododendron; species Rhododendron henanense. The sequence goes on along the minus strand of CM036313.1, from coordinate 42,494,516 downwards.
GAAAAATGTTGTACAAGCCCCGAAGAAACTTGAAATCGATAGTGGTGTCGAGTTCCGATTCGCAGTGGCAACTCTGGGAATTTTATTTGATGGGGTCAAAAGTTAATTTTCTCCTATTTGAAATTACATTTAAGTGCCGTCTAAAATGGCATGACAGACATAACATTTTGCACTAATGGCCTGTTTGCATGACAGGAATGAGAGTGAAGTTTGTATGATAGGACTAGTAGTGAAGCGATATATAATCACGTACGATACGTAATCTTGTGAAATAATAGTACTAAGACTAATAATACTACCATGCCATCATGGTATTATTTGCACTTTCTTTGAGAGATTATACATCCGATTGGTAGTAGAAGTTTTTAACCAAGCACCTAATAAATTATCAAAAATTCTAACAGCAGAAACGATTTGCAGAGAACCACGCAGAGAAAAACGCGTTTGGCCCCATTTCGGGTCCCCAAAAAATCTAGAAAAATATCCATAAATTTGTGAATATTCGCTCCTACGAATCCAAAAGTAATACTTACCAATATCCGTAGGAGCTGATTTTTTACAGGGCCCCATAAAGTAATACTTACCGATATCCGCAGGAGCTGATTTTTTACAGGACCCCATAAAATAATATTCACAAATTTATGGATATTTTTCTAGATTTTTTTGGGATCCGAAATGGGGCCAAACGCGTTTTTCTCTACGTGGTTCTCTGCAAATCGTCTCTGCGGATAGCAAGGCTCTATTAATTTCCCTTCAATATACAGTCCAATTCGATGCTAATCAAAAACTCACTAATCAGATTGTTGAGAAATGAACAAGACTTGCAACAAGAAGCCGAAGCTTAAACCAAGTGGCAAGGGCTAGCCTTTCCCCGAGCTAGGTCTTTAGTAGGCCTGGTAACGGACCAGATCCGACATGAATCCAATCCGTATCCGATTACCAAAATTATCAAAAACCGGTCTGATAATTCGTTCGATCAGGATTTCAAACTCCGATAAATTAACGGACCGGATTCCTAAGTTCTGAGCTTTCACCCACCCCTCTCCTAAAACACATTTCATGAAAACACCGAGGATAAAGAACGCAAATGTGAACAAATGCAGACGTATAGACCTGAAAACACCCAAACCTGAAACCTCCATGTTAGCAGGTACACAATATGGAAGAGGGAAAATTGCGTGATTGCATTATTCCTCAACATGATTACACAGTTTCACCAAAGAAAAACAAGCCCCAAGGAACAAAATTGATTAATCTACCCCAACAACTAACACAAAACTAAGAAAAATACATTTCACATCTGTAGCTTCTATTTCTCTCTCCTGTGTCACCCAAACCTCAAGTGTGACCAAAGTTAATAAATAGAAACAAAATTTCGCCCCATTTCTCTCCCATCGTGGTTGAGACAAGACTATAATTATACACAGGTCTCCCACTGCAGCGCTTTTCCAATGGAATAGATTCTCTCAGCAGTTCAATCAGAGTTCTTCAGCACACTGGGACTTCGAACTACTTCAGACTGCATCAGGGTAAACACCTGATTCTGGTTCGTTTGCATCAGTGGGGAACTCACCCAGGAAAGAAATATAGATCAAGCAAGAGTACTCTCAACATACTCCATCGCTTTCCGCTTAACAGATTCAATCCTTTCTTCATCCCCAAGAGAATTTTCATACTCAAGATACTTTTTGAATAAGAACTGCATTCACAAAAACCAAAGCAGACGTGAATTGTTAAGCCCGCCGCTGAACGAATCTAAAATTTGTTCAGCAGAAAGGAAGGAGCCAAGGTCCTCTGTACCCAATTGCGTATGTTACCTACCCATGTACCAAGGCCATAGGATCATGTGGTAATCTCAAAACATGGGAATCTTAAAACATACTCCTCTGTCCCCAGGTGTGGTCCTTTCTAAGTAGTCATGTCAATAATTCGATAGAAAAAAATAATTGTATATTCGTCATTTAGTTCTTTGATAGAGTTCAGAAGATCTCAATTATAACTTTTGAACAGCATATAAACATTCAAAAATTATTCAACAAAATACATCACTTTTTTTCTTTATTATTGTGGCACAGTTACCAAAAATGACCAACAATTGGAGACAGATGGAGTAATCCAGTGGTTGAGAGCCTGAGAGTGACATGGTACGTGCCTACGTGGGTACATATAGTATCGGTTGCGAAGGATCCTTGACCTACAGGGAGAGAAATGGAATAATGGACCAAAGAATCAATCAGTTGTACAAACCTTCATCTTCTTAGGAGGAAGGGTCAAACTTATTGCCCTCTCAAATAAGGCGCGAATCATATCTTCATCACCAACTCGAATCTCCTGTTATGTTTAAAAACAAACGTTACTGACACTTCAAAATGTTCGATCAAATGTTAAACAAGAGAAAGGGATTTACCTGATCAAGATAAATGCTCCACAAATCAGTTCTCTTTGGATATTCCCGAAGCATTCCCTCAAAGATGGATCGCCCTCTATCAGGAACCCCACACTTGAACTCAAGGATAGCTGTTTGTGAGAGGAACTTAATGTGCTTATGGCGTGGAAGGCATAGAACAGCACGTTTTACAACTGATTGGACTTCATCCTTATTTTGCTTCAAGAGCCACTGAATGCGCCGTAACCAAACCTAAAAGATTGCAAAACAATGTATTATTTCAGAAGTAAAGCTTGATCAGTTGATGGCATCCCTTTAGGGTGGGTACCCGTGAATAATACCTTGCACGAATGCTTGAATTTTCTCATCATCTTGTTGAGAAGCTCATCAGTTAACTTGTGTTGTTCAGTCCTTTCATACATCCCCAATAGCGCCAGGTGCACCTTCTTGGTATCACAATACTGCAGAGCTCTGTGAAATAATTTCTCAACAGCCTCCTGAAGAAAAATTAAAACAAGGAACTCTTAAAACTATCTGAATGCCAATGATGAAGCAACTATGATATAGACGCAAAGTACAAAAAAATTATCTTTACCTCTGGAGGATTTCCATATTCGTTCTCCAGATTAAAGTAAGCCACCCATATATTCAACTTCTCAGATTCTTCTCTGATGTTTATCGTCTTCAGAGCCCTTCAGAATAGAAAAACAAAAGATGAATTTAAAGGAATAACTGACATAGTTCAGAAGATAAAAGGCAATCTCAACTCAACCTAAACAAGCCTTTTTCCCAAATCCCAGTTATTCTCAAGTCAATCTCAACAAGTGCTCCTAGTTCTAATGAAAACAATCTTGTTAGAACACCGATGAAAGAAGAAAATCACCCCATTAATAGCATTTTCCTTCTCCCTCTCCGTTTTTTCCAGTTAAAATGACACAATGTCATAAGGAGGCTAATTACAGTTCAACCAAGCCTGATAATGCTTTCTTACAGTTTCTTTTTCGCAACATTCCCCATGAAGATATAAAGTGACCACCAAAATTTATGTTTTGGTAAAAAAAATTCTCATGAAACAAGAATTTCAAAAAAACAAAGCACAGCATTCAATTTGTTTTGAAATAGAAAACTGAAATCGGAGAAATAAGAGCTACGGTACCTCTCGGCAACTGAGCGAGCATTCTCAACATCGGCCAAAGAGAGCATAAAGGCCATGTACTTTATCCAAACAAAGCTGCTATTGGGGGAACTTCTAACCATTTTCTCAAATTCATCAGCACTTCTCGGAATATCTTTCTCTACTAGCCTTTGTTCAGCAGCACTAATTTCTCGCTCCCTGTGCAGAACACATCCATTTTTAGTATGAAAACTGTGAACACTGGAAAATGATATCTGAAAATGGAATTACCTTTCTTCGTTCGCTTTCTTTTTTGCTCGTCTCTTGCTCTTTTCATCTTCGGTGTCTACAGAATCTACAAGCTCTTTATCATGAGATAGAACGTCATCCATGCCAGAGCTCTCTATATCATCAAGAGGGACCTCAAGTGGAAGAATGGAAGCCCTTGCTTCTACATCAGCAAGAATGGGATGCTCCCCATTTCCAAAATCAATAGCCAAATTCTGAATCCCGGATGAGCCGCTCTCCGGCAACAAAGTTAACCGATCGAACTCTATGTGGTCATTTCCGACCACCTCATCATCAGAGTTTTGCTTTGAAGGAGCTTGAATCTCATCATTGCCCTGAAAATATGAATCCTTCATCCCAAGAGTAATTCGATGCTTCTCCTCATCCACCTATCATCGAGTAGAAGAATAGAAGGAAAATATAATCAAAACTACAGCTTATGTGCTGAGAGACAGTTGCTCAAACAGGCAGAAACCCTGCGGTAGCTGTAACTTTTTAGTCATTTAACCGGAGAAATTATTCATTAATGGAGGTATAAATCCTCAGAGTCTAGAATGCTAGAAAGAGGAATAACTCCCAATTGATTGACCGTGCAGTTATAGAAGAATATAACGACGAAAAATAATACTTCTCCCTACGAGGCTTTTTAGATGAAATGTGTGTACCTTCAAAACCTTTACGGTGACCCTCTCCCCAGCTTTGTATTTAGATTCAATGTTGTCAACATGATCATCAGAAAGCTCTGAAACATGGCATAATCCAACCTAGGTAAAAGAACAACACAATCATCAAACGCAAACTAACATTCCTTCCACTTCCTTAGCATACTATCATATGATATAAAGCCTATAGAAAAGGTGTGAATCAGCCAATAAACAAGTCCTGTAGGCTAGATTGGTGGATTCAAACAAATGTGATGACCATACTAAAACGCTTAATACGATCACACTAAAAGACCAGATGTTGAAATCTATTAATTAAGTTAATTTGTGGCTCATGAAATTTCAGGAAAACCCCAATCATATTCCAATTCACAAACATGTCTGGTTATCGCAAGAAACTTTTCTACGTAGAATTGTCAGATTACTTACCATGTTTGTGTTATCAATGGTGATAAACAGACCATATTTCTCAATGCGCTTGATCCAGCCACAAACAATGCCTCCAACTTTGAGACTTTTAAAAAATTGAGATTTTTGTGCATCGCTTGCACCTGGTGTCTTAAGGGTGATTTCAACTCGCTTAGACAAAGGCTCCACAGATGCCACCCTGCATGTGTGCTGTCTCAGAATACTTCATTAACTAATATCTATCCAAAAGTATTAAAACCGCATATCCTTACTTGCCAACAATAAGTTTCCCAATGGGGAAGTCTTTCTCGGGATTCTTGACATAGCCGTCTGACAAGTTTGAGAGAAGGATTTTCGCATCAAGCTTCCGCGAAAGCATAATGAAGCATCCTTTCGGCGTAACGTTCTTAACATATCCCTGTTTGAATCCAAGACAAAACAAATAAAAAAACTAAGGTACTAAACATGCATATTTGAGAACAGGGTAAGTACCAATAACTATAGACCGAAAATAACACTGGTCAGCTTAGACATTACACTGCTAAGATTGCGTAAGAAATTAGAATGGATACTTAAATGCATTGTTGGAACATGAACTAGCATACAATAAGAAAAAAGAGTAAATCCAGATTCGAAATGTCATCATCTGCCAAGCAATGTATAGCTGGACCTTCTTTGAGAGGCACTAGCATTTGACTTCCTAAATAAAGTCTGCAGCCAGCACTGGGAGATAGTCATGAGTTTACTAAATATGTTGCTAAGCTTTTTGTATTGTGAATCATGTCCTTAACTCTTTAAATGAATGATCTTTCCTTGCAGTTCCTAGCAGAATAAGTCATGGCATGTTTAGACAGTACGATCTGTCTTAATAGCACCCAAAAATGTAACTAAAATTTTCTATCACAACTATTTAAAATTGAAATGAACCTGATATTCTCCACAAACCAAACTACGAAGCTGGAAGGACAGGAAGAAAAATACTGGAGAAACATAAAGCATCATGCTGCCTTTAAACAGATAAGAGCATCTCCAGAAGAGGTTAGCAAATGTCAAAAATTAAGAGATTTGAAGGTTCAGTCATGTTTTAGGAGCCCCAGCAAAACCCTCAAAAGTCAACCTTCAACCTTCAAATTTCTATCCTCTACTTACAAATTTAAAGGTTGAGTAATGTTGGAGTTTGTCACACATCGGTTAATTATTTCCTCCAAAACTAGTATATGAGCCTGGGCGGCCTCTCCAATATTTGCCAATTGGTATTGAGTTGGATGCCTTAACATGGTATCAGAGCTAGGTTATCGGATTATCGGAGGTTTTTCCCCTTTGTGTCGTAGTTACACATTATTTCATTGTGATCCTTGCGTTCCGGATCCTTTGTTGACCTCTCCACGTGCGAGTCGGGGGACACACATGCAGGGGAGTGTTGGAATTTGTCCCCCATTGGTTATTTATAACCTCCAAAACTAGTATATGAGCCTGAGCGGCCTCTCCACTCATTGCCAATTGGTTTTGAGGTGGATGCTTTAATATGGTATCAGAGTAGGCAATAGATTCTGTGTTGGAATCTCACCGCCTACCTAATGTTAAAATATTTACACATGTTTAGCCCGCTTATGGAGGAGACTAGGAGAGCCTGGCTACATGTGAGGGGGTGTGTTGAAGGTGTAAATAATAAAGTTACCCCTCTCTCTAATAGCTTAAGCTTTTAGTTGAGTTGGTAGCTAACAGTTTAATATAAACTATGGCCTATTGTTTTGGAGAATTTGTTCCCCCTCGTTTGTGCCTTAAGTGCACCGTTGTTTGTTGAGATCCTTGTGTTAAGAATCGTTTGTTTACTTCTCCACGTGCGAGTCAGGGGTCGCAGGTGCGGGGGAGTGTTGGAATTTGTCCCACATCGGTTAATTGTTTCCTCCAAAACTAGTATATGAGCCTGGGCGGCCTCTCCACTCTTTGCCAATTAGTATTAAGTTGGATGCTTTAACAAGTAACAACCTTCAAATGCTAAAGAACAATTTTTTTATTCTTTTAACGATTACTTTTTATTTTTCTTTGTTATAATGTTGGTTTGTTTCACATTTTAGGCTTACTTAAATTCTATTTGTTTTCACTGAAATTCCAGAAAAAGAATTTGTATATTCTCATGCTGACTGTTGGAAACTGGTACAATTTGAATGTTTATCTATTAATTATTTTTATCCTTTTGTCACTTATATTGCCTATACATAGTAATTGTTCTTTGGTTTTTTCCCCACTAAATTTTCAAAACTTTTTCCACTCTCCCATATTTCTTTTTATCTCAACATGAGTTCCACAAATGTTTGAGAAAATGATTTTTATATTTTATACATTTCCCTTTTTACATGTATAAATGGAAACAACAGATTGTAATATCTGAAAAGGAAGGTCAATCAGTTCTTAAATTATTAAAGATATAAAGTGATAAAACCCGAGAATTTGTAGAGTCTGTTGGAGTGTACACTACTAACTCACCCTTCAAATTATGTAGAAAGGTAGCAAAGTACAGTTTTGAAGCTAACTTTTATCAGTTTTATGAATTCTGCTCGAGACAGTCTAAACCAGAGCAAGGATAGGGTAATGTTTAAGTACATTTCAATCCAATTCGCAAAAATATACATTTTTTCTAGACATAGGAAGAAAAGAAATAAATAAATGTAGTCACTTTTATCTTGTCATTAGCATTTTAGTAAGTGTCCTTAGTCGCATGATGTATAGTAGGAGCACTATTGTCGTTATGTCATTTTGTGTCCTTAGTGCTAGTGGGTCTATAAATAGGTGTCTAGAGTCTTCATTAGGTAGATTTATCATTTTAAAAAAAGAATATCAAGAGCTAGACTCTTTTGTATCCCTTTTGGGAGTGTTCTCCCTCAAAAAGTTTCTCAATGGAGTATTTGGTTTGCACCAATGAATAAAATTCCATAGGTAGGAGAGCAAAAGAACTGCAACAATGGAGCTTGTTAGAGCTTGTCTCACATTAATTAATTATAACCTCCAAAACTAGTATATGAGCTGAGCGGCCTCTCCACTCATTGCCAATTGGTTTGAGTTGATACTTTATCAGAGCTAGGCTTTCAGAGGCTTTTGGACAAGACTCTCTTGATTGATTTGTCCCACATTGGATAATTATAACCTCCAAAACTACTATATGAGTCTGGACGGCCTCTCCATTCATTGTCTATTGGTTTTGAGTCGGATGCTTTAATAACATAGCTCGAAAATCACGTCTTTGGAGAAACATGATTCAGATTGCACTATTATAAAGGTTCCTCTATCTTTTTTGGGTGGGCATAGAGATGGCTGTAACTACACTGGAGGAACAAAAAATATGAGGTAGTTACCTCTTGGGGGAGGGAAGGAAAGAAAAAGGAACATTATACTGTCCAATACCTGTACAGTCATATTAGGATGAATATCTTCAATTCTTTCTACACGTTGGCAGGGAGAATACCTGCAAGTCATTGAAGAGCACAACTCAAAAGAACATTAACAAAGGGCAAGGTCAAAAGCATATGAATAAAAGGTAATATTCAACCAGGAAACAAGATTACATGAGCTCTAATAGCCACCATCGTGCGTATCGGTAAATATTCATCAATCCTATGCTCGAGCCTTCCAATGATGGAGGGTCAAATCTTAGTTCTTCGAACAATTCTAATAAGACTACTAGTTTCGATAACAATCTCTAAGCAAGAGACAGAATGATGAAGGGCCAAAGAGTTCAACTAGATTACCAGAAACAAAACCCTCTGATGCCACTGTAGGATTAAACTACATTTCCCCGGTAGACTTCTACAGATTACAATATTAGAAATATAGTTTTTGCATAAGATGCATATCCAGCAAGACAATCTTGTTTATGAAATTATTCATGTCAGACCTAGGAGCATTATGACAAATTCTTTCATATTTTGTCTTGCAAAAGCAACACTCTCTCGATTTTTCAGTTTAAGACTACTTTGTTCCTCATCAGCCAAAAGCATAAAAATACTAATAGGACAATATTTGGAGGTTGGTTTGAATTGTTAAATATACCGTTATGGAAGTTGTACCATATTTTGGATTGTGTCAATAAGACACGAGGTCTAGCACTTTTTGGTAACGCAGAGTTGCACTAGTGGTGCATCCTTAAAATAATAGAAGACAACAGATCTACCACAAATGAAAGAATCAAAATGCCAACAAATCTAAAAAGCTTGACAAGTATAGCATAAAGTCTTATTTAACCGAAAAGGAGAAAGAATAATAAGACAGAAGAAGAAACATTGACATCAACTAGCTCCTAATCTACAAAATGTGAGTAATTTACAAGCTTAAAATTTATAATATATGCTTGGACAACACAGACAATAACCCCTTCCATTCACTTGGCTAAAAAATAACCAGAAGAGCCTGACATAAAGAATTGACTTGAGGTTACGTCCGAATTATGTATCTAAAGAAGTATCCCAACTAAATTACATTGGAGCATAAATCACTCAAAAAAAGATATTGTTAAATTGAGTAAATATACTTTCACAACGCATGATCGCCACAGCATTATGATTTAAAAAGCCAAGTGATTTCTGGGACACTTTTAATTCACCGTGAACGCCATATTGACCCATGCATTCTTTTTCCATCTTTCAACATGAGCCATTAAGACTATGATTACCATTATCAGGCAGGTAGTATTGTAATGATAATCGCTACAAAGCTCTCCTTCTTGCCAGGGAGCTTCATATAAGAGTCCGGTATTAGAGTACTATAAAGTAACTATTCCACCACTTCAAATTAATTTGTGTAAGTGGCATCAATATATGAGTAACAAGGAGGGACAAAAAATATACAGCGTGTTTGTGGTAAAAGATCCCCCCCCCCCCCCATTTCCTTAGGAATTTTAGATATTAGGGTAAATTACAATGACCTCCCCTAAGGTTTCTGACAAATACATTGACCTTCGGGCTGGTTCTAGAAATTACAGACCTCCTTTACTTTACGGTGTTAACTTTGATGGGTAAAATACAAATTACCTCAACATATAGATTAGATTGCATTGACCTCCCATGCTCTATATTAGCACACATATTGTTAGTATTAACAAATATAGAAGACTCGGATCCAAAAAAAAAAAAAACAAATATAGAAGACTATTTTATTTTTTGAAAGCTATATATTATAAGCAATAGAAAAAAAAAATCAAATTCCAATATGTTTTTGTCAAATTTCCCTCGTCTATACCACTAAAAACAATATTAAATTTTGTCCAAAACCAAAAAAAGAGTAATTTAAAGACAAGATTCATAGGCTTTACATATTTTGTTACCTTTATTTATTCTTCTACAAATATGTGATTCATATTAAATTTATAAAATTAGTCCAAACTTTGTTTTCTTATCCTTAGTGAATTGTTTATGGTTATTGACCAATTTCTTTTGTTCTTTCAGTTAGTCTCGATGAGAAACATAAAAAAGAACATTCAAACTAAGTTTTAATAAATATACTAAAAGTCTATTTCAACTTGTTAATACTGATTTCTCCTATCTTAAGGGATTTTTAACTACCAAATATGAAGAAAAAAGTTAAATATGTTGATTTCTCCTATCTTGAATTTTTTATATTGCTTATATAGTGATCTATAAATAAAATAGTCTTTTGTCATGTTGATGCTAAAGTGGTATGTGCTCAATATAGGGCATGGGAGATGAATGCAATCTCATCTAGTCTTAGTTTAATGGTAAGCGAGGTATGTGTATATTAGTATGTAAAGTAAGGGAGGTGACTGTAATTTTTAGAACCAGAGGGGAGGTCAGTGTAATTTACCCTAGATATTAATTGTTTTGTGTGTCTAATTCATAACTTTTTAGTAATTAATACTCCCTCCGTCCCTTTTTAAATTTCTAAGTTTCTGTTTTGGGATGTCCCAAAATAAATATCCACTTTCTAAAAATAACCATCAAACCATGTCAAACTTTCAATATTACCCTTAAAAAGTACAATTTCTTCCTAATTAGTTTGTCCATTGTTGATATTCGTGTCATTTTTTAATTGTCTATATCTGTCAATTCAATTTATAATACTTTTCATGATTTTAAAAGTTTTGACTAATAAAACTACTTGAGGTCTATCAAACAAGATCATATTGCATATTTTTTTTAGTTTCGTATTGAAAGATATAACCAATTTAAATACATTTACTTAAGTGCACAGTTTTAAAGGTTAATTTTGGAAATCTAAATTCTAAAGTAATAATTTGAACTCCTTAAAGAGTTGGATTCCCCGTAGTGGACATTTAAAAGGGACGAAGGAAGCATCTAGATTCTAGAGAGTACGTTTTACCAAGTTGTAACTTAAGAGGTAGCCATTTTTGGAACTTGAATTTCAAATTTGGTTAAAGCTTACATATACACATATAATAGACACGATGTAAGTAGAATTATCAAGGAAACGTGGGTTTCATAGGGTTTGGAACTTTTGTTCCCACGATGTGAAGATGCAAGTAGGGCTGCAAACGAACCGAGCCGTTCGAGAACTGTTCAAGAGTCTACTCGGTAAATGCTCGTTCGAGCTCGATTCGTGACATTCGTCCACTAAAGGAATTGAACATGAGCCTCAATTTTAGGCTCATTTTATAAATGAGCCGAACCTAAACCTGGCAGTATTCAACTCGATTTAGCCTCGCGAACCTAGAGTATATGTATATCACTAGAATTTCATATAAGAACTTGAATATGTATTAACTTATATATGTACATAACAAACTGGAACATGTATAAATGTTAACAAGTACAATAAGAGAAATGATAATGCCAAAATTGTTTGTGTGTGTAGTGCACATGGTACAAGGGTTTTATGCACTATAGTTTTGGCACAAAAAAAAACAATTTTGGCATTAACAGCACCCGTACGATAAATTTACTTATGGTTATGTTTTTATCATTTCTGTGTCAACTTATTTATGTCCATAATACTCCCTCCGTCCCAATTTAAATGTCTCCTACAATTTTCCGTGCATTTTCAACCCCCCCCCCCCCCCCCCCAAAAAAAAAATATATATATATATATACTTCTACATATTATTTTTTTAATTTTCGTACACCAAATTAAAGTCCGAGTACTTTAGACCCCGTTCGTTTTAGGGTTTTGGATTTTGGATTCTAATCACTATTCTATTTCTCTCCAATCATTACTCTCATTTTTTTCTATATCTCTCCCTAATCATTCCCCCTATTTTCAATCATTACTCTATTTCTTTCTACACTCATTACCTACAAATCTAAATCCAATATCCCAAAACGAACGGGGTCTTAATTTTGTGTACAAAAATTAAAAAATATATATGTAAAAGTATATTTTTGGGGGTGTTTGAAAATGCACGGAAAACCGTAGGAGACATTCAAATTGGGACGGAGGGAGTAAAATTTTATTTGTAACTCTAGACCTATATGGGAGCATAAATATCTTCTTCTTTTTTTAGTTAAGGCTCGTAAACAAGCTCGAGTTCGACTCAAACCTAGGCAACCTCGGCTCGTCAAATTTTTATTGAGTTCGAGCTCGAGCTCGGCAAAACCTTAACAAACAAATTTGAACATTCTAATATTCAGCTCATTTACATGTTTTGGGAAGTTGGAACACACCCATTCTACAACGACAAGATGAAGCCAGAAAACATCAATTAGGTTAACTAAGTTTGTGATACATAATTGAATGTCTGCAAATACTTACCCGTTGTTGTTGAGTTCATTGTCGCCGATTACAATAGCCTTCTGAGAATGCATGCCATCTAAAGAAGAGCGTAATGACAATTCGACATGGAGAGTGCCCTTGCCCGAATGGCTGATTTCTAGAACTTTGCATTTCACAAACTGCCCCTCATGGTATCCAGACAATGGATTCGAATCCCATGAGTCCGTCAACTCAGTAAAATGGACCTTTCCATAAAGGCGTGGATCTATTTGGATGAGCATTCCACCTACACCTGGAAAAACTTTGGAAATCCTCCCACCCACAACATCACCTTCATGAATGTGCAAGATTGCATTCGAGGGACTGTTTGCATCATCCATATTAATATTTTCATGGCCAAGTTTTCTATCAGCAGCAGCACAAAATGGATGCAGCACCAAACGTAACATCTTTTTCTCCTTATTGGCATTCAAAACATAACCACATATTGCTTTCCCCACATTGTATCGCTTCTGGAATTCCTGAATTTCAGTAGGTTCACATGCACTGTCCAGAAGATACAGCTGAGCCTTCACATGACGTGATATTGTTAACCAGGCCCATTCCTTATCCACTTTGTATACAAATCCAGAGATACGTTGTCCAATCGAATAACTGAAATCTTCAGTCGTAAGTTTGTCTCCAATTTCTTTAGAACCTGGATAAGTAATTGCAGTGTAATTGAAATTTTGCTTCGTGTTACATAAATCAGTAAAGAAGTTGTTTAGATGGTTCTGCCCATGCAACTTGGATTAAAAGAAAGTGACTAATGGCTGATCCAGAACATATTGAAGGTAACAAACATGCAACAGGAAAAACCAAGGACAGCATGGGTTACGGTGGTGGCCTTAGCTTTACCAAGGATTACTTTGACCAGATCACCTTATTGAGAATTGATCTCGGCACTAATGTCACGCTAGATTTTCCTTAGTTGAACTCGTATTAAAAGATCTAGCGTAAAAATGCCAGCATCATGTTTTCTATCTTCAGTTGCTTGGATGAACCTAATTACATCATCCACAATATGCCAATGTATATTGGCATGTACTTGCCAATATACAAATCCAACAGAAAATAAAAAGCAAAGGGGTTGGGGATTGAAATGTTGGCACAATGGAGAGTAAGCGGGTAGTCATGGCAGTTAATTGTTGTTCACTAGTCACTACAGCAAGAGAAAAAACCCTACATAACAGTCAGAGTGTGTGTGTGCGCGCGCGCGCATTTGCAACATTCTCCAGCGTAAGAAGAGCTATGTATAAAATAATATTTGATGTAAAATGTGTATAAGTTTATGAACATATATACAGTTTCCAAGATTTTTTTCCTGTCAGAACTTTAACATGTGCCAATAAGCATTTAGACACGTTCGTCATCGTGTGGAGAGTTCGGCTCAAGGATACCTACAGAAACAATGAGTAGAATAAGGCATGCCATAGAAAAGGACTCGGCGTAGTTAAGGACAAGGTGTGGAATGCGCATTACTAGGATGAAGATATAGTCCTATTGAGAAGGATGAGCAGTCTGATATTGCACCAAGAGTAGAGATGAATTAACAAACTGCACCAATAAAGCTTAAAGTTTTTACTCAGATTTGAAAAGGAGGTTTAGGAGTGAGGAGGCTTTCTATTTTCAACCAAAGTTTATTGGGGAAGTTGTGTAGATTTGCCTGTGAAAGGGATATATGGTGTAGGAAAGTGGTGTGTGCTAGGCATAGTCTTTTAATTTAAATTTAACGAGGCTTATTGGAATTGTTTTTTTCATTATTTAGGCATAGACTTTTAGTTTAAAATTTATATAGACTTACTCTATAGTTGCTAGAGCTTTTTTATTATTTTATCTAAATTTAAATTTGAGACCGATGTCTAGTTGTGGCTTAAGGCATTTTTCAATGTCATGATTTGCCAGATTTGGCTGATTTTATCGTTTCTGTTATTATGATGGTATTGAAAATGACTTCAGTTTTTGTTATTGAATTAAGTAGTTCATGCACAACATTGGAAAGTATATAATTTACGTAAATATTAAAAAAATAAAAGGTTCTTAATAGTGTCAACGACACAATTTTAACCAAGTCGAGTTATTGTCAAGATATTTGACACGTTTATGTTAACAAGTGTTTTGGTGGGATGTTAGGTTGAGAGATGCTTAGAGCATCTCCAACACTCGACTTCAAATTGGAGATGTCAAATTTTTTTTGAAGGCTTATGTGACATTTTGACATCTCAAATTTGACATTAAAACTTCCTCTTCAACCCTTATGCCAAATTCTATTTATTTAAAAGAAAAAAAAAAACTCAAACAAGTAGTACGGAGAGGTTTTAAACTTTCTAACAATAGCTTTTTATCTTCAACGGTTACTTTTTGAAATTTGGCATGGGGGAGGGTAGCTGCCAAAATTGGCATGCAGGAGGTTCATGTCAAAGCCACGTCAGCTTTTACATGAGTGAAGGCAGATGGGTTGGAAGGTAAGTTGATGCCAAAAGTAGCCGTTGCACCATCCACGTCATGTTTGACGGAGATGCTCTTACCCTTCTATATTTTAGTTGGCGGCAAATGGGAATGCGGCGGTGGCAGACTATCTCAAACTGGATGGGGAGACAGTGCGGAGGGATGTTACGCTTCGCAGCGAGGTAAGATTGGGAGTTGGAGGAGTTGTTGGATCTATTTGGAAAACTATGGGGAATGAGGGATGTGGAAAGAAGAGAGGATTATTTGAGGTAGATCCCAGTAACAAATATGCCTTTTCAGGTGAAAGTTTATTACCTAGTTTTTGCTAGAGAAGCAACTACTACCTTTCCCTAGAGAGCCATTTGGGGTATTCATGCGCCAACCAAGGTTTCTTTTTTTGCTTGGTGTGCAACTAAGGAAAAGATTCTCACTATAGAAAATCTTATACGGCGTCGGATGGTTATTTTTGTCATGTGTCAAAGTTGGAAAGTCCAGTGTTGCATGTGCTTGAGAGATGAACAGTCAGTGGCACATTTGTTTATTCATTGTCCGGTCGCCAAGGAGCTTTGGAATGTGGTTCTTGTTTCGTGGGGCATGTTGTGGGTTTTCCCTGCAACGGTGGAGGAGCTTCTTCAAGAATGGTATGAGGCTAGAATGGGTAGAAGAAGTCAGAAGCTATGGATTATGATCCCGCTGTGCTTGATGTGGTGAATCTAGGGAGAGAGGAATCGTAGACAGTTTGACGGGGAAGATAGGCCATAGTTCAAAATTAAGAGTTTTGATTTCTATTTTGTTTGGAGCTGAGGGAGTACAACTACAAACCTACTTCGATCAATACTTGACAAGTTCGATATTTTCGGAGTTTAGAGGGGCGTATAGGTCCTTTTATAATTTGGTATTTTCTTTTTTATTCCTTGTTTTCTTTTGCACATAGGTGGCATCCCCTTATGCCTTTTCAATAAAAAATTATAAAAGATACCATGGTTAATATCAGGGTGGAAAAATTGTGACGTCTATACAAAAGAATATGGTTGAACTCAAGGACTCGGCTTGGGCAAGAGTAAAATCGAGTAGAAGGTGAATCAGTGGAGCCAAGTTTTCAAGTCGGAGGTGGCACTCAAAAATACTAATATAATTAATATAAAGAAAATGTACACATGTTCTGGATTATTTATTCTTAATACAAACACGTTCTGGATTATTTATTCTTAATACAAGCAAAATACACACAATGCTTTTGTGGGTCGACTTCGGGGTCTCACACAAAGTATCCGAGCCATTCTATAATTTCAAAATTATTGTTTGAGTGGTCCTTAAACAAATCAATTCAATCGGATAATTATAAGTATTTCATCCAATCTTTTATTTTTTTCATTCAAAATTTAAGATCCTAAATTCTGAATGAACTTTGGAGAAAAATTAGACAAATGGGTGCCAAGTATTCCCTTGATATGAACCGCAGATATTGTAGGGCGTGTTGAGAAGAGTATTAATAAAAAAAATTATCTTGATCAAACATCCATAGGTATCTAAACGCAAACATTATTTGAAAGTTATGAACTGTTTTGATATATATCGATGTCCGATCAATATAATTTTTTTATTAATGCTCTTTTCAACAAGCCCTACAATATCTGCGATTCAGATCAAGGGGGTACCAGACACGCAATTGTCTAACTTTTCTTCAAATTTCATTCAGAATTCCGGATCCTAATATCTGATTGAAAAATTGAAAGGTTGGATAAAGTACGAAGAATTATCCGATTGAGATAATTTTTTAAACAACGGCCACCTGAACAATTATTTTAAAATTATTGAATGGCTCAGATCATTTAGAAGTTTTAAAAAAAAGTTTTTTTTTGGTTTGGAGCTGAACGGGGTTGGCAGTGCCACCCCACCCCCTCAATAGCTCTCCCCCTGCAGTGAATCAAGGTCATACGAAGAGAATAGTGTACCAAGATGAGGAAAATGACCCAAAACAAGTTGTCTATCCAATTCAACTACTTTGAACAATGACAGCCAGTTCGGGTGGATAAGAAGATGTACAGAAAGAACTAGCATGCTGGACCCCAGTAATGAGAAGAATCAGAAGATTAACAAATACAGAAACTTTAGCCGACCAAAAACAAATACAAGAAACTTTACCTGTAACCAATGAAGGTCTGATGGACAATTCCCACTGATAGTTCTTTCGATTATTTTCTGACTTACTGGTCTTTGAAATAATTGCTGCAGTCACAGTTTGTCCAATTCTGAAGCCTTTAAAGGGATCTTCAACAACATTATCATCAGTCGCCTACCAAAATACAAGCTTAGTTATTATATTAAGTAACAGGAGCAGATTGGAATTTAGAAGCTGTGATCGCATGGACAACTGTACCATGCCAAAGCAAATCATCAAAAGATATTCACCTCTGTTATATGCACCCTCCCGTGGAAACCAGATCCAAATTTCAGTTTGAGTTCAAGAGGCTTTATTTCAGTAACCTGGAAATGAGAGAGTTATATTATAATCAGCAAATCCAGGCACAAGATAAGACCTGTCCACTTAAGCTATTAAACATCAACACCGATATCTGGATCTACAGATAATCAACGTTTCTACCTCTGCCTGAACAAGAGCTCCCACATCAAAGCTGGAATTCTTTTTCGCCCTCTTTGAACTTGATGTCTCTGCAACATCACTCATGGATTTAAGTGCCAGCAGCAACCTCCCAGCTGTTGCAGGGTTTGGAAGAGCCATGACGGTGGCAATGACACTACACCGCATTAATAATATAAATTTGTGAGTCCAGAGAAAAGAAATATACATTAATTTCAAACCAGAGAATGACAAATTCTGAAGGACTCTCTCCTAGAATTGACTTAATAATGGCTTGAATATTATATCTGATTACGGCTCATTTGTTTTGAAGTTTTTGAAGAAGGGATACACAGGTTTATACTATGGAGATCTATTTTGTCTTTTCTCTACTCAGCTTCTTTTTGTTTTCCAAGGCTAGACTCCCAAATTCAAGCCAGAATCCTTCGTAGAAGTAGTGTAGAGGAATTGCTTTGAAACCCTGAAACTTGAGGACTAGGTTGACTGGGTGAGGCCAATTAGAGAAGTTCCAGAGGGATTTCCCAAGCAATGGCATTGGAGAAGAGTTCAAATACCATCTCACGGAATCAGATACAGTCTGCAGCAAGGAGTTATGTGAAAGGAGATTGGGATTTTAATAAGACATGGTTGGATCAATGGCTATGGAGATTCACTTTTGAGGGAGACAGGACTTGGAGGGTGGTGGTGGCAACTTGCAGTGGTAGTCGGGTGATTCCATTTCTGTGCAGCGGAAGTGTCTTGCTCTCACAATAGGATCTTGAATACAACAGAAAGGACCCAATGAAACCTTTCACAACTAAGTTCAGAATCCGTCCAGCCTTATTTCACGTTATTATGGTTGATATGATGCTGCTTCAGTTTAATGCATCTTCTGTTTTAGAAGCCAAAACTTATTTGACATATTCAAATTTGCCAGAGCTGGGCGGAAAAGATGTTGGGAATCAATTTTGTTTAAAGATGTTTTATAGGGTCCCTATACCTGGCTTTTAGTAGGTACAGATGTGGACGTGAGGTAGGTAAGATAAGTAGCACTAGTCAGACAAGTCAACTTTAATGCTGCTAGCTTGCTACTTTGTTCTACGCTAGAAGCTTCTCTCAAACCCTACATTCACCGAACAGATTTTGGACCAAAAAATTCAGCAACCACCCAGTGGAAAAAAACCCTCAAACCCTCTGCAAAAGCATACCTGTCCAAAAACCCTCGATGCAAAATTGTACCATTACCCATATCACCAAGTATTCGATGGATTGGGGGCCACCGACACTACTCTTCATGTCCAACAACATATGCTGTATTCAAAAGAAAACTTAAATTATCATCACCATTTGCATTCACCTTTGCCCGTTAACATATTGTCTTGGGGGAAACTTT
Organism: Rhododendron henanense subsp. lingbaoense; assembly: GCA_020567845.1. Classification (NCBI taxonomy): domain Eukaryota; kingdom Viridiplantae; phylum Streptophyta; class Magnoliopsida; order Ericales; family Ericaceae; genus Rhododendron; species Rhododendron henanense. The sequence goes on along the minus strand of CM036313.1, from coordinate 42,475,520 downwards.
TGAGTGTTGTAGTCAGTCAGTGAGGCATATCCAATATCAAAGTAACATTCCGGAATTGAAAGAACCTGCATCACATGCAACAAATAAGAAGAGACAGGTCAAAGGAAAATGTTATCACCCACAGCAGATTGTCAGTCCAAAACAAATATCAAATACTTGCCAAGTAATTCTCTTTCACAATCTCCACTACTGCATTTACAGTTTGTTGCACCTCCAGTTTTTTGTTTGCTTCCTTTTTGCGTTTCTGGGAAAAAAAAAAAAAACTAGCATCATTTAAATGTTAAAAAAAAAAAAAGACAAGGCAGAGAAGGGCACTCCAGATAATCTCATCAGTACAATAATGGATGGGAATCTCTACAGCAGAACTAAATTAAGATGTGAAATATCAATCATACAAACTTTAAAAAGTGAACTATAAGTGAATGGTGAGTCCCTGACCAGCAAAAGGCGTATGAAATAAGCTGCAAAGCACTAGGTGCCATGTTTTCCAGAAACCTTCACCACATACAAAAGTATATGGAGGGAGAAGACAGTACGATGATTGAGGAAGAGGAAGACAAAAAGCAAGGGAACAGCCAGCAAATAGTATTCTAAAATGAAAATAAAAACCAAATCTAAGGCCAACCTTCTTGTTAGTTTCCATGCTAGATGTTTCTTCTCTCAATTTATCAACAAATGCTGGCTTCACAGACAATTCCACAAGGCGTTCAATCTTGGCAACATCAAGAACCGCAGCTTGAATAGTGGAGCCAGTTTTCAAGCTAATTCCACCCACTGCAAAAAAACAAAAAACTGTGGTACCTAAATATCACTTCTTGAGACAGAATAATTTTTCTACTGATTAAGACTTACACTGGTGGTGTGTCACAAAGCCGAAAACATCATTATACTTTTCAAAGCTGACAACTACTCCACTATCCTTCACGTCATTAACTTTTCCTTCAACAACATTGCCAATACTAAAAGCTTCAACCCAATTCGACTCGGGAATTTTAGAGTTCAATACTTGCAGCTTAGCAATCTGCATCATAAAGCACGATCAGTCCAAAATTAGGATAAAGAAGTGTAAAAATTATCAGGAGATCTGACAGTGGCATGAAAATACACGTGGCATGACCGCGGAATGAAATACAAGAGCTTAGTTTCTGCTCATGTGTATAAATAGCTCCCTTGACTCCATAATCCACATACACATGCATCAAAAAGTCAGTAAGGGGTGCATCACAAATAACATCTACTTAAGGATTCTCAAATACTACATTGATAGAATATGTTGACACCTAACAATAATGGGTCTGATTGAAGTAGGAACAAGACAGTGAAACTTTTAATTGTTTCTACATGAGTTTACCCACAGATTATATGAGCAGTTTGACGAACAAAAAACACGGAGAAGAATGTAACAATAGTTTTCACATAAAAACAAAATAGTTCCACCAAAACAGCTTAACAACAAAATCAACAAAAAAAGCTTCAGTAAACGAGTTTCTTTAATAGTAAGTTCCAAGGAAGCTGTATTATATTTTAACCACAAGTGTTTTACTTCCACTAATTTAAGCTTTATGAAGCAATATGACACCTGATGCAAGTGTACAGACATGGATACTCGACTGTTGATAAAGTCTCGCAGCCATGACTGACATTAGGAATGGCATCCACGGTCTTCCCGGCTTCAAATGCATACCAAAATGCTTAGAGAAGGCATCAAAAGGGTATATCACGTTTAAGCAATCACTGAAGAGAAACTGCCGATACCAGTTCATTATTACAAAGCACTTACAAATCAAGAAACATTTTGAGATGAGACATTGGAGGGCTCAAAAGCAATTTTTGTGCCAAGCGCCTACATGTTTCCTTGTAGTATTAATCAATAGCTGGCACAATTACACCAAGCTTCATGGTGATTTTCTGGGATTAACGTACGTGTTTGCTTTTGAAGGTGGCCTTTCTCTGCACTCTTAGGGCTGGAAACTGGTTCAAGGTGGACAACGAAGTGACAATTTTTTTTTTTTTGGGTACTTCATGGTCGATGTGATCTGACATCAATTGTGACGTGTTCTGTTCTTTCAAAACTTGGGCTGTCAGCTCATCCCGTTGAGTCATTGTGTCAGACAAGATTACAAATGCGAACTGAATTTGGTGATAACTGAGTGCTTGTGGTATTGTAGTTAAAATGCAACACTTCCCCACTAATAAGGAATGCCTACTTGATGTAGAATCTAAAAGAAAGTCTGTCAATTAGATTTTGCCGACATACTTTGCATGTCCACTAGGCATTTATAGAAGTGGAATGAGTACACATTGTAGCCTAGCAAATAATTAGCAAGTCCTTGTCAGATAAGAATTGAAGACCCTGTCTCGCCCACAGTATCAAACTTAGCAGTTGTCTCTCTATAAGAACAAGGATCAAAATAGAAATTTTGAAGTTTCTCAACAAAAAATAAAGAACGAAATATTCATACATATGATATCTTCTATTATTCTAATTCTGTGATTGAACAGAGAACTAGGAAACACTTTCTTTTCCTAGGTTTGGATTCCTATTAAAGAAGCAAAAAATGGAAAATACGTCTATTGTCACCATTGATTTGGGACTTAAATGACTTACCTTGTCTTCCAAGAGAAAGTGTTCTTGAATGAAGGATGCATCTGTTGAACTGCATAATGATTGCTTCAAAGAGAGTGTCACTCTGCCAGTCTCACTACTAACCTGAAAACCACCAAACAAAAACTCATACCTAAACTTCTTCTACACGTTATAAGAGAATTCGCTCTCAAAAATCACCTACATCCATTATGTAAGTGCGAACAGATTGTCCAATGTAGAAGACTTCAGATGGATTAGCTCTTCGATCATCCATACCCTTCAAAAAGAAAAGGGGAAAGGAATAAATTATTAAATAAAACAGCAGAACCTGAAGGGAGAAAAGGTAGTTTCTGTAATTAAAATAACCATTACCTTGCATCTGGGAATAAAACCAGTTAAACGGCCAACATATCGGACAAAGCAACCAGATTCAATTAAGTTACACACATATCCCTGGTTCAGACATCAAAAGAACTAGTAAGCTCTTTACAGTAAAGTTCATCATTAAAACATCCGATAAATTGATTAGTGAAAACTATTGAAGCTATGCAACTGTTTGGCAGCATTTTGTATCCTATTAAGTTTCTAATTTCCACAGGCTTCCTCAGTTTTTGGAAGTTCGAGTTGTTGGAGGTGATTATCCAGTTGTTGAATCACCTTTTATTTGTTTGTGTATTCCCTTTTTCTTGTTGGGAAAGGGATATGAAAAGAAAACATGATAGTGAACATGGGAGGTCAGCTATTAGAAAGTATTGTATGTATCACAGCGAAACGGTGGGCATAACAGAGCAGAAAGGGATGTGAACAGATCATGACTAACATTTTTTGTTGCCTTTTCGGAGAACTTTTGAAGTTAGGAAACCAATTACAATAGGAAAAATGCATATTCTCCAGCATTCAAAAAGTGCACAGGAACACAGCCTGAATCAATACTTGACAAAGCATTCCTACACAGATTTAAAAAAGGACAGAAAAACTATAAATCCTCAATTTCTTACGTGGACTACAGTATGAGGACGAACTTGAGAAACTTCAGCAGGAAGCTGCTGAGCAGAGTTAATAAGAGAATGCTTGGCAGTGAGAATTAAGTTGCTGCCCTCAACGTCTACATCAACAAAGAAGATAATTTTAGAAACTAGGATAAAAAATTCACTGTTACAATACTTTTCTGAGTACAGCATATAAGCTGAGAAGGAAGCAAAGGAGAAAAAAAAAAAAAGGAGGAAACATAAAACAAAAATGACAAAGTGAAGAAACGCAGTGTAAAGTTACAAATTCCTCACAAAGAAACCAAACTGTGCCTGAACAGTGAACAAAATTCCCTGAAAACAACCCCAAAAAAACAATTAACAAATGTAACACAAAAGAGTAGCAAGATGGTGCAACTCCAGCTCAACTGTTTCGCTAACACTAATTCACAGAACCTCAATCCCTTCCCCGTGCTAGTACAAATTCATCCTGGTACGTGTTATTTAGTGAAAACACTGTTATGTTTTCCTAAGAGTCCTAACTCTATCTTCTCTCTAATTTTTCTCTCCAGGTATGAAGTTTGTTATCTTTCTTCTTTTCCTTTGGACTGCTAAACCAGACAAGCTGGAGAAAAGAAACATCAACTTCAAAGTTAGATTCTTGTGTTGACCCTTTCCTTAACCAGAACTGGGGAAGGGTGAGAGGAAAAGGGTCTCAAAATGTGCCATCAATAAAGTGAGGGCCTTCTGGACCTTCCCCACCCCACTTTTTCCCCATACTACCGACCAAAACAAGCTGGCTGTTCTAAGTTCCGGGGTTGGATCAGATAGGACCAGACCAAATCGGATCTGACTGTAGCTCGAGTACTGGCGCCGTACTGCGTCTGGACCAGAAAAGAGGGGGACAGGGAACCTCCTGCCAAGAGGCCAAGATTGCTAGCTAACGCTCAGCCACTTGTTAGAAGGAAGTGCAGCTTGATTGTCAGGGTAATAAAAAAAGAAGGTAGATTCTTCGATTCTATTTCCTGCTTTGGTAAGGATTGCCTTTAAGTGATAGGGAATGTGATTAGAATGCATCTTTTCTTTGTTTGTATCACCGAGACACCCACCCAAAGGGCCGTCCATATGTACCTCGAGAGGCCCGCCGCCCGCCCCCTTCAAATAAAAATGGAACGAGCAGCTACGACTACGGGGAAAGGAATGTTGACTACAGAGGGAGATACTCTTCTAACACGAGGGCAAGTGACTGGTAAAGTCAAAAAACTTTGTGTGTGTGTATGTGGTGGGGGGGGGGGGGGGGGGGGGGGTGGTGTTGTTCTGCGATAGTTTGAGCCATGGTCAAGCTTTCCGCCAACTTGAACGTAATAATAATCATAACAGAAGAAGACTTGTTGAGCCCCCTTCTAACAAAATCAGAGGAAAGTCCAACTACAATTCTGGCTGACGCCTTAAGGGAAACAACATAAGAGGCGGCAATCAAAAGGGCAATAACCAGGCAGCACAACGAAGCCCTCACACTTTTAAGTTCAACTATCACAACTCAAGAAAAGGCTATGACTTGATGACAATCATCAAACTTCAGAAGAGGCTGAAAACTGCATGAGGCTCCATTTCGAAGACCAGAGTCACCAGACTCGTCGACTCTCCCAGTATCAATGAAGATCCTTTTTTTCATCTGAATGAAGATCCTCAACCAGGGTTTCTACCTGAACGCTTTCTAATTTTTTCCTGTTCTGGTTTTTCACCATATCAGTATAGTGACAAACTTATGTCCAATAACATATAAAGCTCTTTGTGCTACAAAGTAACAAAAGAAAAAACCAGGCGGGGGTATAAACTTACTCAAATTCTGACCACTAAATTGATTTTCAAAATTTGACAGACATATACAACATATCCATGTCATGAAAGGAATCCTAAACAAAATACTAGACTTCGCAAATTCTGTAGACACGTTATCGGATCTTTGACATCTAAAGTGTTCATATACACTTACACTCAAACAATCATTTGCAGACAAACCAGTCTTTGCAGAACCAATTTCAAGATGACTAGACCTGTTGGTTGTAAATACAGTATCATAAATTGTTTTGTAAATAACCATGCAATTCACTTAAAATACAAACGTGAGTACACAAACGGAAGAATAAACTCTCAGAAAACAAATTCAAACAAAGGAGGATAATTTACAAGAAAATAGGTATGTCCTTCATGCATGTTCTTTAAAAGAAAGACATTGTGAGTACCAAGAACTAATAGTTGATCAAACTCATATCCTGGCTTCAAGGCTGACTTCATCAAAGCAGCAAATCCTGTATGAGTAATGCCTCTAAAGTCAAAAAACACTGAAGAAAGAAGCCATGGCCAACCATTCTCCTTGATGACAAAGAAAAAACTTACCCTGGTGATCTGCCAAATGTTCCGGATTTATTGTACCCTTGATATTACCTAGAGCACGTACATGGACTACTATCGCATGAGGCGTGACTCGTTCAACAACTCCAGAAACAATACTCCCCAACTTGATCATATCATCTTCACTAACCCTGCCAATATTAAATCTCAGTTGAAATTAGTGCACAGGTGTTTCCATCACACAAATACTGCACTTACAGGAAAAGATCGTGGCACTCTGCCATCGTTATTTTTGTCTTCATTTTTTGTTCTAAGATCATATACTGAAAATGATAGGAAGCTTGAAGACGCTATCATTTTCCAATCAGTTTTGATCCTTTGTAACTCATTGGCTGTTTCCAGAAAAAATTTCAATTGCAGTTTCCCACACTCTTTTACGTAATGGAGGGTCCAGGTCATTTACATAATGATTTTGTGAACACTACATAACATTTAAAACAAATAAAAAGAAATTTATTTCAAGTTTTTTACCAATATGTGTGTGTGTGTGTGTGAGTGAGAGAGAGAGAGAGAGGAACTTGATTAAGCTACTCGAGAGAGAGGAACTTAATTAAGCTACTCGAGAGAGAGGAACTTAATTAAGCTACTCGACAATTGATGCATTTCAACTACCAAGTTGGAAAAAATTCCATTGATAGTTTCCTAATCTATGTAGCACTGACACGACACCGAGATGGAAATTTTTAAAATTTGGATGCCACTGCTCTCATTATAATTGAAACATAGTCATGTGTTTTATGATAATGATAGCAAATCAAAAAATAAGGCTCTAATTACGATTTAAAGACAATACACGCCTTTATTCATGTTTATCATTAGATCATTCACTAAAGAATTCCACCAAAAAGCATGTCATAATTCACATATTGAATCAAGCATCATCCAAAGGAAACCTCCCTAAGTTTTAATGGAGCCTACCGCTCGTCTTCACAACTACCGAAATAACTTGCGAGTGTCGAAGTGAAAAAAAGTTGAGAAAAAATAGGACACCTTTGACTTGAGTGCCACACACGTGTTTAAGTGTCCAAAAAAAGTCCGACACCGGTACATGACCTCCGAGTCTCCAACAAAGTGTTAGTGTTTCATAGACCATAACAATCACTTACGGCAATTAGAAATCATCTCCCAGGTACATATAACATTGATACCTTAACCAACCATGTTAGAGATTACCTTGCAGGTGTTATAGTGAAACTAAGGTTGATTCGCCGTGAAGCTGGAACAGAAGTTGTAACTCTGCATTTGACAACTTCTTCAACATGGTACCCAGAAACTGGATCGCAACCGGCTTCTAATCCAAGCTCAGATCTGGATCAGAAAGGACAATCAATTCATAGACTTCGTTAATCCAGTCAGACAATTAAATAAAACAGTACCCACCAATAACACAAATTTTCCCGGGGACAACAGTTATTCAGAAAATCCAATCACTTACCAACTGGCCAAGATATGATTAAGAGTGCAAACCTAATTGCACCAATAGACACAAAGAACTCAATACATTTTCCATCTTGAGCCAAAATGACTGCTCTTTTCTTGATATAGACTTAAGAAAGTCTCCTAACATAGGCTGAGTCTGGGAAACATTTTCCTACATTATGTGAGCCCAAGATTGATGCATCAGAATTAAGCGTGGGCATTCGGAGTTTGATCTAAATGCCCCTTGAGCTAATTTAGCAATTTCATTTTTTTGAAACAAAATAGTGAAGGTTTGAGAGAAAGCATTAGGCATCTTAGGGTGATATCAAATCAGGGCTCGTGGATTACCAAAACCTGGACTAGGCCTTCAATGTGTTCATGCATTGGTTGCCGTCAAAAGTACAAGAGCAAGCCCAAAACTGGGCAAACCAATGCCTGCCCAGAGGCAATATGTCTCAGTAGTCAGTACTCCTGACCATAAGGGCGAGAGGCGCAAAGATCTCTTGGGGCCTAGGCAAGGCGCACCTAGGCAAAAAAAAATAGGAAAAATAGCATACACCAATATAGCCTAAGGTGGTGTTCCAAATGAACAGTGAAAAGTACTTTTAGAAAAAAGAAGGTTTTTCAAGCTCAAAAATCATGTGTATACGCAAATAATTTTTCTACTAATATGGATCTTATTTGATAGATCTCATCGAGATCTTTTAAACGGTGCAAAAAAAATTAGAAAATTATTTTTCATTTTCATTATATTTGAGTTTGAAATTACGTGAATTTGAAAAAAAAGTACTTTTAGAAAAAGTGGAACACCTTCTAATACGCATACACACACAAAAAATAAATAATAAAAAGTCTACAGTTTCTGAGAATATAAATATAAAAAAATACTTTTTCGTTTTCATATGCAGTATAGTATATATGTTACACACACATCAATATATATTTCGAAAAACATTATAAAAAAAAAATTTAAAGTTTTCATATACAACTATATACGCATAGAGAGAAGATCGACTGATGATCGAGAGAAAAAAGATGAGAGGAGAGAGAAGATCGACCGATGATCAAGATGACACATGTGTTATTTTCGTTTCTGGTGATCAAGTGGAGAGATTTACGATCGAAGGAGTGAAAGTAATACGTTTAACCTAGCTTTGATCCTATTGTTGTGATTAAATTGAAAGAGGTGCGCCTTTTCTCCCCTTTGCGCCTTTTCTCGCCTTTGTCGCCTAAGCGTGCCTTGGCTATGCTTCATTGAAGGCGCCTTGCCTGGGCTCAGTCCAGGCGCTAACCCTGCGCCTCGCACCTAGGCTCGCCTTTGACAACTATGCTCCTGACCAAGACAGTCGGCCTCTGCCAAAGTTATCTCTCCCACATCTCAATAATATTCTAGAGAGCCGTGGTCTATAGTGCTCTCAGCTAATCCGCCATGCCTCAACTTAACTTTTTGTCTTGGCCAAGCTACCTTCATTAAGTAATACCTCCAAAGTTTACAACGCAAGACACCTGGCTCTAGAACATCAACACCATCCATACCCGCTCCAATTCGACCATCTACTTGCAGGCTACAACAAGCCACCAATGACATCCTAGGCGCGAAACCAAAGGAAACATGTGGTTTGGAGGCTAGAGCGAGGAGTTTGCCAAGGGGGTTGGGCTCGCCCTTTACGAGGCAGCTCCAGCATGAGCAGTCATAGGGAAGGGGTGTTGACCAAGACATCCTACACCTCGAAGGGCATATCATGCCTACCACTTAACGCAACCTATGAGACATACTGCCACAATTTAAGTAAACCCCTCTGTATTCTGGAAGTCCATACAAGAGACAACAGATCCTACACCAGTACTAAATAAAGTCTATGATTCTTTGGATTTTTATATTAATTAATCACATCCATATTTGGTTTGATATATGTTAAACCTAAAACCATACTGATGCCAACAGACAACTGTCATTTAGCCAAAGCATCAGTTTAAAACCGTAAGGACAGCGAAGTAAAAAAGGTACAGATATAAGATAATTGTCACATTTTTACAAATAAAACTGAATACTCTGTCCATTGAACAACCTTATCAACAATACCTACAGTTACGAACAGAAAGTGATTGGGACATAAATTAAGGCAGCTCATACAGTGATACTAGGTGCTAACCTGGGGGCAAATCCTTGTACTCCATTGTAAAACCGCACAAAGCAGCCATGGCTTTCGATCTTGGCTATCCATCCATGTGTTATTAGTCCCTCAGTTGCATCAGTGTATGAACTAATAATTCCAAGCTTTGATTTAACCTGAAAAGGTGCCAATTAGAGCTCTAGATTAGAGAATAAACTACTTTCACCCAAAAAGGTACAAGCTAATTTACTAATGCTCTAGAGTAGACAGTAAAATAAGGAACTTATGAAGTACGGGTATATGAGCACGTTGATGCTGCTTTCCATTCCATTGAAGAATGTAATGGCATGAGCAACAAAATCACATTATATATTTGTGTGTGTGTGTGTGTGTGTGTGTATATATATATAGCCGGTTCCCCTCACACAAAAATTGACACAAAACTAACCGGAGTTTCACGCAAATGATCGGAGCTGTTCAATTCATTTAAAATAGGTTTTTAAGAGTTTCCATAAAAAATCAACTCATTCCGATATCAGTAAGGTCTTGATCAGTTCATTCAATTTTATCCTGAAAATTTTGACAGAACCAACTGAATGAACCGATTAAGCTATTACCATTATCCGAATGAGTTGATTTTTTACGGGAGCTCTTAAAAACATGTTTTAAATAAATTGAACAGCTCCGATCATTTGTGTGAAGGCACCACGCAAAACTTGTGTCAAATGTAGTGAGCGGAATCGGCCCCGTGTATATATATATTCTCCGAGATCTGTTTTGACATTCTGGGAAAACTACACTGTTTATTCTTTCTAAGATGTGAGGATACAACTTATACCAAATTAAGCATACAATGTTATTATGCAACTTATGCCATTTCCATCCTCTTAGATTTGTTCAACGGTCTGCAGCCCTCAATTCAGTCAATGGTAAGAAGCACGAATACAAGATCAGATTAGGCCTGACAATTGTCAGAAAAGCTAAAGGTGGCACCCATTCAAAATAGGTTTAAATGCAGGTGCCAGGAAGCAATGAGTGATCTAATATTCGTTGACAAGCACAAGAACAAAACATTGAGAAGAACATTGCAAGGTCCAAAAAAAGAAAAGGAAAGGCATGATTGCCTGAAGCAAATCCTACAATATCTTTAAGCAGCAAGATCAGAAAATAAGGTTAGTAACATCAGTCTCAAATCAGTAGCAATCAAGGCTCATCCAAATTTACTGGGTGCAACAGAGGAATCATTTTCCACAGATAGGAACTTGTAAGGCGCAACAACCCATATTGACACTAATAAGGTAAAATTTTAATAATTCACTTCAAGAACGTTAAAACCAGACATAAAGCAATCAAAGCAGTGCCAATTTTGAGGGAGTTCTTTATAGAAGTCTTAAGAGATGTTTTATGCTGGTGTAAGAGTATTTAATAGATAAAATGCCAAGCCAACAGGAAAACCAATGAAGTCTGAAAAAACCTACAAGGGTTTTCTTGTGTGTAACAGTGATTCTTTTGGATTTGCATCCAAGCACACGAAACTGTAAATCAGCTCCAACCTGCACAAATGACCAGAATCCAACGTATTAAACCAAATAAACCAGAATTAAAAAAATTCTCTTTCAACAAGATAGAAAAGAATTATCTCTGCCCTCTGAAATACTTCATGAAGCAGAACAAACAACCAGCAGAAAATAAACGTATTCTGACAAAATAACCTGGAACTTCTTCCTAGGCTTTGATATTTCAAACTCTGACATATGTCGAAGAGGACAAAGCGCCTTCACACCGCTGGGAAATTGAACAATGGCCCCAAAACTATCAACAATAATTACTTTAGCTTTTACCACCATTCCAGGCTTGACATCCGAATGAGTGAAAACTGAACCTTCAAAGGCACTAGTCTGTTGAGAAGCAAACCACAAGGATAAGAACATATGGCAGCACCAAGCCACATATTGAATGCTAACCCGTAAGCAAAATAAAACAGCAATTTTTTTCGCTTTCAAACGTATGTTAGAAGATACCAGTTCACTAATTAAATTAAGACTTCTGCACAAATACATTACTACATTTTTCAAACTGAAACATTATTCCTTCTGCGTTACACAAAAATAACAAAATTCAACAGTAAAAGCACACTGGAATGCGTCATTTCAGAAATAATATAGATAGAATATATTTGCTAAACACTGACTGAGAAAGTCTTCATCATTTAGTTCATTTTTATCAAAAAACTTCAATCGGTACACGCAATGGCTTCCCATGCGAACAGCCATCTATTGACCATAAAAGGTCACTGCAGACAGTCAGCATGGGCTAAGAGATGTGCATATTTTGTGGAGACGGATCAAATCACTCGAGATATGACCAAAGTTATCTGCGGATAATATTGAACAGTAATGAAAATTTTGCATAGAGACACAAATATCACTATGATAGCACTACCCACGGACAATCTACCATTGATACTGCTCAAATGACACTCCATGCCCAAATAAAAATAAAATATCTAAGAGCATCTCCAACCTTGACATCAAATTTGGGGATGTCAAATTTTTTTCAAGGCTTATGTGTCAATTTGACATCTCTAAAAATACCCCCTCCAATCAATATGCCAAATTTGCTGTTTTTGTATGTTTTCACTTTAGTCTTGTTTAATCTTTTATTTTTGTTAAGCTTTTTAGAGTAAAGTAACTAAAAGAAAAGATCTCACATAACATGTCAAATGACATCTAGGCTATTGACATCTTGGTTGGAGTTGGCTCAAATGCCAATTCATCCACTTGCCATGCCATGTCAAACAGATATGCTCTTAGGGAGCTATTTAAATACTTAACAATCAGAATCTACACGAGCTCAATATGAAACATTCCCATTATACAAGTATAAAGAAAATCAATAGAAGTATCCACATTGGAGACCCCGATGCACATATGATGTACACAAACACAAATTAGCCACGCATTATGGGCTACCAAAGGGAAGACAATAAACAAACTGTCAATACAAACCAGCTTCTAAATATTAAAAAAAAACCTCAAAAATTCTCAAAATAGATGCAATGATAAAAGTTCCAAGTTTCAACAAGTAAAGAAGAAATCTTCTACTTCTTCCCAACAACGTACCTTCCCATATGCCACGTTGTATAAAGATATGCTTTCAATGAGAACCCAGAAGCATCGCAACATGCTCCGCCAACAACAAAATAAAAGTACGGAGAAGTAAAAGGTTTAGTTCATCAAAGAGAAGCCAAAACTCCAGCTTTTGATATTTGAAATGCAATTTTTTTTTCTCTTCTGAAGCAAATGGAAACATCATAGACCTAGCAGAAATAAATATGTAGAGACATACACCCAAACACACATGTATACATACAAGATCACGCACCAAAGAGCCCAACCAATGGAACCAACACAATGGCAACAAAAACTATACTACTTCAGCCTTCTCAGACTAAATTTAAGACAAGATGTAACAGCGACCTTCAAAACACCCATAGCGAGCCCTTCCAAGTGCTTAAATCCAAGAATCCGAACGCGAACATGGCTTCCTTCCCTGAAGGTTTTTTCCAATTTCTTCACTTCCTTGTCAGCCACATCAGATACCTACAAAAACAAAATCAGTAACCAAGCTAAATCGAATCAATCCGCCCTTCACAACTTAAGCGGGATGAACTTACGCTGACATATGCTGGAGTTGGAAATGGAGCGGTAGGAATCTCAAGTAGAAGACCAAATCCTCTGTCAACCCTGATCACTTTGGAATGATCAAATATATCCCCAGCTTTAACAAGCTGCGTATCAGACTCAACTTCATCAACTTCAAAACTGAGCAAATCGCATATAAATCTCCAAAAAGCAAATTGCATATCAACTTTCTATTGCCAAAGACAGGATCAACTAGTGGCAAGAAAAAATCAGAAAGGAATGAAAAGAGCAGAAGGCCAAAAAAAGAAATTGAAGAGAGTGATAGAAAGAAAGAAGGAAGAAGAAATCTTTAAATTGAGCACAAGCTGCAACAAAGTCATCAGAAAAGCAATAACCAATTCCAATCGGCTTAGGCAATTTAACTATAATGTGCACAGAGCACTGCACACATCAGTGGGGATCTTAACTAACATACATACAACTGTAAAACCACCATTAGATTTCTGAGCCTTTAGTGCATAGGGGCTGCCCAATAGAATTTTGTTTCCTAACATGTAGATCCTGAAGAAATGGATTCTGCCACCCTTTTTCTACGTCAGATTCTCAAGCCTTAACAAGTACTGAATCTTACTCCAAATAGCAGTCCAGCTTGTCAAATCGTGAATCGAATAGAGAATTTAAATGGTCCTTTTCCAATCGTGAATGAAACCGAATCCTCGATTGCTCCTATACATTCGTAACTTCTAAAACACATGTAAACAAGTATATTTATGCATTGGGGCAACAAAAATACATTGTTCATATGAACATTTTAGGCCTTCAATTGATAATTACGTGGTCCAATAGGTAAGATACTTCTGTTGTAACTTGCAAGAGATGTGAATTCATTAATCGTATTTATTGCCCTTTTTGTGGAAAATAATTAAAAGTACAAACGAACCCTTTGAAGGTCCTTATGGCTATTGTATGCAATCTTGTCTTCGCCTTTTTCGATTTACTCTCAAAGTGCGTTTTCTCTCTATGGTCACTATTTTACGAGAGGGGAATCTATTTTTGAGAGTAAACAAAAAACAAACACACAAAAAAGTGGCAAATAACAACACTGAAGACCTTGACAAAGTAATTTGAATACTTTGTCCGACAAATCAAATTCAGCAAATCCAAAGCGAATTGACTGATTCATCAATTCGCTTCGGATACACAACAACTTTCAACTCATGCAACGTATTCGTATTGATGACCAAATGATCGTAACGAACTGCACGATGTGAATCGTAAATCCTATGATTCTAACAGCTATGATAACAATACAGTAGGAATAAAATGTGCTTGTGCCAATTTTTCACAGCTAGGGAAGTTCTAGGCAATGCAAAGAATTCTCATCGAGTAATAAACTTACAGAAGGTGGAGACTTGTGATGGACAAGGTGAGGATTCAGGGTCAAGCCGATAGCTCTAGTAGAGGGATCAATGAATAATATCCGAGCATTAACCTAATTCCAGAAATCAGATATTAGTCAAAGTACCAAATGAAACTCTGGGAAATATGAGATAGAATAAATGGGAAAATAATGGCCAAGGCATCTATGGATAAAGTTTTGAACACTTTTAGTCACAAAATATAGGAACAAGTGAAACCAAACCACCTACAGAAAGATAATATCATTCCAGCCTAAGCACTTTCCAAAAAGGTTAAGCGGCAACTATTAGTTAGTTCAGTAATATGTCTGCGAGCATTTTTTGATGGAGAACAAAAGTCTTTGAGCTGAAGATGTTAATTGCAGCAATACAGCAGATACAATCAGTCTTTACATAATATTTATGATCTGCCTAAACTCAAAAATCATATTGTGCTCATGAACACTTATCAAACTTGTCCCCTTTAAAAGTAGAAAATTTGAATCCATGAAATTATTCCAATGCCAAACTTATGATAAAAAGCATACCCATATAAAACAATTCATCCTAAAGTTGAAGACAGCACAACAGCTGTGAAAAGCCCAGAGGTCGAAACAATCCTACGGTGGATTCCCTTTTAGAGTAGAAAAATTGAAGCTCTAAAAATATCAAAATTTGCACACAAGTAAGATCAAGGACCTTTTTATTTTGGTTGTAATCGTCCTTCCAGTTTGAATTGGGGAAAGTTGTTTGCAAATGAAACATATCAACCTGTAAAAAACAAGAAACAAAAAAATCATTGTTCGATAGTTCATAAACATGATCTTCATACTAAAAATATGACGCATCACCGCAAACTCACAGTTCCGGTAAAGTATGTTAGGAATGACAACATAATTCCGTTCTCAAGGGTTGATTGTACACGGGCATTAACCATCATGCCTGGAATGAGAAGATCAATTGAAATACCCTTAAGCTCCTTCGTCTGTGTACAACATTGATATGTTAAATAGCAGAGTAATTGGTGATCAAAAGAAATAGCAGAGTAATTGCATCAGAAAAAGAATCCTACAAGCAACAAGCAAAGTATACAATCAAGGACAGGAGGCATACCACACATTTAGACACCGTGTCAGGGTCAGAAGTCAAATAAACTACTTTACGAGTTTTGTCAATGCTTTTGACAACCCCTTGTAGAAGGTGTCCAGTCCTGATACTAATGGCCCTGCTTTCTGCCAAAACGGAAAAAAACAACAGATAAAAAAGGTGCAAAACCCTAGGCAACTAATGCAGCAATAGTACAGTCCTCCAAAAGAACTACTAGAATGCTGAAACACAAGTGAGAATGCCCAGAAATCTACATGATGACTTCAGAAATGGTAACAGTTATGCAAACCATTTTTATTTTTTTTTGAAAAGTAATTTTATTAACAAAAATGCATAAAGGGAATGCCACCCATTTTATTAACAATGGCTTTGATCGGGGCATTATCGGGCTTGACAACATCAGTATGTATATCTTTCAAAAAAAGATTGCAGAATGTAACAAAGATAGTCAAAAATTGACACAGTAAGTTTCGAAAAGTCAAAGATCCCAATTCCCGTTCATTTTCCTTGTCTTTTTAGCCACCTGATAGAAGTTGACAGAAACCAAAAGTCAAAAAGAAAAAATAGGAGGTTAGGCCTTAAACCATACAATCTGGTTAACCAACAGCCAAAGGATGTATGGTGCAGAAAGTTACTCCATTTACAATTCTATAGTCCTTTCTATGGGACCTAAAAAGCAGATGATTCTCAAGAACTAAACTGGAATCAAACGAAATACTGATAATATGGTATCTTTCCTGTAAATGTTTAAAGCAATGCAAATTGCAAAGTTATTCACAAAATTCATTGTGTTGATGTCCTAATGTTTTTCTATAGTCCTATAGGACTCTACATTTCCCAGCCTGTACCCGCAATTCTATGTAAATATAGTGCCTTAACTACGATAAGAGAGACACTTACAATAGGAAAAGGGAGAGAGTGTAGTGGGCCGAATAAGACGGTTCGGTCGCTATCACTACGCTCGGCGAGAGGCGGGGACCAGTCCCTAGGTCCCGCATGAAACGGTCGAGTCCCCAACTGGACTTGTAGGCCCGGTGACAGGGTTCGGCATTGGTAATGCTCTGGTCCTACAGCTGAGGGCTGTTGGCCCGTCTGGAATGAAGGTTGGGCCAGGTGCTGAACTCCTAGGTTCGGGCACCTGGTTCGGCTATGTTGGTGCTTGGACAGAATAAGTTCATCTGTTGAGTTATATTGGAAACGACGATCGGCAGTCTTGGCCTGCATCCGGACTGCTAGGTCCGGCAGAGACTCAAGCATGCCAGCTCATCCGCGTGCATGTACCTGCCTTATCCAAAGTGACGTGTGTGACGTCACCCAAAGCGGATGTGCAACGAAGTAATCATGAGCGCATATGGGGTGCCAACTCACACACGAGGCCGTTAACCACCTTATCTGCTACGTCATTAGTGACATCAGCCGAAGCGTGCCTGGCACATGACCGAACTTGGAGAGCAAGCAAGGACACTCTAATATAAAGGAAGCGAGACAACTCTAAGAGGTACACACTATCTTCTACCTCAAAACCCTAGTACTTTCCCTACTTGCTCTGCACTTTCTGATCCACATGCCGGAGGACCATTCCGGAGTCTTGCCGGTGTGGTATGTTAGTCGTGCTTCCTTGTGCAGGCTAGATGAAGGTGTTAGTCGAGAACCCAGCTAAACCAGAGGCTAGGAAGGTTACCTAATCTGAGATCTAGAACCCCACAGAAAGACAACAAGAGAAAAGCAGATGACATGCTGATTCAACTGGACAAAAAGGTAACAAGTTAAGACGTGAGCAATAACTATAGAAAAATCTTTAGACGGACATATGGTGATGTGATGCACATCTTGAAACTTTTCTAACACTAGGGCACCAGAATCACAAGTACCACTCTTACAGAGGCAACAAGAGGAGCACACATAATTTGGATTATTGATGATTACCGGCCTGACTGCTATTTGGCATAAACCCAGAAAATGAAGGTGATCCAAAATGAAGTATATAACCATGGTCTTCAATGCTTTTCACATATGAAGTGAGAACCTTTGAATAAACACCAGAAAAAAATAATTAGTGATTCAAAACTTCATATCAGATCATCAGGATAAGAGAGAAGCATAACAAACGTTTGGCTAACTGCAAGCGACATACGACATGCCAACCACAATGTTATAACAACCTGATTCTTGATGAAGCCCAAATGGGTAGTTTTTCTGGCTGACAAATAAAGTTACAATTTTTGGGATGCGATCTAAACTAGTAGAAAAATGTATATACAGTTGCTTTAGTATCAATTCGGACATGATATAGAGAAAACAATATTTTTAGTAACAAATTTAAATAAGTACTCACCTTTTCATAATGATGAAAGAAAAGTTAAATATGTATTCACTCTTTTACGATTTAAGAATTTAAAGTGGTTCTCGCATTTAGTAAAGCCAAGTAGGGGAAGATTGAATCTCATCCAGTCTTCATCATTCTACACTATATTTTTCGATTTGTGCTTAGATAAAATCAAGGAATAGCTTTTTGCATAAGTCTAGCATACTTGGGCTGCATCCCTTGGTGCTTGTTTCTTTTCCAAAGTGTAACAAAAATACTAGTAAACAGAATAAAACAATGAGGATAACTACCCAATCTGATAAAATGAGACATATGAAAATTGCATACCATTCCCTCTTGAATAACATCCAAGCTTAAGCACTTATGCAACAAAGAAAGACGCAAAGAAAGCCAGATCTTTGGTTTCCCCTTCTCTTTCTTATCATCATGATCATCTAATTGCAATACAATGCAAGCAACCAGCTGGCCAACGTAATACATGCTAGAAAGGGAATTACAATCTACATCCTGGAATAACAAAAGATAAGAGCTCTCAGACTGGAATTATGAAAGCAAAACAAATTTAAGCACTTCATATATGTAAGAAACGGAAAAGGTATAACGATTAGTGATGTATTCCCACTTCAAATCAGTAAAAGCGGATAAAGATGAAAAATAACCCTTTCAGAAGTTTAAAGAAGAAGTAAATCACCACCTTCATTTTATTATCCGAAAAAGGATCAAATGCTTCACTTGCACGAACTAATCCACGCAACCCGCCTGGAAGACTTATTACAATATCTTTCTCATTTACTTCCGAAATTACTCCCCATAGTTTCATTCCAGGAGAAATATTCTGGAAATTCAGACATGAAGAATAAGTTTTAAGTCAGTCATCAGTCAAACAAAAAAGCATCCAACATCGAGAGGTTTAAGTATGAATAGTCATGGCATAGCAACTAAGAAAGGAACGTTAACAGTACTTTGCAAAAAGTACACAGAATTCTGTTTACCTGACTGTCTTAAAAAAACAATCAGTATGTGGAAAAGTTGCATACAATCCCAGAAAAAAGGGCGGGAGGTGTTGTTTAAGAAGAAGGGAATACCAACAGATTTCCACATCTGGAAATATAGTAGCTTAAAAGTCTTTACTTTAGTTTGATGAAATAGAGACCAAGCAATGTGATCACTTAATATCTTACTTCCATAAGCCCACCCCAACGCCCCAACCCACCCACCCCAAACCGCATTCCCTGCTCGGCTTTGCCTTTCCTCATGACAGAACAATTCAACACATGTAGAGATTATACAGCTCTAATTCAATTTCTAGATCTTAGCGACTCACTGCTCAACAATCTCATTGACCCTACCCCCTATGAAGTGTTAACTGGTAAAAAAGTAGCCAATTCCTGAAGTGTTAAGCCTTCGTTTGTGAAGATGTGGAGTGTGTAATTCAAATGAAGAGATTTAGTGTTCAATTTACCAATATCATAAGAGGTTCAGCCACATATGGATTGCAAAACTAGAAGATGAACTACATATAGAAGAGAACTACTTGATTGGGATCCTTGAACAACTAAAACATAAAATCCTTAACATGAATTATTTCAAGACGCTCATGACAAATAGATATCGGCAAGGCATCGTGAGAAAGCTTCTAAACACTGTCGAAATTCATTGACAACCTCAATGGAATTCATTGACAACCTCAATGGATAATTGAGATAAAAATTCAACTAGAATACACACAGTGGTGGACGGAAGGGGTGCAGGCACGGGCCAGGCAACCTCAAACTTTTGACTAATCTCATTTTTTCTACGCATGCCTTGGTATTTACAGTAAAATTCAGTGTCCTCGCTCCACCAAAATATCATGCTTTTACTTTAGCCTCTCCAAATATTCAAACTTTTCTATCACAAACCCTCCAAACTCGAGACAAACATTACCTATTCATCAAATCTTTGCGCCCCCCCTCCCAAATGAACAACAATATAAACGGAATTAATAGTTTATACCTTCCATGTGATCCTATTAGCAAACCTAGGCAATTTTCCAGAAATCCCAACACCAAAAAGAGAACCCAAATCATCCTCCGCTGAATGGCTTTGCTTCTGCACCCTCTTCTTCTTATTCTTCTTCAGCCCCCTCCCCTCCGCCTCAAACTCCGCATCCACTTCCGCCCGAACCTCATCAAGCTCCTCCCGGCTCAGAGAACTTCCCCCACCTGCACATACAACCCAACAAAATTTAACCAAGCATCCACACGCACACACATACATACATACATATATCTAGATAACCCCAAGGGGTTGGCCGGTCAGTTTTGAAACTTCTGACTTTAATTGGGATCTTTTTAAATACGAAATACATACAAGCTTGTAGAAATCGGTACCTCTGGGGAAGTCGGGGACGTCGTCTTCGAGCTGCATAGTCACGGCTCTAGATTTGGCGGCGGGGGCGGCGTCTGGTTTGGTTTTGGGCTTGAATGGTTTTTGAGATGGCTTCTGGAGTTGGTTAAGGGCGGGCTTAGGTTTCTGGCTCGGGGTTTTCTTGGAAGGAGGTGCCATTTTGGCTGGGAATACTTGTGAGTGACTAAGACAGTGTTGTTAGGGTTATGAAGAGTGATGCCTTTGTTGTCGCCGACGGTGGCGGTATACGGCGGAGGGTTTGGAAGGGTTTAAGGGAAAAGCTTTCGGCCTTCTATATGAACGAAGCAGTAGGGTTGTTTGGGAAAAGTAGAAGCGGTTTTTGTCTTTTGTCATTTTTTTCATTTTAGAAACAAATAAACTTTAAATAAAAATATTACTTAAATTGTTTGGAATGTAGACATTTTTAAAAAAAATTATTGGGAAATAAGTTGAGTTTGGTTGTGTTGGGGCAAACTGTTTTGGAATTTTCACTATTTTTTTTTCAAACTTTTTGTCAAATTTGCCCCATTTTTTTTTTAAATTAATCATTTGTACGAAAAAATCTAAAAAGTAAACTAGTATGAAAAAAAACCTAGTAAAACAAATTAAATAGTGAATTAGTGTGACAAAAAAATCCAAAATAAATCATTAAAAATGGGGAAAAAAATACAAGAAGACAGTTTCTATTGTTTTTTATCCATCTTATCTAAACTTTTTTTCAACTTTTATCTATACTAGTATAATACTTTTGAGATCTCACGTTAGGCGAAGGCGGTTATTCTTAGGGATGGCAATTCACCCCGCCCCCACCCCGTCCCAATCGGGGTGGGTTTTCATCAATTTTTCAAGTATCAGGGCGGGTGGGGAGGGGGGCAGATATTATCTTTTTCTCATTATACTAACAAAAAGCTATTTTTTCCTTTATATTTCATCATTATAGTGTTTTATATATATACAACTATTTTCTTCTTTTTTCCCTTAGTTTCGAATATTTTTTTCAAATTTTTCACGGGGTGGGGCGGGTAAACCCGACCCCTGAACGGGGTGAGAACAGGGACACCCACAAATAACCCGGGCGGGGTCGGGGTCATGCCATAGTTCTCGGGTCGGGTTATGCCAAAACCCGCCTCGCCCCGTTGTCATTCCTAGTTATTCTCCTTCTATGCAAACTGCCTCGATCTCATTTGGAAGGCTGCCCAGTATCCTTTATGTTTCCAAATATTTTAATGAACACGCTAAACAAATTAAACAAGGCAAATAATTTATCCTGATAAAAGCTAAACAAATTTTTATCTAAACATCAATATTAAATATTGTCTTAAGCAAAAAAATAGGTTAAATCAAACTTAGCATTATTTAGGCCTGTCGATGATCAAAAGGGTTAACCTTTTTAGAAATCGTCGAGGATATCAATCAGCCTACAAGGGGCATACTCTGGGAGGGGAAAAAAGGGGGGCAAACCTAGGCCAAATGGCTACAAGTAACTATAATGAAAAGTAAAAGAATTATATCACAGCCTCAGAGCATCCACAGTGGAATAACCAAAGTCATAAGGTTGCTAAAGTTAGCAATATTCTCTAAAAAAAAGTGCTCACAGTGGCTTAACTAAACTTGAAGGTCAAAAGAATTGTAATTGATACTTGAAGGACAAAAATGAGATTCACATGAAACTAGAAGGACTATTTCTATAAATTTCTCAAAATTAGAAGCGGATTTTGTCTTTGTCATTTTTTCATTTTAGAAACAAATAAACTTTAAATAAAAATATTACTTGAATTGTTTGGAATGTGGACATTTTTGAAATTTTTTTGGGAAAAAAGTTGAGTTAGGTTGTATTGAGGCAAACTTTTTCGGAATTATTGTCACTATTTTCTTTTCAAACTTGTTGTCATATTTGTGTCAATTTCTTTACATTGATCATTTATACGAAAAAAATCTAAAAAGTAAACTAGTATGAAAAAATTCCTAGTAAAAAAAAATAAAATAGTGAATTAGTATGACAAAAAAATCAATAAAAATGGAAAAATACAAGGAGACAATTTTTATTGTTTTTTATCCATCTTATCTGAACTTTTTTCTGACTTTGATATATAGTACTCCATATAATACTTTTGTGATCCTGCATTAGGCGGAGGCGGTTATTCTCCTTCTATGCAAACCGCCCCTATCTTGCTTGGAAGGCTGCCCAGTATCCTTTATGTTTCCAAATATTTTTGCAAACAAGCTAAACAAATTAAACAAGGCAAATAATGTATCCTGATAAAAGCTAAACAAATTTTTATCTAAACATCAATATTATCCATTGTCTTAGCAAAAATTAGGTTAAATCAAACTTAGCGTTATTTAGTCCTCGTCGATGATCAAAATGGTTAACCGTTTTAGAACTCGTCGAGGATATCAACCAGCCTACAAGAGGCACACTCCAGGAGATAAAAAGAGGGGGGGAAAGTGGCAAACCTAGGCCAAATGGCTACAAGTGACTATAATGAAAAGTAAAAGAATTATATCACAGCCTCACATGTCTCTACACGCTCAAGCATGATTTCAAAAAATGTTGGAAGTATGTCATGTTTTTCGTGTTTAAAATAGTAGTTTGTCATTGTACGAGTAAAGTTTTCAACACTCTCTTATGCGCGCCCTCTCTTTCTCGTATTCTCATTTGTAATACATGGAGACCTATTTTGATAGCAATAAAGAACAAGATTTAATAGTAAGTTTTCAACTTCTTATTTGAGATTTCTTGTCTCAATGATCGATCCTTATACTTTCAGTGTTAGAGCTCAAATAAGGTGTTGCTAGATAAAACTAAAAACTAAAGTTGAAAGTCGAAAAATTAAAGTGCTGAAAAATGATTGTTGAATTTTTTTGAGAAAAAAACCAAAATAATCCATGTAGTTTAGTATTTGTGTCAACTTGGTCCCTGTAGTTTGAATTGGCTCAATTTACACTCTGTAGTTTCCATTTTGTTTCAACTTGGTCCAATTACTAACCGTCGTTAGCCTCCGTTAACTCCAGACACAAATGGGTCCCTTTTCTAGTAAATTACTGAACCATTTCTTCTCTAACCTCGCAGACCTAAAGGCTTTTCCTAAAAAGCAAAACGGAGTCATTTTTTTCTAAAAATCGGTTTCTCTGGCCCATGTTCTTTTTTCTAAAATACTTGAATTATTCTTCCGATACTCAAGAGGTGACCAGGCATACCTAAACTCTATACCCGGTGGAGACTCTGAGTTTTTTTTAAACCCCTTTTGTGGCCCGAACTATAGCCGGACCTGATTCTCCTTTACCCAGAGATATGTAGGTAGCATGATGAAAGCTCGGTCCTTTTTAAAATAAAACCCACTTCATTTTCTAAAATTCAAACATTTTTCAAAAATATCCGAACCCCTTTTATAGAACACAAAACTACTCATTTTTTTTTTCCAAGAACCACGTTGCAATCCATAGGAATCAGATCTCACTTATTCAGGGCCTAATCCCTCTCACTCCTTCCTCTCGAAGGCGAACGAGACATGTTTTGGTCGAAGGTAAAATCCTGGGCGTGACAAATGGAGAATGGAAGCAGTGAAAAAAATGAAGAATGGAACAATGAGGCTCTGTGTTTCGGTTTAGAAGTATATTAGGGTAAGAAGAGAATGACAAATTACGATTTTAACCCTAAAAAAGGGGCCCATTTGTGTATGGGGTTAACGAAATCTAACGACAGTTAGTAATTGAACCAAGTTAGAACAAAATGAAAACTACAGAGTGTAAATCGAGCCAATTCAAATTGCAGGGACCAAGTTGACACAAACACTAAACTACAAGGACCATTTCGATTTTTTTCCCTTTTTTTTTTTAAGTTGAAAAGTTGTTTTGATCAAACTATCAAGAGTTCTGTTCAAAAAAAAACTATCAAGAGTACTTGAATTAAAATTAGTTTTTTTTTTTTTTGAATGTCAAAAACTGCCTCAAGGCTATATTGCAAAATCGTTAATCAAGAGCGACATTACAGACTCAGGGGAAAAGACACCCAATTAAAGGGGAGACAATTTTTCTTCGCTAAGGCAGCCACTCCATGGGCAACTGAATTAGCAGCACGACGAACCCAGCTAAACGAAATATCACCCATCAAAGCAAACTCCCTAATACCTTCCACCAACGCACCCACCTCCCATGGAGGGACTAAAACTCGGAGACACTCAAAGAAATCGCATGATGATTGTCAGCTTCAATAACCACTCCTTTCAGACCCAAAGCCAAAACCATTAAGCAAGCCTCGCGGATGGCCTTCGATTCTCCCTGCAAGCTTGAGAAAACACTAGCAGATTTGACCACTCCATCTATCAGCTTCCCTTTCCAATCTCTAAGAATGACAGCCAGTTTACCTTCACTTTAGCACAGCGAATTTTTGCTACTACTTCCATTCGGTCCACTTTAGCATGTCGAAAAATTACATCATTCCTCCTCCCTTTCCAAATGAACCAAGCCGTAAAAGCAACCTCACTTTAAAAACTCACATGCCTCTGAAGCTGGTAGGGATTCACAAATTTCTGAGGTCCATTTGATGGCTGAGCATGGATATCCAGATTCGTTAAGGATTTGAATATTGCAGCCAAACCAAACCACTATTGCCCAAGAGCAGAAAAACAAGAGGTGTTCAACAGTTTCCAACTGGGAATCACAGACAGGACAAGAGCTGGATGGGGAACACTTACGTTTGGAGAGATTTTCCTTTGTCGCCAAGCTGTTCTTGCACACTCTCCACCAAAAGCTTTTAATTTTGTTAGGGACCTTGAGCTTCCAAACCATTTTCCACAGGTTCCCAACAGGTTTGAAAGAGGATTCTGGTTTGTCTCAAGGGGCTTCCATCTTCTGTCCGAAAGCCAAGTGGTAGCCTGATTTGACAGTGTAAATGCCAGATCAGTTTGTCCTTCCTCAAAAGAAACCGACGAGATAGCATTCAGTTCTTCAGGAAAGAGAAGGGATTCCAGAACTTGTTTCCATTGCCTACTATTTGCATCATAGGCATCCGCCACAGTGTTAATAGGACAGTTTAGAGATTTCTCCGAATTAAAATTAGTATTTAGGTTTACCAAAATATAGATGTGGCAAACAAGTGGGTTGAATCTGGGCAGGTCGAATATGGGTCAATAGTATATGGGTTGAAGGGGCGGGACGAATATGGATCAAGTTATATTCAGACTCGACCCGTTTTCCTTCCCTTTTCAAATTGACATCCAAGTGAAAAATTTGTAAAATAGTTACCACCACGCCACATTAGGCTATTCGTAAAATAGTTTACATATATAATATTTAACATATTTCATTATTTGGCCGAAAAGTGGAGGCCCTAGGCGATCGTCTGGTAGGCCTATGCCCAAGGCCGGCCGTGCCTTGCACAAACATTATAGGCAAAACGAAAACATTTTAGAAAAAGATTCTTTGTAATAAGGTAAAATACTTCAAATTACTTATGAAGAGTATCCTTTAACCAACTATAATATCACAATGCAGTGGCAAACTCTTAAACAAAAATTAAAGGAACACAAAGACCGTAAGTACAAGGAATCCAAAATAAAAATTTTAGGAATCCTATTGTTACGTAAGTCCCCTATAAAGTCAAATGTGGATATTCAGCTCAATGATTTATGTAAAAGATCCCTTCAACTCTGTAGAAGTAGTTTTCAAATGTGATCCCGCTTATTCTGAAAAAAAACATGGCAAAGCAGGGGACATTAACATGGAAAACCAGATAAAACCCCGCCATAACGATATTTTGTACAACCTTGTTTATACCAAGCCGCGTAAAGCTCATATCGACCATAACTATAACTGTTGATCCGGTGATAGTTATTTAATTCCAATCCCCATTGAATGTACGACTAAAGCACACGACTTTCGATATAATAGAGGACTCTAGAACCTAGGCACTTTTTTTTCCAGGCCCCATCACACTTTAACAAGTAGAAAACGCAGCATTGTATATCATACGACACTCCAGCGCCTAGGCACCTCTCCTAGATAGAATTTTCAGTTTATAACAACATAGAGATCAATGACAACATACAGCATGTGCTTACACCTTGAAGAACTTGGGAAATATAGAAATCGTGCTTCTGTGTACCTCATGAATCCACTTCCAAACATACCAGAACACATAATACACAACGAATGCAAACCACGTAACAGCCACCATACGGCCAGGCCACACAACACTCAGAATAATTTCTCTTATACAATTGACAAAACAATAAAATAAAATAAAAAGGCAGGGAAAGACGTTATAAACACACCATCTTCCCTCTGATTATTGCAAAAATAAAACCATTACGTATCATTAGATCTCAATATATACACGCATTCTAAATAGTTGTCAAAAATATAAGAATAGAGGAAATCTGAAAGAACCATTCTCTAAGATTCCCAAAGTAGAAAGTAGAGTACAATTTAGATACCTCTGAAACAACATTGTCACCCCCTCTAATCTTTAAAGTACCAAAACCACCCTTTGCTTTTAAAAAATGTGTTAATCTTTAGGCCAAAAGTAGTCAAACAAACATAGAATCATGACCTCTGCAAATTCATAACTTCCTTAAACACGTTAATTGATGAACTAGAGGCCAGGCACACTCGATGTGTGTGCAAGCCGTTTTTTGATAGAATGCACAATAGCTTCCCGTTTATATTTTGTTTGATCAAATTTTGACAAAACATGTAAAATTCGACTTGCACACGCATCGAGTGTGCGCGGCCTCTAGTTCATACAAAGTAGCACAATGAAAATTTGGAAGTGAGAAATATACCGGGAAAGTAAAGTTCAATCTGGAGTACGACCTAATATTGGAAAAACTAAACAAAAACTCAACATCTACATGTTGGCATTCCACTTTTTATTTTCTCTATTGAAAAGAACTGAAGTTCAAGAGCAAAAATACCTTTTAAGAATCTCCTTCAAGTTAGACGAAGTGGGTTTGGCAGCCATGGGGTTTGACAGAACACAGGTTCAGAGTACAAAAACCGTTCCGAATTGATAACTGCTGGAAGTTGTATGTGGTAACGCGGGTGCATGTGTTGTGACCATGGTACTTTTACTTATTTGCCCTGACAGTTAATTGGATGCAGAGTTTTTTGAATTTCCTGAATCGCAATTTTGGGAGAGCAAAATGTGAGCCAGCCTCAAGAAAGAGTGCTCACCAAAAGGTGCTCTCCCTTCATTAGATAGAAATAGATATTTACTTTGTAGATTTATGCTAAGAAGATGATCTTCACTTTCTTTTGCTTGAAGGGAATACATACCGCAGCTCGTAACCTATAGGCCACTGGAAAGGGAACTAATTCTATGTTGGGCATGCATTGTCTAAAAGCACTAAAGAAACTACATTTTGGGGAGCGTTTCAGCACCAAAAAGTGAGAGTAGTTGTTTACTCGTGTCGTCTCATCACTATGTGAGCGACCTACTTCACCAAAATCGTAAGTCAAAGATGCCAGGCTCATTCTTAGCTTAGATGCATCTACCCAAAATAGGTTTTTAGACAGTATATGATCCCAATTAGAACAACAACAACATGAGTAAAAAAAGTTCGATAACAGCAATACCGGGACAAAATGTCTACTTACATTAGGCCTGCATCAATGATACGCACGGGTGTTTCAATAGCATAATTCTCGGAAGACATAACAGCAGCATGGAAGGGTACTAGTTTGCCACCTTCGTCAACAATATCAGAGACACAGAGTTTGATGCAATGAAGTAGGTGGTACTGTTTAACAGGCAGATATTCGGGGCACAACAAACAGAAGACATTGCCAGCAACGTGAAGCAATACTGGATGGAGTAAGCCATCAAAGCGCCATGTGAGGATAGCAGGGGGCACAACCTTGTCCAGGTCCTTTATAGGACTCGAATGGGACCATTGGCCAGCCTAATCGTATACATGAAGGGTGCCCTCGTAAAACCAGAACAATCCGGTACCTACTGCCATGGGTTGAAGGTGATAAGGGACAGCAAACAAACCGTAGAATGAAGGCAGCTCTGGAGGTGGAGGCAGAAAACCCCACTGACCTGATTTAGTGTCAAATACTTCAGCCCACTGTTTTGGATCAGTATCATCATCACCCTCGAGTCCGTCGAACACGAAGATCTTGCCGTCAAAGGCAACTGTCGCGGGTAAGCTCCTAATGTTACGCATCGAAGTGCGTCTCTTCCAGGATTGGTCCGGATGTCTGGTATCCAAACTGAAGAGCAAAGCCGAAGGTCGGTAGAAACTCATGCGGGATCACCGCCAACGCAATATATGGTACTGCCAACCGCAGCTTTTATCGGAGACTGAGAGAGAACCTTCAAAGAGCCTCCCCTCGTGAATCGTCGTCGTTGTTATCTCCAGATTGTATATCAATGACGAACGAAAAGAATACCAGTTCGTCGGCGTTGCTAAGGCTCTGTTTGCAACCCAGGGAATGGAAAGGAAAAGATAGGAAAATTAAAAAAATTTCCGTTTGATTGGAAAAGGAAGAACGATGAAAATAAGAATTTCAAGTATAATGAATAGTAAATTTTCTCATTAATTTTTCTCTCATTTTTCTTCTCTGTTTTTTTTTTTTTTTCTTCTTTTCCTTTCCTTTTCCTACGTTCCAAACAAAGCGTGTTTGAACATATATTGATTTCTCGTGCGATCGAGACGCTGATGATGATGATGAAGCCATAGTCGGATCGGATTCGCTGTACGGTAACACCAACAATAGAAAATAAATAAATTGTCGTTGAATGATGGACAGGGGCTAGACCCAAGTTAGGCCCAGACCCGTCTATAATAATATGGCCGGACATTATGAACTAGGGCGGTTAGCAAATCAAGTAGCTCGCGATTTCTGCTCTGTTCGGCTCGGCTTATTTTGGTTTATTTACTAAATAAGTCGAGTGGATCTTGGCTCGTTCTACAAAAGCTTGACCGTTAAGGGAGGTTCGACTCAATTAAAGAAACTCGTTTAATAAATGACTAAGTTCGCTTCGTTAAGATTCAAACAGGACTTAAACTCGAATTTTTGGGTTGTTTAATAAACGAGCCGAGCTTGAAAAACTGGTCTCGTTTACACCCCACCCAGTCCCCAGACAAACACAAGTCTTCCGAGTTACGACGTCGTTGCACTTTTGGAAATACAAGGCCCCAGAAACTTCTCGTATCAGCTATAAACCAGGGGCTTGCTATTTGCAGCTACTTATTTCCTGAACGTAGTCTGTATATACTATGGTACACACCTGTATATAATATGGTACACAGGCTACGTTCAGGAAATAAGTGGCTGCAAATAGCAAGCCCCTAAACCAGATAGAAGAGAGAGAGAGAGAGAGTCGGTTTCCCCAATTTAGAGAGAGAAACGTTCAATCGAGAGCCACAAATCAGAGAATCGCTGGTTCTGCCTTCAGAGGTTACTTCTTTTTCCAATCAAATCTCTCTTTCTATACGTATCTGTTTATTTGCTCCAATTTCCTTGCACGACATCGGATCGTAATTCGTTGATTACTGACGAACTTGTTGCGGGTGTTATTTCAAATCTTCTATTTGGTGATTAGGTTAATTGCATATCCGCAACCTAGCTCTGCTTGATCTGGATATATTGAGTTGCTATTTAGGTGTATTACTACGTTTTGTTAATTTAGTTCTACTTGATCTGCAACGCAGTACGTTGATGATTGACGAATTTGTTGTGTGTTTTCTTTTCATATGCGAAGGGAAAATAAAAGCAAGAGCAACTAAAATTTTTGTACTCCGACTTTTCAAAGATTAAACAATTGGGATAATCAACTCGAATTTTCAAAGATTTATCTTTTTCTTTTCCAATAGTTACACTGGATTGGTGAGAATCTTGATGGAAGTCTGGACGAAAAGAGAAGAATTCTAATTAATCTGAATGTATCCTGTTGTTAATTTAGGTGTGCTGTGATATTTTGTTAGTTTAGTTCTAATTGTTCCGCAATGTAATTTGTTGATAATTGACGAATTCATTGTGTTTTTTCTTCAAATGCAAAAAGAAAAAAGCGAGAGCAACTAATTTTTGTTTGTTGTACTTTTGGCTTTCAAAGAAACAATTGGGATAATTGACTCGACTTGCTCAAGTGTAGCTCTGCCCTTTTTCTTTTTGAATAGTTACACCGGATTGGTGTGAATCTTGATGGAAGTCGGACAAAAAGGGAAGAATTGTTGATAATGATTCCAACTTGCACTTTTTTTACGATTAATGTGGTTCATTTTGGAAATAGGACTGAATATTGAAGGAGAATGAGGGGAAGAAGTTATAGTTACAGTCCCTCACCACCAAGAGGGGGGTACAGCAGAAGACGTCGAAGCCCAAGTCCAAGGGGTCGATATGGGGGTCGTGATAGAGATCTTCCCACCAGTCTTTTGGTCCGCAACCTGCACCATGATTGTAGGTATGTTCTCGTGAGATTTTGTTAATCAATCTTTTACTACAGTTAGTAATGTTAACTGCCGCCTTTGATTCTCATAGGAACCATTTTTTGTCTTGTTGAACTTAAATTGGGGTTCAGATGGTGTTCCATGTAAGATAGGGTGTCAGAGAACACACGTAGCTGAATTTCTGGGAATAATACAATACACCAAGATATGCATATGATATCAGATACAATTGGTAAGGTTTGGATGGAATGCATGCGACACCCACCACACTCCCTTGTCGAAGTCTCAAGCATTCGACGAGGGTGTTTAACTTATTTTGCAGAGTCCTTGATATCAAATACAATTCGTTTTGTGCTGATGCCGTACAGTGCTTTACTGCTTTTACTGTGGAGTACCCCAACTGTATTGCACCATACAAAGAGGTGGATGGGGATCTAAGATACAAAGCATCTACCTTTTTTTGGTCTGAAAAGTACTATAATATTTTTAACACATGTGTTAAACTTAAGGTTGTGGAACTGAGTGTTTGTTGGACAATTTTTATGAAAGGTCTACTGTGTTCTAGATTTAGATTTTTTTTTCTTGAATTTTCATTTTTGATGCTAGAGGGGTCATTTTGGTTGAAAAAGGGTTAGGCTCAAAGTAATTTGAACAAATTGGACTGACTAATAATACTATTGTTGTTGGATAAATTCTTGCGCTGCATGCACAGGCAATGGTGGTTGGTTTGTACTTCCAATTTTGTAGAGCATGACTACTGAGTTTCTCTGCATGACCAATCCAACTGCTAGTCTTGTAAATCAATTACCAAGTTTACTCTGGATGCAGGCCAGAAGACCTCCGTGGGCCTTTTGGGGAGTTTGGTCCTCTAAAGGATGTGTACTTGCCCAGGGACTACCATACAGGGTGAGCATACCTCGATCTGGAATTGTTCTAGGGCATTTCTCAAGTTTGACGTCATCTAGTTACCATCATTTCGTGGGTTAAAATTTTCAACAGAGAGTTTTTTCTACTGCCAATCAGCTCCCTCCTCTTTTCCTACTACTATTTCTGATCAGTTCTTGCTCTATTGTCAACATTTGCTTTATGGGAATTGGTGGTTTTATTTTAAGTGTTGAAGAGAAGAATGAAGTAATAAGAGTTGTTCAAGATGATCTTAATGTACTTGAAGATTGAAGGAAGTTGGGTTTGAATACTGTATGAAGAGGCTCAACTCTTGAAGAATTTCAACACCCATTTTAACTTTGACCCAGACAAGGTTAGCAGCCTTGGAATTGCTTTACTTGAGTTGTGTAAAGTGTGAGCAGAGTCATCATGCTCCTCTGAGTATTCCTTATTTCTCAGGAATCAGTTTTTCCATTTTGGTAACAATTGGAGAACATTTTCTGGTTTATATTCATGTGGAATTGCAATACCCATGTAAAGTTCAAATCACCTTTTCACCTGAATCATTTCTATGGTGTAGGGAGCCACGTGGCTTTGGTTTTGTTCAGTTCTTGGATCCTGATGATGCTGCGGATGCCAAATATCATATGGATGGTCAAATTCTTCTTGGTCGAGAGCTGACTGTGGTATTTGCCGAGGAAAATAGAAAGAAGCCTGCAGAGATGAGGGCAAGACAGCCTTCCAGGTAATCTCTCCCATTTTTTATGTTTGACACCAGCCTAATTTGGGGGGGAGCACTTCTAAAAAATAAGTACAATTCGGAGTGGAGCAATGTGTTGGACGGCGGGGTCAAACACCTTAGAGTCGTGTTTTGGCAATATTAAAAGGGTAACTGATAATTTTTCTTGCTCTCTGTGGGTTCAAATGGGTGAACTACCGATGACAATGAGGCCTATAATAGCAAATTTTTCCAGCTCAACTGGGTCATTTGGCGCCCCCACCTAACCTGTCCCCCTCTTTGAGCATAAGGGTCTTGGTTCGGATTTCTGATTATCTGATTAGAGTAACATTCTCTTGCAGCGGCCGGGGGTCTGACCGAGGGAGCTCCTTCTCTCGTTATTCTCGATCACCGCGCCATGGAAGATCCTATTCGAGGTATTAAGTTTGAAGTCATCCATTGTTCTTAGATTGTTACTTATGAGGTATTCAAGTTATGGTTGCTAATGTCTTGTATTCTTGAGACAGGTTGAGGCATAGAGAGACGTCTTACTCAAGGTCTCCATATGGCTCAAGGTATAGAGAAAGGTCTTACTCAAGGTCTCCTTATCGCTCAAGGAGCAGGAGCAGAAGCCCAATTAGGAGTCGGAGTCAGACCCCTGATGGTTACTAGAAGCAACTTGGCAGAGAACTGTCTAGACTGCCGAATGTATTGGGAGACCTCTTAGCTAGGTGTTTGGACAATGAGCTTTGTGGTGTTCTTCGTGTAGTAGTTTAATGTGGTACCTAGTTTCTGGAGATCATTTAGTACTGAAAGTATTAGTCGCAGACATTGTGTTTTTGTGGATATTGTACCTCGTATGGTTTGAGCCGTGTTTTAGCAGATGTTGCTACCTCGCGTGTTTTTTTAGCTGCCTGAAATTATGAGATTTGATAAGTTTTCTGATTGTTGTTAAAGCTGTCGAGTTCAGTAGTCACAAAACAAAAGAGACTGCCTTTCACCAATTTGTATCACGATTCATTTTTAGGTAGGTCGGCCATTAGTTTTATTTGTTACAGTTTGTATAACGGCTTAAGCTTAAGCGCTTCAGGTTGTCTCCTTTTTGTTTGCCGTAGGATGTGCGGATTGGATAAGTTTTGCTCCTATACCCACATCTAGCCTAGACAACCTGACAATCTGAGAGGAGATAGACAAAACAATTCTCTCTCTAAAATCCCTTTGATCCTTAAATTTTCCATCAAAGCTTAATTTCATTTCCACCCTAGAGAAGATATTTTTTTTTATCATACCCTAGAGAAGATGACTTTGTTATTGGAATTGATAGCGTGTTGGTGGAAGTCGAGTTTCAAATCAAGGACTTTGTGAGGCTTTTTGACGGTCGATGGATAGATTGATGCAGAGTTAACTTATGACCATACTCGGATGGGATTTGGTTGACATGCAAGCATAGAGAATCCGATATTAGTGTAGAACAGTCGGTGGTCGAGAGACAGGGAGGGCGAAGTGTCGGTTGGTGGCTGGTGTCAGCAGTGTCTACCGGCCAGTGTCATCAGTGTTGGCGTGTAGCCACGGAGACGATGGTCAGAGAGGGAGAGATGAGCGCGCAAGAGAGTGGAAGTAGAAGGGATGAAGTGATTTGGGGAGATTAAGACCCTTTAAGGGCGCAAGAGAGTAGAAGTAGAAAGGACGCTTGCCTTTTGGAACGGAAAAAGTAGCAACTATACATATGTTGGTTCGGGTACAACGGTTTCGATTACGCTTCACTCGAGACTCGACCTCAGACCTGACGATTATGACTTGTGTAACCCAAAACAGACCGTATCTAGTTTCAAAACCGACCGATCGGCATCGGGCCAGACCGGGTTGCTCGGTTGGATGCTCACCCTCAGTGAAATGGAGTATGCATTTTGGAAAAAAATACTCTCTGTAAAGTTTGGATTTTTGCGAAGATTTGACCAATAATATAAGCGCATCGAAACTGAACCCTGGCGCAAGATATTTTTTCCTCTCTTCCTTCTTGTTTTTGACTGAATAAATTAGAGATAGAGATATTCTCTCTCTCTCTCTCTCTGATTGTGTGTTATATGTGGAGTGACGTTTCTTAGGAACTAAAAAACTATGGATGGGACTTGAGGCTAATCCATCCCCAATCCTATGCCCCTGTTTGATGCCCTCTCCATTCATTGTTTGGCTACATTTTCCGAGCAGGGACAGAGAAATAGGGCTGCAAATGAACCTGAATGCCTGCAAGCAGCTTGAGGGCTTGGCTTGTTTAGTAGTTGAGTCGAGCTCGAGTTTTAGGCTCATGTCGTCAACAAATCGAACTGAGCAGTCTAAAGCTTGTCTCGGCTCGTTTGTATAGACTTGCTCGTTTATAAAGACGTTAATACAAAAAAATATATATATATCGGCCTCAACTCGTTTGTTAACGAGCCGAACTCGAGCTCGAATTTTAGACTCTGCTCTTTTGCACCCGTCCGGAATTCCATATCTCCCAAAATTTGGACCAATTTTGATCAAACTTCATAAACAGTAATCACAACTGAGAATCAAAATCCTCACTCACATAACAATAAGATCACAGAAACTAGAAGTTAATTTCAACCACAAGAACAAAACATGATTGAGGACTAAAACTTTTACAAGGAGAAACGAGTAAAACCCAAACTACATACAAAAAAGAAAGAAAGAAAGAAAGACATAGTTGCAAAATTTAACCAAGCCAAACATCCTTATAGACAGATATGTACAGAGAGAGAGAGAGAGACAGAGTGAGAGAGAGTTGTTGGATGGAATATTTTAGTCGCGAAGACGGTGGGCGTGCCAGCAGAGAAGCATGGAGAGACAGCGGCGGAGGATGTAGCAGCGAGCCCTCTGCTGCTGCACCGCCGTCATACACCGCCTCCAGAACTCCGATATCGGGTCTGTTATTGCCGTCGAAGACGAAGACGACGACGGTCCCTTGCTTCGATCAATATTAGTATCACTGGTAGTACTCATGTTTCTGCCTAGTATGTGATTATGAGATTAGAGAGAGAGAGAGATGGGGGCCGGCTGATATGGGTTTAGTTGCAATCGGAGAAAGAAAAGGGAGGAGTAGAAGGAACAAAGACATAGCAGAGGGAGACACTCTTATCGGTACGCCGTTGGATTACGCGAACAGAGGTGCGCATAGGGTGTGCAAAAAAAAAATCCACCAACCCGCCAAGAATACCCAACCCGAACCGACCCGTGCCAAAAATCACAGGTTGAGTAGGGTGGATTAATAAGTACAAATTTTAAGCGGGTTGATTAGGGTGCGGGTAAAATTTTCGCAGCTCGCCTTGAACCCGACCCACTATACCTACATGCGTAAAATAATATAGCCAATAGTGATTTTTTTTTTTTACCCAACCTGTCTAACCTCCTGAGTCAGAAACCGCAAGAAATAATTGATCAACCTGCTGGCTTTAGAGGTCGATGGGTTGACGGCAGGTTAAAAAATTGTCAACGAGCCCAACCCAACCCATTTATACACCGTGCACCTTTGATCTTGTCTTACGTCAATTGCCACCTTGAAGGGGTGACAAACGAGCCGAATAGTTAGTTTTTCAAGCTTGGTTTGAAAACTTAACAAGATTCAAAATATGTTGAAGTTGTTTATGACACAAGCCGATCTCAAATGAGTTATAATAGAGCCAATCTTGAGTAGCTTCAATTTCTTATACGTCATAAGTGGAACAAGTCGAGAAGTAGTTTGTTCGAACTTGGCTTGAAAAGTGGTATGGGCGTGGCCGATCAAAAAAAACTTTGCCCATAAAAAAAAAAAGGGTGGTATGGGTGTGGGAGAGTAGTGCTGTTGTTAGTTAGTGGATGGTAATCGCGGTGGTGGCCGTTAGTTGGTAATGTGGTGGCCTGGTGGGGTTCAAGCATTTTGAGAGTGATAGAGATAGAAAGTGATATTTGAGATGGTTGTTACTTGCGGACAGGGAGAGATGGTTCTGGATGATGGCTAGGGTTTGAAATTG
Source organism: Rhododendron henanense subsp. lingbaoense (assembly GCA_020567845.1). Lineage (NCBI taxonomy): Eukaryota > Viridiplantae > Streptophyta > Magnoliopsida > Ericales > Ericaceae > Rhododendron > Rhododendron henanense. Next base: position 42,439,148 of record CM036313.1, on the reverse strand, counting down.
AAGGTGTGTACAAAAAGGAAAAAAAAAAGATAATTTGGAAATTAATGAAGAACCTAGCCCTATTTTAACTAAAAAATTTGCACCAAAATTTATTGGCTTTTGTAGTAGTTCATACTAAAATGGTCTCAACTTTTCTAGACATCGGTAAAGGCGTTTACGAAACATCCAACTTTGCTTCAGAATTCAGGCTTGGATTGAAATGCATGCACAACAAGATGCCCGACAACGGACCGGGTTATAACTTGATATGAAGACTCAATCAACAAGGCCATACAATGCCCATAAATTCCATCATACGTTCTGGTCTAAATCCAATAATCCAATGCCCATAAATTACTCATCGGAAAAAATCCACAATCAAACGTGAATCAATACACACCTACACCTCGGCAGACAACTTCACAGAAAAGTCTCACAAGAATGAAATGCAATAACAAGGCTAACATAGCGAGAATATTATAACGCGAAAAGGATTAAACTTTTAAATTCCTCTCAAGGAAAACAGATTTTCCACACAATCAGAGACCTTAATTTTTCCGAATTTACCTCGCGGACCCATGAACTCTGAAAGAGGAAGCCCGGTGATATCAATCCTTCTTATACTACTCTTCTTCCGGTTATAATAGTAAATATCAAACAAGGTGGTTAACAAACAATACGGGGACATGGGTGGGCTACGTAGAAGGATCTCACCGGTCTGAATTGCACCATTCGTATGAAAACCGTCCGCAATAACGAAATCACGTGGCGGCATGATGATGACTTTGACCCAAACCCAGTTCTCATAGTCCTCTAGTATCCAAAGCTCCTCCGGTACATCTTCTGGGAAATCCTCACAAGCAGCCAAATGGCCTCCAAGTTCTCGCAGACAAGGCTTGGCTGAGGGTCCCTCAGGCAGTGAAATCACACGAAATCTCTCATCTTTGAGGTCAAACGCCACTATGACCTCCTTATCAATAGTAGAAGATTGTTTCGTAGATGTACTTCTCCAGTGTATAACTCCATTCACACAGATGCCCCCAAAACCAAACGGAAAGTGAGGGGGTGGGGGGACAACGTCAATCTTTCTCCATGAATGTGTACCCAAAGTGAAAATTTCATACTGGTAAGAGTACTCAGCAAACTCCGTATTCGCACTCGGATGTAGGTTAGGGGATACGTTGAACACTTTGTATTGTTTAGTCGCACTCGGATGTAGGTTAGGGGATACGTTGAACACTTTGTATTGTTTGGTCGAAGGGTCAAACCCAAACGATAACCTTGGGTGACCAAAAAAGCGGAAAATGCCTGTTGACATACTTGATTGGGGAAGGGTAACAACTTCTTTGGTGGTAGGATTCACTATGAAAATAGTTCTTGGCTTTATAAGGTACCCACATATTAAGCCATTGACAGATTGTTTAATATGATACCAACCTTTCTCTTGGATCGGGAAAGTGAACAAGCGTTGGGCAGATCCACCTTCGTAGCCGACTGAGAAAAAATCTATCTTATCAAAGTTGATGGCGGGGCTAAAAGAGATTACCAGGTAGCAACTGTCCGGTCTACACTTGGCGCGATTATGGTGCAATTCGGCAAACGTAGGGTCCTCAATCAGAGCGCGCCAATGCTTACAGATGCACTTGCACTGGCCTACCACCCTCGCTGGAAGTCTTGTCAGAATGTCAATCACTATCTCATGAGGCAAGTAGACATCATTCACCATTTCACCGGTACTGCCAGAGGAAATTCCACGGGTGCACTTCTTCTTCCTCATAGCATTCGGTTTCAAATTCCAAGAACAAACTTCAAGTAGGGGAGCTTGGTTTGGCAATGTCCATGTAGAGAACAAATGAATAGCTAATGAAAAAAAAACCAAAAACAAGTTTCATAAGGGCTCGATAGCAAAATGATAATACAGAAAAACTTACAAATACCTTAAACATTAGGAAGCACTTATCATAATTGGTGTGCTCATAGGTTTGTTTGGTTCGAGTAAGTAAACTAAACTGGTCAAAAGTTTTTTAATAGAGAAAGGAACCGGACATTTCAACTAATAATCTTCTTTCCTTAAGGCTAATCTAAAATAGATAGAGAGAACAAATGGATTACCTAAAAAACCAAAGAAAAAGGTAGCATGATCATCAGATTCTTGTAACAAATGAACAACCTCAATCTCCGCAAGTCTAGAATTTCTAAGCATAGGTTATAGCTAAGGTAACAGGCCAAAGGGTTTCCATACTGTCATTCCAAAAAAATTAACACCATACTAAATCAACGGAAGATGAAGAAAAATGGAGCCGAACCCCTCGAATTCCAAGATTCAGCTTTTCAAGAGGGCACTTAGCTAACGTAATAGGAGTACCGCAGGGATCCGAATCTACACTATATACTGAGCAGTGAGCATGTTTATCCTACTTGAGATTATATATTTATTCCTTAAACAATCAATAAAATCATACAAAAATCCACTTAACCCTTTACATCACACCTTTCCCATTTTACTCCCATCTCCTTCCTCGAACCAGGGCCGGCTCTGAGATTTTGGAGGCCTAAGACGATCTTCAAAAGTGAGGCCCTTAATAATTGCAAACGAAAATCAAATAAAAAGTCGATCACATTGAGTAATTTTGATTCGGATATAGTATTTGTTTGTAACGGGAAGTACTGGAGTAGTAGCATTTAAGGGGAAAAAAGATGCATTCATGCACCCATCACACTGAATAATTTTGAAGGGCCCGGAGAGTTTTTGGCGATCCCGTGACCTTTATTCCTCCTTTTTGTTTTTTTTCTTTTGCTTTTTCCTGCATTGCGTGTTCTATTTTTCTGGGCCATTGGGTCTTAAGTGTAAAATATCTTCTTGGGTTTAAAATTGGGCCCTAAAATAACACATATATACTAGGTCCTAAAAATAAATGGGGCCCTATTTTTTGAGATTTTTTGGGGGCTTAAGACCCCCGCCTCTTGAGCCTTAGCCCAGAGCCGGCACTGCCTCGAACTGTCCATTTCCATATGATTTTAGTTTCATTTTGATCTTCTTTCTCTCTTTGTCTCTTCCTATTATGGTCATGAACCAAATTCCTTCAAATAAAATTAATTATCTTCCATCACTTATCTACTACGTATGGTATGCTTCTCAATGTCACACCTTTATTAGCTAGTAGCTACCTACTCCTCGTACCAAATCCATAATTTTACCTTCAATTCTTGCAAAATAGATAATGATTTTGTATTTTATCACGCGACTCACCTTTTTTGTCCTTAAAGTATCTAATTTACCTAATCACCCCTCCATTTTGTAAAGAGTGTATCAAAAAATTGATAAATACAAAGGGGAATTCTAAAATGTTATTATATGAATGGTAAAAACAGGGTTGTTCACTTAAAAAGGTTTGTGCTAAAATTAGTTCACTTAATTTTATGCTTATTGACCAAAGTTGTTTTAATTAATTTATAATATGACTCCAACAATATCTCCGTACTTTACCGAATTGAATTTGAAATTCATCTGTGATAACATCCCTCCCTAAATTTTATTTATCGAAATTCCCTTTTTCCGTAGTTTTTACAATCTATATTTGCCTGTCTTTCCGTAGTTAAAACGTTTGTGTCTCTCTGCACGTAGTTTTCAGATCCCGTGAATCGAAAAGAGATTAGATTATTGCAAGTCAGGACTGAACCCAGCAATTCAGATTTAGAACATAATTGATTTTTTTTTTCTCTCTCCAAAAAATAAAAAGAATATTGTAGGTATCTCAGAAAACAAGGGGCGCATATTCTAAATCATCGCCGGAGAGACAATTTATCAAAAGCTAACCTTTTTTAATGGAGAGAGAAAGGGATGATCAGACGCAGTAGAGAGCAGGAGTGCTGCCGTTCTGGTGTTCACCAGCCGAACCAAACAAAAGTGCTGCCGTCCTTGTTGGGCTGGAGAAAGGCTAAAATAGGAGTATAACTCCTCCAACCAACGAACAGCCTTTTAACTGGTCTTTCTTTATGCTTAACCCCAACTCTCAATTCAAGCAACTCTTCTCTCTCTCTCTCTCTCTCTCTCTCTCTGTGGATATTCTCTCGAGAGCTGTTACTCGCCCCCTCCGTCCCTCCCCCCCCCCGTGTCCGGGGGGTCTGACATGGGGACCACCATTTTCCCATTTTACCCCGAGACCCCTCCTCTCTCTCTCTTATTTTATTTTTTTAAATAAAATTTTAAATGCTAGTAACTTTTTTTCCACATATTTTTTTTAAATTTTTTTTATATTTATGAAATCTACTCAACGAAACCTATCAAACGAGCCTAATATTGATGGTGAAATAATGTAAAACGAAAAAACTATATTTTTTTCGGCCTAATATCTTTTTTTTTTGTTTTTTTTTTTTTGTCCTTCATTTTTTTTAAACTTCTATATTTGAGTTTTCAAATAAATTATGTATGTTGAATTCACTTAAATTTTCTTTATATTTCTCTGAATAGTCAATAATGCAAACTGAAATCAAACTTCATTTAATTATAATTGAGTATATAGAACCAATACATGAACATAAATAAATACACAAATTTGGTCAATATTTCCGCCAAATTGTGGTTGTCGTCCCGGCGGATCTATCTGCATTACTTCGTACCACAATTGGAGGCGTGCTTCATAAGGATGAGCCCATCCTTGTGCTTTATTTGATGCATTTGGCCTCCACCATATGATGATGGGTGGTACAGGGTAATGACGGTATAGAAAAACTTGCACAAAGTGATTGCCATTAACACGGCCAATAGCTATATGTGTGCGCGTTGCTAATGGAACTGGATGGGAGCTCAACGGCAAGTGAGTGAGACAACTCGAAGCAATCATATCGAATGTATGCAGTACAACGTTGTACGTTGATGCAATGACAAGTCCCAATGATATAGAATCCATCCAATGATCCTCTGGTGCCGATGACTGGAAGTAACGAAGTCTTTGTAGCACTTGGGGTACATAATTATGTTCTGGATAAAGCTGCTCATACAGGACCCAATTTTGTTCAATCTCTTGGATAAGGTCCTGTCGTACTTGAGCCCATCCATCTTCAGAACCATAGACTTGCGCGGCTATCGCCCTGAAACCACAATGACCGTCAGGTCGAACGTCAACACAGTGGGAAATATAACGCTGATACTGCTGAGGAAATTTCTCAACGAAGTGATCCCTTCCATTGCTCCTTCGCGATATTGGAATACGTGAGGCCGGAGATTCTGAAGTGGATACTGTGAAGGAAGGTATGTGACCTCTACTCTGCTCATCTCTGCCTGTAGGTCGACCCATGTGTTCTGTGTTGTATGCTGGGGGTCAAACTGTGCAACGAGATGGATCTGCCATATCGAGAAACCTGTCCATCATAGACTCTCGACTGTCGGAATCCATTTCATTTAATCTTTCAATAAGCTGGGCTGCCCTGTCAGGTCGTGCTCCTTCGTCAGTATGCCTCTGGGCATGCATGGACAACGTACTCCAGTGAGGGTGGATAGAGCTTAACGGAATTGGTCTGTCCACAGAACGGTAAAGTGCGATATCGTGAAAGCATGGCAATCCGTGTGTCCTTCTGATCTTACAAAAGCAAAGGCCGGCTTCGTTATCAGTGCGTTCTGCCTGCTTATGGATCAAGTTCATTGCCTGTAATGAAATGCGACCTCTGATTTCACTATAAATGCCTTCATGTAGATGTCTGTGTCGTGGAATGTTGAGAGATTTCTGGAACGACCCCTGAATATCCGCGAACTGACTGGTCAACATCTTTTCTATTTTCTGAAAAGATGTTTGAAGCGAGGACATGGTATCTCCCAAGTATTGTTTGAGTCTCGCATGCGCAGACTCCGCCCTGCAATTTAATAATACACTGTGTTAAATAGGAAAGTTACATAAAGTATTCTTTAGTGCAGGACAGTAAATATACAATGACTATAAGAAAGTTACCTTTGGCTTGAATTGCTCCCAAGGTGCATGAACTGGTTTATATATGCTGCAACAAATCGCTCTTTGTAAGGACCTAACCATGTATCCCAAAGATATTGCATGGCATTGGAGTATTGCTCAAACTCTCCACACATGGCAGTCCACCTCTGTTGCAAAGACATCGGTGTCGATGAAAGAATAAGAACTTTTCATGCATTCGAAAACTCGTCTCACCTCGTACCAAGCATAGGCCTGCATTTCTTCAGTACACACTGATTTATGTGCCAAATACAAAGGATGTGTTGTGCGAAGGGGAAACATATTCCAATGGCGCCAAGAAGTGCCAGATCCCTATCTGAAACAATCACCGATGGCAACGCTGCCCCTTTTCCAACCATCCATCTCTTTAAGGTATCTAACGCCCATATCAGTCGCTCTTTCGTCTCATCATTCAAATATGCAAACATAAGAGAGTAAGTTTTCATTGTGGACGTGATACCCACAACTTCCAAGAGTGAAATCCGATACTCATTACTCTTGTACGTCGCATCAATAATCAACACGGATGGAAAATTGACAGATAGCTCTAGGCATTTAGGATGAACCCAAAGAATATCTGTTGGTGTGTTCATTTACAAAATAGTCATAAATGTATTTTTTTTCTTTTAATTCGTTCAAGATGTACCCAATAGGAGATAGACTCCCCAGTTGCTCTTTTTTATACAGTGCCTTCATATTGTAAATACTCCTAATTCCTGTAGTAATTGACGGGTCTTGTTGTCTCATGACATTAAGCATTTCTCGAGGCGCGGTGCTGCTAGACATGTCACGAACTAATTGCTGTTGGATTGGGGTCAGCCTTGATGGGTACTCATGTCCCTCAAAACTTTCAGCCGGTTCATGGTTATGAAAACCTTTAACAACCTTCAAACTCCACATGACACCGTCTGGAGGTTGTGCTACACCTCGCAGCTTAAACGGGCAATCACATTTTTTAGTTCCAGTATTCCTTTGCATTGAATGCCCTTCCATTGGCGGTCTGTACAATCCTCCCCTTTCACAAATAAGAATGCACTTCGGCATCTTGTTACCCTTTATACTAGCAGATTTACTTATGACAATCACAATACCATTTTTCTTACCAACTCTCCGCACTCAATCTACCATGACAGCTCTATTTTCAAATATCTATAACAAAAAAAAAAAAATGAATACGTATCAGCACAATGTAATATCCCGTATATTAAAAATATTGATTATTGCATGTAAGCTTTAGGTGGCATATAAGTGAGGGTGTGTGCACGTGGGAAGCCAGTATGCTTGAAACATGACAAAATAAGTAACAAATGTAACAGCCATAAAATACATTCTATTAATTAGAGGAATTAAATTATTTTGTCTGGAGGAAAATAACTTCTAACCTGGTTAGTCGTAAATTCGGGTGTGTAATCACGCCCAACGTAGGAGCTGCTCTCTTCATACGGAATATCATTAGCAACATCGTTCCCAACGTAGAAGCTGCTCTCCTCATACGGAATATCATTAGCAACATCGTTCCCAACTGACCAACTATCCGAAAATGAAAAATTGTACTGATCCATAATGTACTTCTATGAATTACGAAAACGAAATGAAAGTTGAGAAAATTGTGAGGATATGATGAATGAGAGTAAGTGTGAATATATACACTACTGATTATACAGACGCTACTGTCAAATTTACAACGGGTAACAATCCTCTCAATGCTGCAGGTTCAACTTTCAACGACCACTGTCATTGATGGCCGGCTTTCTTCAGGCTTCTGACAAGCAGAAATGCTTTCTTCAGGCTTCCAGTAAAATAGTCAACAATGGCTGGCCGGCTCTTTTGAACCACCACCTGCAACTTGTCCCAAAAATACAATAACCTATTTTTTGTTATTTTTTTTATTTACGTAATAATGTTTATACTCTATATATTTTTCCTTTTTTATTTATTTAAAATTATTTTAGTGTTCCGATTTGCAATCCGGTTCAATCGGTGGAAAGATCTTGTTTTTTTTATCATTTTATCTTAAATGGTCATAATGAATTTTTGGTTTCGTAGAATCAAATATCTCTTAGGGTTCATCAACGAGAGTCCTAGAGTCAAAATTTAATTATAGCCATTTAGGATAAAATGATCAAGAAACTAAAATATTTCCACCAGTTCAAGCGGATTGAAATTTGGAACACTTAATTTTTTAATTATATTTTTTAACATATAAACTGTCTAAAAAGGTTTAAAAAATTACCGATAACCGATTTTTTGTTATTTTTTGTTATTTAATTTATAATGTTTATACTTTGTGTCTTTTTTATTTATTTAAAATTATTTTAGTGTTCCGATTTGTAATCCGGTTCAATCGGTGGAAAGATCTTGTTTTTTTTATCATTTTATCTTAAATGGTCATAATGAATTTTTGGTTTCGTAGAATCAAATATCTCTTAGGGTTCATCAACGAGAGTCCTAGAGTCAAAATTTAATTATGGCCATTTAGGATAAAATGATCAGAAAACTAAAATCTTTTCACCAGTTCAAACGGATTGAAATTCGGAACACTTAATTTTTCAACCTATTTAGACAGTTTAAACTACCACAAAAATATAATTTTTCCGTTTTACATCATTTAACCATCAATATTAGGTTCGTTTGATAGGTTTCGTTGAGTAGATTTCAAAAATGTAAAATTTATTAAAAAAAAGTATGTGAAAAAAAAATTATTAACATTTAAAATTTTATAAAAAAATTAAATAAGAGAGTGAGAGTGTGCTGAGAGAGAGAGACGTGGTTGGGGTTGGGGGGCGGGGGGGGGGGCGGGGATTGACACGTGGTTGGGGGGGGGGGGGGGGGGGGGGGGTTGGGGGTAAAAGGGAGAAGGCCTGCCCGTGTCAGGGGGGTCTGACACGGGGGGTGCGATTAGTAATGGCCTATTCTCTCTCTCTCTCTCTCTCTCTCTCTCTCGTATGGATATTTAAGAAAAAAGTTATTCAATGCTCCAAGACATTACTGTCACGGAGCCGAAATGCAATTCTCTTCTCGCGCCCCCCCTGACACACCTGACGCGCGCGCCCCCCAGACCCCACCCCCCCCCCCAAGACCATTTTACCCCCGGGCAATAATTCACCCATTTTCTTATTTCTTATTTATTTACTTAATAACTTTTATATCTTTTTTCACTTTTATTTATTTAATATTATTTAAGTGTTCCAATTTTCAATCCGGTTGAATCAGAGCAAAGATCTTTTTTTTTATCATTTGATATTTAATTGTCATAATGAATTTTTGGCTCGAAGGCCTTTCAACAAGTACCCTAAGGCACTTTATTTAGTTTCAGGTCTCTCTTAGGGTGCTCATTGAAAGGCCTTAGAGCCAAAAATTCATTACGACCATTTAGGATGAAATGATAAGAAAAATAAGATCTTTGCACCGGTTCAAACGAATTAAAAATCGGAACACTTATTTTTTTACTCTTTATATGTATTTTTAAATTATTTAATATTATATATGTGAGTAAATTTCTTTTTTTTTTAATTTTATAATTCTTTTATGTTATTGAATTTATTAATTTTGTATTTATTTATATCTTTTATCTATTTTATTTCTAACCCCTTATTCAGATTTCCTTTTATCTTCTTATCTTCATATCTTCAATTACAACCACACATTCAGATTTTTTTGTTATCTTCTTATCTTTAACTACAATCATTCATCCATCACCCCTTATCCTTATATATCCAGCATTATCCTTCCAAAATCACCATCTTCTTCCCATCTCCTCCTTCTCCCTGCTTGTCCCTCCAGCATCACCTCTTTCCATCATCTATCTCTCTCTCTCTTCCTCTGTCACGGCTCATCCCTCCTTTTCCACACCGATTTCGTAAAACGTAGAAGAACATTATGGATGGCTACAACTGCTCATTTTCAGATAGTTGGTCCGTTGAGAATGATGTTCCTAGTGGGGAGGGCGTCTCCCACAATTTTCGTAATTATACACCCGAATTCACAACTAACGAGGTTAGTTATTACCGTTGTTCTTATGCATATTAGTTATTTAATTTAAAAGTACAGAAATTATGCATATTAGACTGGATCATGTTGCACTTATACATATTCTTTTTTCTTATTTATAGATTTTTCAAAGTAGAGACAACATGATAGCTTGGGTGCGGAGAGTCGGTAGGGAAAATGGTATTGTTGTTGTTACTAAGAAATCTGCTAGTTTAATTGGTGGCAAGCTCCCATAGTGCATTCTTAGTTGTGAAAGAAGTGGAAAGTATAGATCGACAAAGAAAGCAGTTGAAGGGCAATCCTCGCAAAAGAATACTGGGACAAAAAAATGCGAGTGCCCATTTGAGCTGCGAGGTATACCAATACCTCCAGCGGGTGTCATATGGGGTGTAAGGGTTGAATATGGTCTCCATAACCATGAAACAGCAGAATATTTTGATGGGCATGAGTACCCGTCAAGGCTAACACCAGAGGAGAAAGAAATTGTGCGTGACATGGCGAACAACACTGTGCCTCGTGAAATTCTTAGTGTTTTAAAGAAAAAAAACCCGTTAAACACTACATGTGCTCAGTCCATATACAACCTCAAATATACAGATAACATATTAGAACTAGGCGGTCTAAGTCCTACTCAGTTTGTCTTGAATCAACTAATAGAGAAAGGAT